>BMAO01030258.1:0-53779 GCA_019973975.1 Trichonephila clavata
TTTTAAATATCCTAAAAAATTTCAAAGCCTTCTTTTTTTCATTCATGTAATTAATAATAACAGTATAACTGTACGATTAAATGTCAAGTTTTGTTCATGTGCAATTACCATTTGTCGTTGAAAGAAGTTGGTTACATATATAAAAATGCATAAATATCATGTTTAAAAACATAAAAACAGTTTTATTCTGGCTGTTTTAGAAATCATTTATCCAGTTTAGATAACCTTTTCAAATTTAATAGTTTTAGAAACTTATATTTGCAAGTAAACAGACAAAACACTGATGAAAACTTTCGAAATGACGTAAAATCATGTCTTCTCAAATGCACACCAAAACCATATAGATAAATTTATTCACATTATATTTATGATAATATATGCTAAGCTTTGAAATTTGTAATACATAAATGCAACAAGTTCTGCAAAAATTTGTACAGATTTTGAGAAAATAGATGTAAATTTTATAAAATATATCATTAAACAAAAACTGAAAAATGTTATGTATATATATTCTGAGTATTTTAAAACATTTTTCCCTATTTTGCTTAAAATACATTGACATGGTGCTAAGGTAGAGTAAAATTATGCAAATACATGTTTTAATTCATAATTTTTGTGATGAAGTGACATTTCATACAAAAAATTTATTTTTCTCAAAATGAATGTTTCAAACTGTTGTGTACCTTTTCACAGAATTGACATATAGGATCTTCATGCAAATTTCAGTGAAAATAACTGATATGGAACTACATATAATGAAGTGATTTTAATAATATTCTCAAAATAATTTCGCAGGTGTCACTTTTCGTAAAAAAGTAACAATTTCCAAAAAGATGATTGTAATACTTGAACGGTGCATGATTTGAAAAAAAAACTTAACAATATATTTAATAAATCTCACTTCAATATAGATATAAATGTTTAATTAATATACAGACAAAATTTGAAGTTTTTATATTTAACAGTTTTTGGGGAAAATGTACATAAGAAAGCCCAATTTAACATTAGCGTTTGGGGATACCATCTATATTTCAGCGAAACGCGTGAGAGATTATATTGATTGCAATAAAAAGTAACAGGAAAATTATCATAATTAATACTCTACTTTACTTTTATAATGAAGTTTTACAATTCCGATATTATAAAACATTTATAAATTTGAAATATTCAATTCAAAATATACATGTATACGTAAGAAATAACATAAAAATATTATTTTTTTTACATTTTATATAAAATTAATAGCAATTTTCCATGCGGATGATAGAAATAAAATGAAAAGGTTAATTTTCGTTGCTTCTGTATTAAACATGTTTTCCATTTTAAACGTTGTACTCAGAAGTAAGATAAGGATATTGGTAAGCAGTTTTAAAATTTACACTTTGCTCCAATTAAGAAAGACGCCTGATCTAGCAACCCGAACTCCTATACCATCCCCCAAAAGTGAAAATTTCAGCCCAGACAGTACCAAGAAACAACCTCCTAACACGGAGCTTCTCTATTCTTAACACAACCCGAGAAACTATGAACTGGCCAATGGAAAATTCCAAGCGATACCTGGACCACTTAGTCTCAATGATAGTTTAGCGGTCTGAAAAAAAATTAGTGTTTCCTCGGCACACAAAATAACCTTTTATATTTTCCGTGTCCTATTTCAGAAACTATAGAAATACCGTGTCCTATTCAGAAAACTATAGAAATAGTAGTTAATTTTAGGAATTAGTTGTAAACAAACTTGAATATATAAAGGTGGTAAACAGAAATTGATTATTTACCTTGTTCACAGAATATGATAAATCTTAAATTTATGTCCGAAAATGCTAATAAGCATTGGATATTCCTCATGACTCTCTTTTCTGAAAGTCCTGCAAATGATATTGTTGTCATCTGTGCCATTGTGGATTCCAATATAAGCATAATTCATTTGTACTATAAGAACGATTACAAGCTTCATTATTTATTAATAATTCTAAATTGTGATATTTTTAAAACTTGCAAATTTGTTTTGATAATAGACAAAATTATTACAGAAATAAGTGGAAAACTTGAAGTGTAGGTAGTATACAGCAACCGAAAATAATTGTTCAAAGACCGCATGTTATACAATAAAAACGTATTAAAGTAAAAATGATGATACCAGGACTAAATACGCAAATGACGTATAGAATAAAAAGCAATTTTAAGGGCAATTTAATATAATTACTCGAAATGGAGAGTTAAAAGAAAATGAAAAACAATGAAGAAATGATTGACGAAACTGTAGAATCCTCCAACAGAAGCCAAAATTCTTCCAATTAAGTCTTCTCCACATTCAAGAAAGTTTCATACTGTAGACGTTTCAGCTGCCCCCACAAAAGGTACCTAATCTCAACAGACTGCGTTATCATGGTGCGAACAATTTACAGGACAACTTCATGTAGTCCTGTGAGTTCCTCTTCTGTTTTAAGAAGAGGCCCTCTGATATGCCTAGATTCTCAACCAAAATGAAAATTCCCATTGTGCTGGAACCACATACACAATTAAGAGTTTAGTTAAAAACTTTTCCCGCAATTTTTTTGTCACATAGAAGGAAAAAACGTCACGATTGCCAGATATGCATGATTGAGGCTCTTTTTGGTATTTCAAACTCCTTTTGGCTGATTAAGTGATTATTTATGTCACACTGTTCAGCTACAGAAAGGCGTTTTGCGAAGGACCTCTTAATTTTGAACAAGGGTCACGTGAGTAGGACGACAACTGATCTGGCCAGAAGTATGATTCAATATATATTTATCATTTTTTGAATAGTTTTATTTTATTTAGGTGAAAGACAAATTCCTTTTATGATGGAATTTTTTCAAATATGTTTTAGTATATTGCATTTTCTGAACACGTTACATTAGATAACAAAGATTTATCAATTGTTCCATTAAACATGAAATTTTAAAAAAATTCAGCATCAAAATGTAAATTTCATTTCAAAATGTACCTAAAAATTTTAATTTACATTTTTAACATTTAATTTCTTAACCAGTTTTTATAAACGGAGGATTTTTTAACTGATGTTACTTTTCAAAAATATAAATTCTTATGATAGAAATACACTTAGAATACATGGTGTTGGCCTGAACTGCAGGATTCTTTTTTACATAAAAGAGAAAGAAAAATATGTTGTAAAATTTTCTTTTCACAATACTAATGCGCGAGATAATACGTAAAATCTGTTTATCATATGGATTTCCTAAAACCAGTTTTCTAGGGGGGGGGATATAAAGTAACGAAAAAAAATTGTTTAGAGTAATAAGCATTACTTGGAACTGTTAACACTTCTTTAATTGGAGCAGGTAGCTGCAGTATTAAAATAAAGTATATTTTCTATGTATATCACACTCAGTACCAAAACATTGAGACAGAGATCACTTGAACTGTGTTAAAACTTTAACTGTTCCAGCCACTGCAAGAGCTCCAATTTATCTACTGAAGGACAAGCAGTAGGCTGAAATTCTTCAGGTTATCGATTTGGATATTTCTAAATTCTCCACACACACACCTAATTCATGATTTTTCAGTAATATAACATATATGCTAATGTGTGAATGAGAAGTATGTCAAAATGACTTTTAAAAAATAATCAGCTGTTTTGCCAATCCCCTTTTTGACACATAATAGCTTAAATAATAGGCTTTTAAATTTGGGGAGCAGTTATAACGCCAGAACATTTTTTTCCCAATTAATTATGTACAATTAACTGTAGATTAAAACTGTATGATAACTGCCAGTTTAACTGTTAGGTTGCTTACCTACTTTTGCAGGGAAGTGTCTAAATTTTAGGAAATAATTGTAGTTTTTGAACTGGGTAAATGTTTTGTATTTTATTGGAAAAGGTATCTTTCCTTCAAAATGTTACACTTATTTACTAGTTTACTACTTTACTCTTTACTAATTTTAAATCCTTCAAAACTTTTTATAAGAACTCGAATAAAAACGTTGATGAAGGTATTAGCAAAAATGATGATAATAAAAATAATGTTGCTGAAAAATAAAACATGGCTAAATGATATCATTTAATGTTGCACTTCTTGTGACCCACATATACTGAAAAGGTAATAATTGTTAAAATACTAAAAATGTAAAAACCCTCCTTTTTAAGCAAAACAATAGTAAAAAAAATATCAACCAACATTACAAAGAAATTAATGGGGAATCAAGATTATTTCAATTTATCTTACATTTTGGAAATTAACTCACGCGCTTTTATTTTCTCAAGATAAGATTTTGTCCAAAAATTATTTTTTTTCTAATATTTATATTTTTTAAAATTGTGTAAATTGACTGTATGTATGAACTCCATGCCTCTTATATATAATTGTGTATATACTGAAGTGCCATTTTCAAAATAATCTTAAAACATTTAGGTAGAAAGCAGATATCATAGCAAAAAAATGACAATGTTCAAAAAATTCATAATGATTTTACGTAAAAGTTTGTTTTGAAAAATATCACCTCACCATCAATATAAATGTTTATTTATTGTCCAGACAAGCTTTTACATAAGCTTTAGTATTCAAATTTTTCAACAAAAGTCACCTTATTATTACTCATAAGTGTAAGGCTTTTTGTCTTTGTGAAAAGCTTTTCATATACATAAAAATATTTACATTTTATGTTTAAAAACATAAAATCACTTTACTTTTTGGCTTTTTATGGAATCATTTGTCCAGTTTAGAAATTTTTGAAATGTTAAAGTTTAGAGAAACTTTGTTTGCATGTTAACATTCAAAATCCCAGTGAAAGCCTTCAAAATATCGCAAAAATTATGTATTTCGGAATGCAATCATAAATTCTTAACAAATCCATATTGGCATATTTTCCACATTATATTAATGATGCTTTGTGGTCAACTATGACGTTTTTAATGCATGAAAGCTAAAAATCTTCAAAAATTGATACAGAATTTTAGGAAATTCGTGTAATTATTGAAAAATAGCTCCTTAAACAAAAATGAAAAAATGCTATTTATATATTTTCTGAATATTTAAAGACTTTTTTGACTCCTATTTTACTTAAAACAAATTCAGAAGATGCTAATGTTTAATAAAATGTGACAAATATACGTGTCACAATTCTTAGTTTTTGTAAAAAAGTGGCACTTTAGAGAAAAAATGCAATTTTTTCAAAATAATGTTTGTAAGATTATATATAGCTTTCTCTTACAATTTATATATATTTCAGAAATACACCTGTAATATTTGCTGCAAACCACGGATATGTAACTATATGAATTGAAGTGAGCGTTTTTAGATTCTCCCAAAATAATTTGTTTAAAAACAATTATATACGAAAAATATTAAAAATTTTAAAAAATTTATAGTGATACTTTTACGATGCGTGCTATTGAATAACTAAAAAATATATTTGAAAAATATAACTTTCGTATAAATATATAAGTGTTTATGTATTGTTCAGACAAATGTTTGAGCTTTAGTTTTCAAAAAGTTTCCCTGTAAAAGGAGCTTAGTTAGCTCATAAGCAATGATTTTTGTCGTTGCTTGTCCAGTTTGTTATATACATAAAAATGCTTATCCCACGTTTAAACACATAAAACAGTATTACTTTGCCGGTTTTGAAAATAATTTGACCAGTTTAGAGAATGTTTTGAGATCTGACACTTTTTGAGATACTGATTACACGTGAATTTTCAAAATCCTTACGAAAATTTTCGAATTATCATATAATTACAAATTCCTTTATATACACTAAAACAATAATTATACATTTTCATAATATATTTCTGATTGATTATGGTCAAATTTGATATTCGTAATACATCAAGGTAAAAATTCTTTAAAAATTAATACAGAATTTGAGAAATTTGATTTAAAGAATACAAAATACTCGACAAAAACTATAGGAAAACTATATGACCCCTTTTTAATTTCTATACCATGAAAGATAAATTTTGTCATTTAGTTAGACTTCCTAAACAAAAGAAAAAAGAATGGAATATGTTAATTAAAATAATTTTAGTTTTTTTTTAAAGATAAATGAATAGATGGTACCAAATTTATTGTTCTTATTTTTGTTTATGTTTATTTTGTTTATTTGGTGTCGAAATAAAATCTCATGGATGCATCTAATTGGTTATTCTACATTATATAACAAACACACTCGAAACCGAAATTTCTCACTTAACCGATACAGTTGTTTCACCACATGACCGCGCCTCCCAACCAATCAAAACAGAGGACTTCACTTACAATCTCATCTAAATTTGAAATCATATCAAGCTTAAAAATCGATCTAAAAACATTATCAAAACACCCTAAATTCAGCTTAGAGAAAACTAAATGTAATAGACTACAAGCTTTTATTAAAAAAAGAACCCCAAAAACATACGCAAAACAGTTGTAACTCATAACACTCAAAACTCCAGACAACACCCTCTGTACAACACAAAAACTAATACGTAATAAACGCCCTGACATGCCGTCACTTAACTGTGCCTCTAGTACAGTAATGACGGATGTTCAAAAAGCTACACTTCTTGAAACCACGAACATTTTAAAGAAAACGCTAGACCCAACAACTTACATAATACAATTCATGTGTACAACGCTCTAGATCAGCTCTTAGCCTCCACCAATTTCCTAACATTACACCCACTATCCCAGACGAAATTATCATTTACATTAAACACACAAATAACAACAAAACCCTTTATTGCGATCAAATTACTAACAAAATAAATAAAAATTTTCTTTCAAAGCTATCCTAATCCTTACTCATCTGATTAAATAAATTTTAATTTTTTGGTATTTTCCAATTAGAATATCGGCAAAAACGCATATCAAATTAATAGCTTTCGTCCAATTTTTCTTCTTCACACTTTAGGTAGCACTGTAGAATTTATCATCCTCAATAGGCTTAAAACATTTATCTATAAATGATTTACGTCTGTAAACTCATGGCATTAATCTGTACACTAATTTTACAAACCCAAACCAATGAATGTTTTTCACATTCCTCTCGACTAACCACCATCTTCTCGCACTCACCTAAATTTTCCCTACTGGATACCAGAGAGGCAGATCCACTGAATCTGTACTTTTGGGTTCACAAAAGCATTTGATAGAGTTTGGATTGATAAATTAATATATAAGCTAACATTAAAGAATTAATCACCCCCTCCGTCATTTATAGTATAAATTCTTACCTAAATAACAGAACTTATATATATATATATATATATATATACCAAATTAAAATTAAAAACACCATCTCTGATAACTTCCACACCGTTGCAGGTTTGTCACAAGGATCTTTATTGGGTTTTGTGCTGTTTAATATTTAAAGCACATAACCTCTCACAACCAAACCAAAATTAATCTCTACGCTGAAGACTTTGTTGTCGCAGCTACAAATAAAAACCAAAGCACAATCACCATACCATTGAACTAACACCTACATCTACTCGGAAATTTCTTTGACGCCTAGAAAGTAACAAATTAACGTTGACAAAACAATAACCGTTTTATTCCCAAGATCTCCAGTCACTGAACCTACTTTTTACAATACCAAAGTTTCGTAGTCTCAGAGCACGAAATATCTTGGCGTAATCTTAGATAAATCACTGACCTGGAAACACAACACATGCTGGAGAAAAATTCTGGCTCGCACTTAGACGTTTATACCCCTTCATCTGCAGGAATTCTACTTTGAACCTAAACAACAAAGAACTTCTCGACTTCTGTTTTGAGGCCCATCTTGGTCTATGCATGTCTTTACTGGGGATACTCAACTATAATTCTAATATTAAACTTCTAAATAATGTTCCAAATTAAACGATGAGAATGATAACTATGGCTTATCTATATATGAGAAATATAGATTTATATATATATATATATATATATATATATATATATAATGTACCTACAATTAATATCTTAAATCTCACATTGAATATATTGCAATTAGTTTTTGAATAACCTTCCAAACACCA
This sequence comes from Trichonephila clavata, assembly GCA_019973975.1. Taxonomy (NCBI): domain Eukaryota; kingdom Metazoa; phylum Arthropoda; class Arachnida; order Araneae; family Nephilidae; genus Trichonephila; species Trichonephila clavata. Next base: position 7,982 of record BMAO01030258.1, read on the forward strand.
AAAGTCAAAATACGATCATTTATAATACTATACACAATGACACTAATAAAAGCCCGAGGAGAATTCTCCTTGACTCATATAAATCACCCTAATTCTCTAAATGCTTCTTTCCGGGCCGAGCGACCTTAACCGTTCAACAATCAGACTTGGTACAATAAACTTATCTTTCATCGCCATTCAATCATTTGTAACTTGATCGAAAGCGAAGGGTAACTGGGAGGGTAACTGAAGTGTTCACCTCATTTTCTTCATGGAATTTTTTTCATTACTTTTTTTTCCTGCACCCACTTAGGCCACAATTTATATTTCTTACTATACATAAATCCTTAAATTATTTTAAGTCATGGCAGCCATAACTGAGCTAATTGACGCATGTCATTTCCACACTAAAAGCTGATTCTCTCAACAGAATTCTCTCGCTGCATTGCTCCCCATCCTTGCGTCGGCTCTTGCCATTTCTCCAAGTCTTTCAACAATTCGAAAGGCTTCATTAAAAGCAGGGAAAACCCACACACTCAGGTTTAAAATTAAACTTTTCAGTACACTTGACTGGGTCAAAGTTAAGCTGAGTGGTATATATGTTCTTACCAATTCAAGTGATCTCGATGGATTTTTAATTGGTACTGTGACGTCGTCATAATGGAGAAAGCGCCTCTATTCATAAACGTATCCACAGCCGGGGAACACGTGGCTTTGGTGGTATTGTGTTGTATCAGACAGCTGGACCGTCAGCGACGGTATGACTGGCGGACACTATGGGCCGGGCATCGCTGCATTTTTTTCTATTCATGGGCAGTGATTGTACGTCTTGAATGCTGGCGCCTCTGCTGGCGGCGGCGAGGTGTTTGAAGTGCCAGATGTCAGTCGGGCCCTTGTCGCCGGGAACCTTTGAGAGGGACCGGACTTTTGTCATCTCTGCACGAACGGATGATGTGCAAGACCGTCGGTGCCGGGTGCAAAACCATGAGGTCGGCCAATGGGGATTGATGAGGGGCGTGGAGTGAACCGCCCCTAGAGTTTAACAGAGTGGACTTCGGAAAGAGAGAGAAAGACTCCTGATAGACACCCACGAGAGATTCCCATAACTGAACCCTGCGGAAGGAGGAAGGGACTCCGGACAGACTCCGACGATAGATTCCTAAGAGAGAAGCCTGATGACGAAGGAAGGAGCAAAGGGAGACTCTGGACAGACTCCAACGAGAGATTAGAAAAAGAGAAGCCTGTGGACGAAAAAAGAAGGGGAGGACCCCGATCGACTCCGACGATTGACCTGCGAGACGTTAGGGACGGATATAGGAAGCAAGCACAAGGTGTGAACCTCCGGATCCATACCGACGAGAGACTCCTGAGGCGGTACCCAACGGGTGACTGAAAAAAGAACCAAGGAGCGGACCCCTATGGAGACACCAATATGAAATACAGCTAGCTGGCTGTATCAAACGAACACTTGTAACTAATATTTTTTCTCTATCCAATGATCTTTTGAATGTTGTCGTCAAATAAACATTTGATTAGATCACAGTAATAAGGCATTCTTTAATAATTAGCTTAGCGTACACATTCAATCTACTTCCACGACGTTACAGTACGGAGTATGATGTAGAAAACATTTTTTTATAGGAAATATTCTTCTTATGCCAACACTTCTTATTCCAGGATATGGTGACTCGTTTAAGGAAAGTTTCTGTCCATACAGATTAATTTTCGCTATATTTTTTATCCATGTATTACCTAGAAAATATATGATTTCCACAATCCGCATAACCCCGACCTTGGTATTTATGATAAATATTTTTGTAGATAATATTCTAAAATATTTATCCTTTTCTATTTTCAGTACTTAAGCATTACGTTATTTAGACCTGCAGGATACATTCTAAATATATTTACGTACAAACAACTTCACAATTTAAGAAAATATCTTAATGTTTATATAATTAGCTTATTAATAATATTCCAAATGTTCATTTTCTCTTTAAAAAATATAAAACATTATAAGAAATATGCTATTGTTCCCATATCCAAGTAAATTTAAAATGAGTTCGTAGTTTTGGTTTCATATTTTAAAATTTAATTTTAAATAGAGCATTTAATAGCAGTGACAATTTTCTTGAAGTAATAAAAATACAAAAGGGTATTAGTAATTTTTAATGCTAAGATAATGTGGCATAACAATTCGGGCCCGTCTATAATCTTGCCCTATCCCTAATATCAAACAAAAAATAACTAAATTGTGAAAAAAAATGTTACCTTTTTTTCATATCCTTGTAATGTAATAGAAAAACCTTAGATTATGAGTGTTCCACCACTATTATCCAATACTTCTTCTAAATAAATAAACTAGAACTGCGATAGGTAGATGTTGTTCTTTACATGTTTATGTTCCCGTTTAGAAATCTCGGTGGCCTTTTTAGGTACTGAGTTTGATTTTTATCAGAAATAGTTTTCCTCATACCAAGAACATCCTGCTTCTAGAAATGGAGTATATTTTTCAATTAGGATATAATATTTCTTTTTCTCAGTGTTGCCTAGATGAATGGCCTGATGTATTTGAAAAATACATTATACGTGATACTCCCATGTTAGTATTTATGATAAATGCTCTCTCTATTGAAGATGTTATTTCTTCAGATATATACATTTCTATATTTTGTTATAAAAGGACACATAATTTAGGCCAACTGGATATATTCTATACTCGTATTTCTGTGCTAAGAAATTAATATTTTAAGAAAATAAGTTAGAGTTATATAATTCTTTCTTTTTTTAAAAACTTATTGTAAAATTTTACCATTTTAATTTTTTCTATATATTTTTATGTAAGTTCTACAATTAAAATTCGAAAGATTTTATAAAAATTTAATGTTAAATAGACACTTAATAATATTTATAATTTTCTTTCACACTTTCTTCAAGTCATATTTGTGAGAAGATAGCGAAATATTCAAACAGGAAACTAGCTTATTATGAATGATATTGTTATTAAAAATTGAAAGTAACTATAGGAAAAAAGTGCTACTTGTGTAGGTTTTTTTAAGATGTAATAATAAGTATGGTAAGATTTTACATGGAACTTGGAGTTCATTTTCAAGTAACATTTTATAGAAAAATGAAACCTTTAAAAATAACATAAGTTCTCTTTTCAATAAGTAAGGCTTGGAACATTAGCAAACAACGGGAAATATTTAGGAGAATTCTCTACAAATTCTAAATTACTTTCAACTTAATTGCTATGATTATGGTTATGTTGCAACGCCACTGCCCCTGCCGCCTTAAATGCAAAGGGGTTGTGACCACATCCTTAATGCTGAATCCTAGTGCGAGTGATCAAAGGCAGATATAAGAAGGAGGTGTGCATATATATTCCCAATTATTTTGAGGACATAACATCAAATTTATTTTTATTATGCATTTCAGAGTTTCAAGCACAAAACTGCGGGTAAAGAAAGGTCATGCAATGTGAATGCAATCCACCCAACGTCTTCTAATGCATCAAAAGCGAGGCCATAAGGTTTTTGTCATTCCATAATGTCTAAGCCCATTTGGTTGTTTAAGAAGAAATTCTGATTAATTTCTTTTTATAGGACGAAATGCTACCCAAAAAATTATCACAGGATTAATATTTTTATTAGCTCATATGGTCCCACAAATCATTATAAAGAGACCTGAAAAATTTTAAAGCTTTTCCTGCATTTTTCATTAAATTATGAGACAATTTTGGAGGCAGCACAGCAGGCTAAACAAAACTTCAAAGCTCAATTTTTATATCATCTGCAAGAAAAGTGCCGGAAAAAATCAATTAATTATTTTTCTACCACGTGCAAATTAGACTAATGCAGTAACAAATCATTTCAAGGAAAAGTTTTGCAATTTACGCAAATATTTTTGTTGCTGTTTTCTTAATTGAATAGTTAATGAATCTGGTCAACATTTAAAAGCTGTACGTGAGTTTTTATGATATTATTTTGAATCAAATTAAAACTTTAAGACGGATTCACCCGAAGCACAAATACTAAATAACATTTTGATAACTCCGACAATTTAAAATCTGATTGGCAAGAATAGCAAAACTCTCTCATTTTTTTTTTAAATTCCTACTATTAGCTCATACTCTTTCTATATTTATGTATATACGTATTTATATATATATATACTTATCTTTTTCAAATTTTCAATCGCTAATAATTTTTTTTCTTTTCATCCAATCAAGTTCATATAACATTTTTAAAACTTGTTGTGGAGGACATTCGATGTTAATATAGTTTTTTGAAATATTAATTCATTATTTGCCGTTTAATTAAATTAAATATCGGTTTTTCGACACCAACTAAGATTTATTTAGATAGTTGTAACACTGTAACTGTTAAAACAACGATGAAAGTTGGCGTCGAAAACCGGTTTTTCAGCAATACTAGCCAAACCAAGTGTGCATTGTTACGATTGAAATTTTGAACGATATATATAATATATATATATATATTGTTCAAATTTTTAATAGTTATAAAAATAATTTCTATTCACCATTCATAGTAGGAAGTTGACTTAATTTTTTATATTACTTGTTATATATTTGTTTTCAATGATATATATATATATATATATATATATATCCCATGCATAGATTTCAACTTAATTACTATTAAAAATTTTTAAGCCATTTATTTAAACAAATGCAAATAGATGCAATTCTATAGTTTGGGATATTATTTACCAACAAATTGTTATTTGTAATAATTAAAATTTTATATTTGGATGTTTTGTTGAACTTAGTTTTTATTCGTGTACAATGTTTAACACGCTAATGTTTTTAAAGTAAGGGAAATAAAGAATAAAAGCATAAGCATTTTCTTACATGTTGGCGCGTTATTAAAGTTGTAAAACTGAGCATGGAATTAATTCTGAGGTGTGTGTGTTTTTTATAAATATTAAGGAAACGTTTTATGAAGTATTGATCTTTTATTTGTGTTTTCTTCTATATATTCGTTACACCAGTATACTGTTAATTTGATCTATTTTTTTGCACTCTCCTATGGTAAACAGTTTTGAATAAGCTAATTTACATTTCATTCAAGTTTCAGACTATCTTATGCATATAATATCATGCTATTTATGAAATGAAAACTTCAAAATTATATTTCTAAATCTTGAAATTTTGATCATATACCATTATTCGAAACCCTAGGGCGTTTTTGATAATTGAATTAGGAGTGTGAAATATTTTATAAATGTATGTTTTATTAAATTGTGTATGGAATTAACTCCAATATGTTAAGTAATTAAAAAAATACAAATGAAAATTAATGCTTTTGTCAGAATTTTTGTATGTTTCACAATGAAAAAGATTAATATAAAATTAATAATTAGCATGAGAAAACGTGTATGTTGTTCTTTGTAGTATATTACGAGGTACTTCGAAATTTCAAAATGTTAAAAAAAAGACATTTAAAAAATAAGTTTTACAAACATTTTACAATAAAATTCAAATTTTTCATATGGAATTATTATTTAATAATGACCTTCACAAAATAAAATTAAAACCTAATTTAAAAAATTTAAAATAAAAAAAATTGTAGGGATGGTATCTGTCGCCTTAAATGACTATTGTTTGGATGAGATTTGTAGTACGATTAAAAACTTTCAATCCCTCCTGTTGGATAGGACAAATTTTTTTTCTTTCCGTGACAATTTCATTTTCTGAAATTTTAAATTTTCCTAAAATGAAAAGAAAAAATTTAATTTATTGATATTTTTGGTAAAAAACATTTTTAAATAATCTATACTAATATATAAAAGAAAGAGTTTGTGTGTGTGTGTGTGTGTGTGTTTCACCTATTCCGACCAAATTAAGCAACCCAGGAGTATGAAACTTGGCATGTAGAAGCCATAGGTCGTTATGCTATTAACCTCGAAGAGTTTTTTTCGAAATTTGCTTTAGATCTTTTTAAAATTCAATTTTTATGGGATTTTTCAGCTAAATGGAGATATGACGTCATCAGCCATGTCAAGTCTTAACTTTGCGAAAATTAATATTTTGAGCAGTTTTGGAGGGGATTTTAGCACATTTAACTGTAAATATATTTATTTTAGTTGCATTTATTCATTTTTTTAACTCTTTGTGGAGGAATTACATTTGTTTTTCGAAAAAATAGTCTTAAAAAATGTTTTTCTAAATTTTATTTTTCGATTGCAACAACACTAATTTGATAACAGTAGATATTTTCGTATTTGTTTTCCAACGTATTATATTTTTTCGTTTCTTTAAAAAAAGGATGTTTTTTTTATACAACTTTTCAGACTAAATAATCATTCTATGCTGATGGAATGGGGTAATATGTACCATTAAAGTGTACTAATTACTAATATTCAGGCGATGTCATTTGGTTCTAAGTTTAACTTTGGCGCCGAAAACCTGTGCCATGATATGAATCTCAGATGGATTGTAATCAAGTTAAGTTTATCCATCATATTGAATTTGTGTAACTGTGTATAATTTTTGTTCAAATTATTTCTTATTTCCTTTTGTGGTTTGTAATAATGCATGTTGATTGCGTAATGGAACAACTACCCATCTTGCAAGGCATAAAGCTACTATTTTTATTGTTGTAACCACTTTTAAAAATATTTACTTTCCATAAAATGTTCTATTTCATTTTATGCTCATGATTTATCTTAGCTGTACTATGATTATCAAAAATGCTTGATTACTCTCTTCAAACCTTTTTGCTGTATCTGAAAAAAATTTTGTAACACAAGCACAACCATAGACTGATAATACCACCAACATTCAGGTTAGTAAAGATAAGGAGAAGCAAATGTGCAAACCCAAGATCCTTGCAACTGTTTTGTACCAAAATATGAACAAATGTTTTTGCATTATTGACTCTAAGAGTAACAAACTTTTCTCAGATACAGCAAAAATATTTAAAATTGTAAGATTAATCAGGAGTATAAAATGAAATAGAACATTTTATGGAAAGTAAATATCTTTAAAAGTGCTCACAACAATAAAAATAGTAGATTTAATAACCTTTGGCATTGTAAGATGGATACCTTTTCCACTGCACAGTCAGCGTGCATTATTACATTCAACCTACAGACTTGAAATTTGGTAAAGATGTTCCTTTCATAGAGTAGACATCAGCTAAGAACGGATTTTCCAAAATTCGAAACGTAAGGGGCGTTACAGGGGGTTAAGGGGCATTAAAAATAATTCTTTCCATGTTTAAACTACTCAATGTACAATTTTGAAATTGGGTAAGCAGATTCCTTTCATACAGTAGAGATCCACTACAAAATTAGTTTGGTGAAAATCGACCCCCAAGTGGCGTTCCAGGGGCTTAAGAGGCGTTATAGATAATTATTTCCATTTTTAAACTATTTGACGCACAGTTTTTAATTTGATAAATAGATTCCTTTCGTAGAATATCGATCAGTTACAAAACGGGTTTTGTGAAAACACCTCTAAGTGGCGTTGCGGAGGATTAAGAAGCGTAATAGAAAAATATTTTCGTTTTTGAACTACTCGACCTACCTGCTTGAAAATTGGTACGTAAGTTTCTTTCATGGAGTAAATATCCACTACAAGATGGGTTTTGGGAAAATTGACCCCCAAGGGTTGTTGCGGGGGCGGGGGGTTTAAGGGGCTTTATAAATTCCGATTTTTAAGTTATTAGACGTACAGTCTTGAAACTTAGTAAGCAGATTCCTCTCATAGGTTAGAGATACGCTAAAAAATAGGTTTCGTGAAAATTGCCCCCAAGTGGCGTTGCGGAACTTAAGGGGCGTTATAGATAATTATTTCCATTTTTAAACTATTAGACGCACAGTCTTTATATTTGATAAATTGATTTCTTTCATAGAGTAGAGATCAGCAATAAGAAGGTTTTGTGAAAACAGACCTCTAAGTGGCGTTGCGGGAGATTAAGTGGTGTTATATATAAATATTTTCGTTTTTAAACTACTTGACCTACCTGCTTGAAAATTGGTAGGAATGTTTCTTTCATGGAGTAAATACCCGCTACAAAACGGGTTTGGGGAAAATTGACCCCTAAGGGGTGTTGCGGGGGTTAAGGGCAGATATAAATAATTATTTCTATTTTTAAACTATTAGACGCAGAGTCTTGAAATTTGCTAAGCAGATTCCTCTCATAGGATAGAGATATACCACAAAATGTGTTTTGTGAAAATCGTCCCCTAGGTGGTGTTGCGGGGGTTCAAGGGGCGTTATTGATTTTTTTTTTTTTTTTGCATTTTTAATTTATTGGACGTACAGTCTTCAAATTTTGCTAAGCAGATTCCTTTCATAGAAAGTGCCATTCCCTTACAAAATAGATTTTATGAAAACAGACCCAGAAGTGGCGTTGCGGGGGCTCAAGTGGCGTTATAGATAATTATCCCATTTTTAAACTATTAGACATACAGTCTTGAAATTTGATAAGCAGATTCCTTTCATAAAGTAGAGAACCACTACAAAATGCATTTCGCGAATATGAACTACCAAGTTTAATTTCGAAAGATTGAGGCGTAATCGATAAATATTTCCATTTTTAAACTATTTGATCATCCTGCTTGAAAATTGGTAGGCATGTTAATTTCATGGAATAGAGTTCCTCTAACAAAGAGTAAAACGAAAATTGACCCCTAAGGATGGTTGCGAGGGGTCAAGAGGAGTTACAGAAAAAAAGTCCTGTTTTTAATTGTTAGACCCAAATAACTGAAATTTGTTAAGCATGTTTTTTTGTTGAATAAGGATCCACTAAGAATGTATTTTAAGCAAATCAAGTTCTGGGGGGGGGTGTGCAGGGGGTTTCTGGGACGTATTGACAAAAAAAATTCTTTTTTTTTCGAGCTACAAGGACTATAATAATGAAATTTGGTTTGCATTTTTCTTTTGTTGAATTGAAATCCGCTAAGAGCGGTTATTTTGGAAAACGGCTCTCAACGGGATTACGGGGATATTGATAGTAAAACTTTTGCTTTTTTCTTTTAGATTTAGGTTTGAAATTTGGCTTGCATGTTCAAATTACGGAGTAGAGATCCAACGAAATTTGATTTTGTGGGAATCCACTTGGTTTTTGGGTTACGAAAGAGCAAACATCATTTTATACTTCAATTTTAGAGATTTTTAGAAAATACAAATTAGATGAGTTCTGCCCTTTTTTTAATCAACAGGTGACAGTTAAAGGTATAAGTATATTCTTCAATACAATCGAATTCTTAATGCAGGACTTAGATATCAATAATTTATACATATATGTATAAGCAGTAAAAATTTATAAAACATCATGAGATATCCAGCGAAGCGGGCGGGTGACGGCTAGTTAATTATAAAGTTTAAAAAGGATATGTGGTGCACCACTGTTATCCGAATCATATATACTAAATAAATTAACTAGAACACGTAATCTGGGCATGATGCTGTTGCATGTTCAAGATATCTCTGTTGCCTTTCTTTGGTACTGAGTGCGTTATGCGTAAAAATATGTACTATTTAATTTTCACACAAGTTTATTTCCCACAGTCACACACATATATATATAAAGGAAATTCCATGCCGTAAATGGTAATAAAAATTATCTTTTATTTTTTAACCAGTTGTATTACCTCCAAAACTGTACTTAAAAGGCTCATGTAATTCATAAGATGAGCGCCTTGTGGGAAACATGTATATAAACACTTCCTTGAGACATACAGAAAAATTATGAACTGCTGTTTTATCTCTTGCAACGCAAATTTTAATTTCTATTACTTTCAATTTGTCTACATCAAAACCATTCTACAATATAATAAATATTTTTAGAAAAAATTTTATGCTTTCTAACCGGAGATTTTAAAAGCACAATGATGTACCACTATTATCAGAAATTTTTATTAACTAAATAATCTACATTTAATGAACTTTTCGTAATTGCAAAAAATAGAAATTTGTCAGATGATTTCGGTGAACGTTTTTGGTACTGAGTGTATTTTGTATTGAAAGCATCTTTTATACTTGTCGTTTATACTTACAGACTGTTTTTGGTGGTCTCTGCTAATAAGGTTACTTCGGTTTTAATCTGGATCACACGTGTATTTTATTGAAGAGTGTTCTTAAAACTTCCTTATGAGCGCATTTTGATTAACTTCCGCATTAGATTTTAAAATCAATAATTTTGTAGATAACTTTTAAATGTATTTTTGTTCTAGTTTTTTGCAAAGAAAAACCCCATAATATATGCCACATAATATATTGTAAATGTATTTTCATATAACGATTGAATTTTATACCATTTTCAGAAAATTAAATTGAAGATAATGTTGAAATTATTAAGTGGCCTTCAAGAATCATTAACTTTATCCCAACGGAAAATTCGTGAGGAATTCTGGTGTGTGTGAAAATTACAACAATTTTAAAACTTACATAAGACAAAGATCAGCTTAACATTGCCATTGAAACCAGTTATAAAACACATTTAAAACTAATTTGCATTACCGTAAGATCAAGAATCCTTAAATGGCAAAATAAGATAGAGAAGATTTTAGATAACCATGCAGTTTTATAAATGTACAACCTAATTTGTACTTAAATCTTCCAATTATCTGAAAATAGAAGAGACAAATGTAAAGTTTCGAACAAAAAATAAACCACTAATTCTGTTAATGTGTTTAAATTCGCACAAATTTCCAACATATAATTCTAAAAATATTGAAATATTTCCTATGATATTATGATTTTTTCCATTGTTGAGTATATTCCAAAATACTTTTGCAGGCTCCATAGCTGATTAGTTATTTTTGAGAGCTTTTAACAGCTACCTCAGTCACATTCGAAATTACAATACACACACGTTTAAATATACAAACGTAGGTCATTACATTTTAAGTACTGCTAAAGTATAATATTTGTTACTCTTAAAACTTCAGCACATAGTCAACCTCTAGTATCACATATTTCTTTCAGAGGCCCTCTTATAAACAGTTTACAGATTACAACAAAATAATTATTTTCTTTTTTCTTAAATATTTTTTTTAACATTTATGAACCCCATGCACCACGCAATGTATAACACGGGGGCATACAACACAGACATAAGAAATAATTACAACACAAACATCCATGCCTTCTGTGGGGTTCGAACCCAGTCCCTGCGGCACCGCAGTCAGCTTCACTGACCACTACACCGGAAGGGCGGCTTTCTTAAATATTATCGCCTGATTTGTTAAATTTCAGATCACGCATTTATTTTTTGAACTATGAAAATAAAAAAAATGTCACTTTTGGTGAAATAATGAAAATAAAGTGAATGTGAAAATATTTCAAATCCGCATCACTTTGATTCTTTATCCTCACCTCGAGTGAATCGGTGGACTATCGTCACGAAGACGGATACAGCATCAAATTTGGCCGGAACCTCATACTTATTTCAGCAGGGAGCTGTAAAAGGCACTAGTGATGGTCAATCCCATTTCAGCGTAGTCTGTGAAAATAAATCCAAGACACTTCCCGAAACAATACTACATAATCTTCCTTACCTTCAGATTTTTGCGTTCTGTGTGTGGCCGCGGTAGCCAAGTGCTCTAGGCATCGGAACATGGCTTGCGTGATATGAGTTCGATTCCAGTCCCACTAAAGGTCCGCCGTGTAGGGGGGCGATACACGTTAAATCTGTCGAGAGATCAAACGTCCTCTCGTTGGTGTGGTATGATAGTTAGAAGAGTTTATAGTGCCAGCTCAGTTGTCGTCCGCGTCACTTAACCATGGTTCAAAATTACTCAGACCGTCGCCCAAAGCTCTCGTGTTGCTAATCAGTGGGACGTTGATATTCACTCATTCAGATTTCTGCACCTTATTTCCTTCAAGGGAGATGCTACTAGTCTCTGCTAGTACTCATATTGATAGATTTTTATGACAAACGTAAACTGCTTCTGCAATTTCGACTAACATATACCCATTGTCTTTTATGTCAAGATACAACATTTTCTCATTTTTGTCAATGATAGCCCGGATTTTACCTTAGCTTGGGTGAGTGAGTGAATATTAACGTCACACTGCTCAGCTACACGACGGCTTTTGGCGACGGACCTCGTAATTTTTGAACCATGTTCAAGGGACATCTTAGCTTGAATATTTTCTAATGGTTACATTGCACATTATACAATCCTACAACAAAGACGGTTGTTGTATTTTTGATCGGCATTTTATTTTTCGGGAATCAATTGAAATGATAGAAATGTAGAATAATCCACGAAATTTTTCGAAAATTAATGAATAATAAAAAGTTGCAGAGTGTTCTGCAACCTTTTATTAACCTTGATACAAGCAATGGTTTCGTTTAAACTTTTTATAAAGAAGAAATAATAATGAATCAAAAAGATTTATATGATGAATGAAAAAAGATTTTGAAATATTATTTCAAAAAAATTCTAAGGAATGATTAATTTATTGAATTAATACATGCGTTAATAATATTTAAAAAAAAACTAAAAGGAAAATTAATTTTGAGGGAATATGTAATGCATAAAGTAAGATCGATATTATGAAAATGCATGATGAATAAGGTTATCTCATAATAAATGCATTTGACTGCATTTATATAAAAATTGAAATATTTAATAAAAAACTCTCAGATCTCAGATTGGAGGGCATTTGTACATTTGGGTATAATTAAAATCATCTTTATGTGATATATATATATTGGTATATATATACATATATGTATATATATAAGTTAATGGTAGTATCTTTACAATTTTTAATTTTTTTTCTATTCTTTTCAAACTTCTGCTAAGTGCTGCTTTTCAGCCATTGCTTTGCTTTGAATATGTATTTGCGTCCTGAATCTGGCAATAACGTGTTTATTGTACGCAGATTTAGAGCGGGCTTTGCGTTTCTGTTATGCAATTTTAGGTAAGTTACTTTCTTCTCATTTGGATTTAGATTTCTTATACATTATTTTCAATTGGGCTTTTCTCAGTGTTATTAACAGAAGGGGGGAAGGTTGGATGGCTACAAAACATGTTAACCCCCACTTTTATATAAAATATGTTTATATATAGGCTGTCCTAAGTCAGCAATGATGATAATACTATAGCATCCATTATTTTATAAAAACTCTATTATTTTAATATTTCATATTTCCTTTTAAATTCTGGTGTCTAATTATCTTGCAATTTCAATTCAGTTTTAATAATGTTTATTCATCACTCTCTTATAGAGAAATTTTAATTATATATATACATATATATATATATATATGTGTGTGTGTGTGTGTGTGGGACGGCGTCAAGGGGAAGGTTCGATTTTAATATTAAAATAAGCACGCAGAGTTAAAATAACCTAATTTATTAAAAACACAGCTAAAACATTTACTATCTACAAGGGGTTTTAAATAATTCGAGATAGCACCATACCAATTCCGAAAACACGTCCTCTTTCTCAAACAACGGAGAGACCGATTTCCTCTGACCTGCCTTCGTTCAAGCTTTGGTGCAACTCCCAGTTTCTTTTCTGCACCTCATAAATACATGACCTCATCGTATCGCGCAGCTAAAACTCACGTGGTTTCTATTAGTAGTGCCATCTCTTACAATAAAAATCAAAAGAAATAAAAGAAAACTTGCACTCATTTCCTATAAGTTCGGCCATCCTGGGAATCACTGACCTCAGTGATTTTAACATACCATACAATAAAAAATATAGGCCTCTGCAAAATTAATATTAATCGGAGATAAAAATTCCAAGATAGAGATTCAAATTTAAAAATAAGGATACAACTCTCAAAAATGAAATATTGATAGCAAAGAAAACAAAACACATTAATACACATTATGTTCTTTTAAAAAGAATAGGAAACGCTTTTTATAAAAATGCATCATCATGGTGAGTAAAATTTCATTAAATCAGCAGATAAATTTGTTATCTTAGGTCCCTCATTATCACCCACTTTCCCCAAATCATATCTATCTCTAGGTTTTACTTTAACTATTCTATATGGTCCCAAAAACCTAGGCCTTAATTTCAAACCTGTCCCAGATTGTGTTCTATGAATGACCACCAAGTCACCCATCTAGTAGTTAGGGGCCTTCCTGCGCTTCCTGTCATAGGTTCTTTTATTCTCTGCCTGTATCTTCTGGATATTTTTCTTTGCGTCTTGTCGTAATTGGTTCCTCTGTTCTCGAAATTCCTCCATCATTTCGTCCATCAGTAACTCCCTCAGGTGAAGGTCTTCCTTGTTTCTCATGGTGACGCCAATTAATAATTCAAATGGAGACCACTTAGTACTAGGATTAAATGTACTATTTAAAATTCTTTGAAGTGGGTCTACGAACTTGATCCACTTGGTAGACTCCTCAATTGACAGCTTGGTCAAAACGGAAATAATAGTTCGGTGTATTCTCTCGACTTGTCCATTCCCTCTGGGTACTCCGGTGGCAATTTGCAAATGTTGAATGTTTTCATTAGTATAATAATCTCCAAAAGCTCCAGAAGTAAAAGCAGAACCTCTGTCTGTTATTATTCTCTTGGGATTACCAAAAGTCTTTTGTTGCAATTTTAATTTATCCAAAGCATCTTCTGCGGAAGTAGATCTAACGGGATAAAGCCAGGTAAATTTTGTAAAAGCATCCACTATTGTGAGAATATGCTGATATTTCTTGTTAGTAGAAGGCAAAAGTCCGATAAAATCGACGTGATAAGTACTTAATGGCACATCCTCTTTAGGAATGGGATTGAGGAATCCATCATTTTTAAACTCTTTTTGTTAGTCAAAATACATGGCACACAATTAACAATTACATTCTGCACCTGCTTGCTCAAATTGGGAATAAAAATTATTTGTTTGACAACTCCTTCAGTCTTGGCAACGGAGAAATGTCCTTTCTCATGTGCTAACTTAATTATCTTAGTTTGCATATCTCTTGGTACAACTATCAATTCACGACCTTCAACATATTAGTAAAGTATTTCGTTTCTATCAAAAAAGTCTGAATTTCTGTTTGTTTCAATCAGTGTTTTTAGACTCTGAGTGTATTCAACCTCTTGTTGTGCCCTTTTAAATCTTGCAGTTAGAGTATCGTTAGTAATTATTGCGACTGGATAAATGCTAAGGACATCCACATGTTGCATTCTCTGGCCGGAACGATGCACAATTTCGTAATCAATTTCTTCCAGCAATAATGCCCATCGCGCTATACGAGTAACCAAATCCTTTTTGTCCATAGTCTTTTGAAACGCTGAGCAATCCGTTATGAGTTTGAAATGATTTCCCATAAGGTAGGTACGAAATTTCTTTAAAGCGTTGACAACAGCAAGAACTTCAGGTTCATAGCTACTATATTTTTCCTCTGCCAGAGTAGTTTTCTTAGACATGTATTGAACAGGATGCAATTTCCCATCTTCTGCCTCTTGGAGTAGGACGGCTCCGTAGCCTTGTTGACTCTCGTCCGTGTGCAATTCGGTTGTTTTTCCCTGCTGGAAAATACTTGACTTTCAGTCAACAATTGCCTGAGCTTTTCAAATGCTTCTGTTTGAGGTAGTTCAAACACAAATCGATTGTCATTTCAAACTAGATCACTCAAAGGTTTCGCTATTTTAGAGTATGACGGAATAAATTTTCGAAAATAGCCAGTGAGTCCTAAAAAAATTTGGACTTGTTTGGCAGTCGTTGGTAAAGGGAACTTCTTGACAGCTATCGTTTTTGCAACTGAAGGGCGCACCGTTCCATTTTCGACAACGTGACCCAAAAATTCCACCTTTCGTTTTAAAAACTGACATTTTTCAAACTTGATCTCCAACCCATATCTGGATGCGACCTCAAACACCTTCTTTAGTTTTTCCAAACCTTCTTCCTCGTCTTTAGCTGGAACGATCAAATCGTCCAAATAAATTATTACGATGCCTTTTCGCATGAGTTCCCTAAAAATGCTGTACACATATCTTTGGAATACGCTTGGGCTTATACTGGGACCAAAAGGTACCTTATTAAATTCGAACTGCCCATCTGGTACAACAAAGGAGGTGAAATGCCTGCAATCCTCGTTTACGTCGACATGAAAAAAAACCCTTTTTCAAGTCTAACGTGGAATACACTTTGGCGTCTTGCATCCTATCCAATACGTCCTCTATCAGTGGCAAGGGGAAGCGATCCTTGACTAGTTTTCGGTTCAGTTTCCTATAGTCAATGCATAGTCTGTCGGTACCGTCTTTCTTCTTGACTAACACGATTGGACTTGCATATTCAGAAGAGCTTGGTCTCACGATTCCCTTATCCAACCATTCGTCGATCTGCTTGTTGACGGTCTGATTCTCTAAAAACGACAAGCGGCGTGCTGTTTTGTAAACTGGTATATCATCCTTCAGGATAATTCTCATGGACACATTTGTCGTTTCTGTCTTCTTAGGTGTATAGCTGTTGATTAGTTCAGAGAGTTCCTTTCTTATTCGAGGATTGATAAAATGTTAACTTCGATTTCGTCTTCAGTTCGTGGTTTATAAACCTGTGTATTCACAAACCACACCTTCTATTCGTGTTTACGGAAATAAACACCTTTTTTATCAAAGCCAACAAAAGCTTGTTCCAAAATGTCCAATCCTATCACTGCCTGGAACTCCAAATGCAGCGCAGGCACGACATGCCATATTACGGAATATTTTTCTCCATCCAATTCGATTTCTCGTTGGAACGATCCTTTTGTTTTGACTTCGAACTTTCCCAATCCAGATAACACGACAATGTCCTTCGAGAGCTTCGATTGCTCGATGATTCTTTTGCTTACATCTTCACGAATGAGCGAAACTGAGCTTCCAGTGTCGATTAGAGCCTCAAAAGACTTGTTTCCGATGGTTATTTTACTGGTCTTAATTCTGTCTTGCTGAATTCGAGAACAGATCTGGACCGGAGGGCTTGAAGATTTATTGATTTTCGTACCCTTTTTGCGCTTTGTACAATCTAAGGCATAGTGACCTGGTCCCCTGCAGTAGCTACATGTTACCTGTTTAACTCTTTTATCGTAAGTTCTCGTCGATTGAAAGCATTTTCTATCATTCCAATTATTTCCAAGGTGAAAACGTTCTTGCCTTTGAGAACAATTATCGTTATTGTTCGATCTCTTAGCAAATGAGTTTAACTGCTTTGGCCCTATAGTTCTTCGGACGTCCTCATAATCTTCAAATTTTTTCGCTAGCTCAATAGATAAGTTGATAGTAGACCATTCGTCCAAAAAAAATTCCCGAAAATCATACGGTGCCCTCTTCTTCATTTGATCGGCTATGATTAATTCTCGTAATTGGTCGTAGGTGTTAACTTTTAAGCCCAAAGTCCATCCATCATAATACGTCTGTAATTCGTGTTGAAAATCCTGCCATGTTCGTTCATCGGACTTTTGGTGAAACAAAAATAACTGACGAAATTTTTCCGGAGATCATTTAAATCTTTGTAAGAGTAAATCCTTTACATGATCTTAATCATTACACTTATCAGTTGGTTCTCTTGCGATCAGATGGGCAATTTCGATGGGTATTAAACCTATAAGTTTTTGAACCCAATCTTTTTTCGGTAAGAAAGTTAGTTCTGCATGACGCTCAAATAAGGTATGATTCAAACCAATATCTTCCTTCATATTAAACTTATGAAAAGTTTCGTGAATCAGTTTATTCGATGCTTGAACGTTTTCGGCGTTATTCGGCATACCGGCAGTCTGTTGCGCTTGTATTCACAACTTCTCTAATTCGTACTCTCGTCTTTATCTCTCTTCTCTTTTCGCATATCCTCTCTCTCCCTCTCAGCCCTTTCTATCTCTTTCTCAGCCCTTTCTCTCTCCTCCTTTTGTACGTTCCTCCACTCTACTATCAAGCATCTTTTTAACATCGTCTTCAACGTAATCTGGGCTTTTTACGATCAGCTCCTTTAACTTCAATTTTGTGATACCTGCTTCGATAGTAAGATCCAAATCCTCGGCGAGTGACACCAAATCCTGTTTCTTTTTCACGAGTAAGAATGCCATTTTTATACTCAGAATGGTGACCCAGAGAACAACTTAAATTTTTACCCAAGTTAAATGAGACAAAGCTATTAAAATGACACTCAAAAAGTTTACTCACCTAGACAGAAACAAACGATAATTTAAATAAGATGCAGTTATCAATTATAAACAATTATAGACAAAAATTGACTTTTTAAAGAATTCCCGGAACCTAAATCCTTTTGCAAAACACAACAGTATTACAGTTAATATCAATTTTATTTTTATTAAAAAAAATGACGCGTTCCTCTCAATTATCGAAAATAGATTACTGAGAAAAAACATGGAAAGTACTCAGTTATTAATCCAAAACTAAAAGAACATCAAATATCTATGTCTGCAATTAAACCAATAATAGTACCTAGTACTTCAAAATTCAATTTCAGATTCACAAAACAGAAAATATACACACAAATTCATTTATTTAATTTTCGCCTATTACTCACACAATACCAAAAAAGGATACCAGCACAATTCAATGTAATTCTGAAGACACTTTACGTTGACCTCGATGATACAGGAAATCTTGTTTGTGTTGATAACTCGCAATTCGATGCAGTTCCAAAGGTTCTCTCGTCAGTGTTGACCTCAATGATCAAGGTAATCCTGTTCAATTCGTTCAGTATCTCGTTGAGTCGCTGGGCTTCCAGTTTTGGTTCACTGCAGCTGACGTGGAAATTCGCCAAGATTCTGTGTTTCTAAGCAAGTCAATGGACCCCTTCCTCCTGTTAACTGTTCCTGCTGAAGTATTTCCGTATCGCTCGTAAAATTTCTTATCCATCTGAAGGCTTCGCCAGGTCTCTATTCGATGCAAGGCAAGGTCTATGTGCCACTCAGGAAATCAAAAATCGATGAGGAGGTAAAATTTTTAAGAAATGCTCTTAGATAAAACTTTAATAGTTAAAAATCTCTGTCGAACCCCCAATTTGTGGGACGGCGTCTAGGGAAAGGTTCGATTTTAATGTTAAAATAAGCACGCAGAGTTAAAATAACCTAATTTATTAAAAACACAGCTAAAACATTTACTATCTACAAGGGGTTTTAAATAATTCGAGATAGCACCATACCAATTCTGAAAACACATCCTCTTTCTCAAACAATGGAGAGACCGATTTCCTCTGACCTGCCTTCGTTCAAGCTTTGGTGCAACTCCCAGCTTCTTTTCTGCCACCTCATAAATACATGATCTCACCGTATCGCGCAGCTAAAACTCACGTGGTTTCTATTAGTGGTGCCATCGCTTACAATAAAAATCAAAAGAAATAAAAGAAAACTTGCACTCCTTTCCTACATATATATATATATATATACATATATATATGTATATATATATACTTATGTATATGTATATATATATGCATATGTATATGTATATATATATGGATATGTGTACATATATGCATATATATAATATATATATATATATATGTGTGTGTGTGTGTGTGTGTGTGTGTATTCTATATGAAAAATAGATTTTTAAATAATGTATACAGAACTGGATGAAAAATTAAATTCAAAACTTTTTTCAAGAGAAACTTTAATATTCTAAGGATTTGCTTGAAAGTTCAGCTGTTACGTCTTTTCCTAATTAGCCAGCTTTTGGCTTTTCTTTTATTTTCCGGCTCTCCAGTGGAGAATATACTCTACATGGTGTGTTTCTAAAAAGCGGGTGATTGATAGTTAAGCGTTTGTCAGTTATAAGTCCATTCATTTGTTTTATTTAACATATGGATGTGCTACACATGTCAGGAAAGCACGATCTGCTATTATAAAGAGTAATTGCCGGAAATGTATGCAGTGAGTTGAAGAGATAGATCTATATATACTTATGGCTCGGTCCATATCACATTTGAAAATGCGTGCAAGAAAGGGCGTAAATTAGAATATGTGTTGACGTAGAGGAATGAAGCATTTTTGGAAACCGTGTAGTGGAGAAATCCATATTCTTTCCAATCAGGAAACAAAAAAAATTGAAGGGAAATGATATAATCCAGCCAGGAAGGTTTAAAGAAACAAACTGGAAAGTGAAGAGGGTAAAAACAAGGAAAGTGCAGAAAAGCAGGAGGGGGGGGAGGAAGCAATTTTTAATGTGAATATTTTGGCGTATCTTAGACATTACGAGATCAGGTGGAAAGAGTTTATTCGACGATGGTACAGCGAAGTATCTTATAGATCTATATTTGAAGTTACTTACCTATAGATAAGATACCTGTGTGTGTGAAGTTATTTACGCCTAGATACGATAGCTCTTTGAATCAAGTTACTTACCTCTAGATGCGATAGCTCTATGCATAACATTACTTTCTTGTAGATACTATAGCTCTTGGTGTAAAGTTACATGCAGATATGATAGCTCGTTGTTTAAAGTTACTTACCCATACATACGATAGTTAAGACTTGATAATTTGAGACTTGAAGATGTAACGAAAAATAAAAGTTAAATATTGTATGTAGGGAATTTAATTTTAGGCTGTTTTAATTATCCTTAAATCCACACACACACTCACACACACACACATAGATATATATATATATATAACTTTTTGAATAACGCTCCGAAAAAATATGAAATTGCAATCTTCTAGTTTAAATATTTTTGTGCCTTCTTTATTGAAAAATTATAGTAAAAAAATCTAAAAAAAAGAAGGTTTTATATGCAAAAAGGTTATGTGTGACACTCTATTGAATACAAGTAACTAAAAATTTGACTCCTGTAACAATTTCAAGACAGTTTTTACATTTGTATGATTCTGGATTTTTTTTAAACGAAACCACAAATGAAAACATGAAAATAAAAAATTATGTTTTCTTTTTGGAAGGAGTATTATTTGGGTGGTATCCACAAAAGAACATCTAATACTGATCGGGATAAATAATCATAAAAATCTAAGTTATAAATTTTTTAAAAAATAAGAAAAGTTCATAAGTCATTGCTATAAAAATGTGAAAAATTAGGTTTTGCAACTACACTATTCTCAATTAAATGCAGAAATTTTTCTAATTTAATTCTAATTCGTTGTATTTCTGTTATATATTTTTCATATAATTAAAAATATATTGCAATATCTAGTAAAACTTCCAGATGTACAGGTTAAGAACTTTGATTTATTAATCGAAAAACATATGTATATGGATTATCTAACTTAAATTGAGAAAATGTTGCAACAAGTTCAGAATTATGAAGGGCTTATTAGCATGCACAAGTTTGTCTATAATAAAACAATTTAAGTATCATCGCGAAAATAAAAAATGCAGCATTTTACACGACAAATCATGCATTTTTCAGGATTTTGTATAATTTTTATAAACCGAGTATAGGTTGCCGGAATTTGGACGGAAAGACAATATAAGATATAGATTGTAAATACCGTCATTGGAAACAATATAATTATAATATTTCTTTTCATTCTTTTGATATAATTAAGGAGATAATAAAGAAATCTTCCTTTTGGACATACTTCATCCCTAAACATGTGTACAATCTACTCTTTTTGTACCAATTTATATTAAAAAAATTACGATTAATTATTTTGTGTACTAAACGCATTAAGTTAGGTTATAAAATTATTAATAGTATAAAGTCCAAAAAAAGCTTATTACATTGTAATCTAAGAGAAAATAAGTTTTAAAATTCATAAGCGAAACTTACACAGTACCACTTCTATATATAATTTTAAAATTTCATTATACTGATCCGATTCTTCATATTATTAAATTTCATTCTTAGTGAAAACAAAAGGAGATCATGGCATACACACAATTATGAGGTGATGTTAAACATAAACAAAATGGTTTGTTTAAAAGTATATATTTGTTTCCTAAGACTCCAGGACTTCGTGATAAAATAATTTCAACTTTATTACTAGCATTAAAGGGTTAATATAGTTATTTTTCACACAAATTTAACATAATAAAAGCAATTATTCCATGTTATTTCAAAACCAGAATGATCTTTTAGTGAAGAACATTCTTCTGGTTAACAGCCCCCCATTTAGGAGATGAATCCAACCATTTTTTTATTAAATGCACTGACGGGGGAAAAAAATTAAACACCAAGAAAAAATTATTGTATAGTAATGAAGTTTAGACAACGATATTATCTAGTTAACGTGTCTCATTGATTACATTTTCAAGTTCAGAGGTTAATTTAAGTTGAAGAAAATGCGTTCCAAAAGTAAAATGCTGACACATTAATAGCCGCCCATATCTTCTAAAATTTAGAATGCAAGACTGCAAGTGCGGGCATTCATTGTACCGTACAGGTACCGAATATCCCTTTGGGGCATGAAACTCAATGCTTGTTGTACTTGTTGTGTCAATACTTGGACGGTCAGTACTGGTTTACATGATGACGGAGTTGTCCAATTATATCCTATTCGTTCTGAAATGGAGACAGATTTTGTTTTCTTGCAGGCCAAGGTGACTTGTCAACACTCTAAAGAGCACGTGCCAACACACGTAGAACGGTGTGATGGCCAGCGCAAGAAATCTACTCATTGAATGTAGTTCAAAAATGGCTGTACTATAGGTTGAATTCTCAGACTGACGTACAAAAAATTACAATCAGTGTATTTAGGATAACCGAGAGAGTGCTCCTAGTGTCATACGAAGTTGTACCCCAGACCATGACTCCAGGTCTTGGTCCAGTGTGTCGAGGCCACAGACAGTTTGGTTTCAGGTGTTCCCCTGGCCTGACGTTCTCCTTGGACCAGCACACAGCCATCAATGGCAACAAGGCAGAACTTGCTGCCATCAGAAAGCAGAACAGAAATCCAATGAACTCTGGTCTGACAGCACTGGCATATCAAATGGCAATATCTTGGAGTCAGGGGAAAACACCTTAAACGTCACCTGCCTCGCAGCTGTCCTTGAAGTAACCGATTTCTAGCAGTTCGTTGTGTCACTGCGCTACCGACTGCAGCTAGAATTTCAGTCATAGACGTAGTACGATGCACCACAGACGTATGGCATATACTCTGGTCTTCTCTTGTAATGCCACGTCGCCGCCCTGAACCCGATTTTCTTAAGGTAGTACCATTTTTTTAACCACTTCTTCCAAAAATTATGCATATTTGATACATTCTGGTCATGCATTTCTGTAATATCACGGAAATAGAATACATTTTCTCGTAGCCCTATTATACGACCTCTTTCAAACTCGATGAGCTTTGGATAATAGTTTTTACGTCTTCTTAAATGCATTCTTGGCTAACAGCAACTTACATTAAATTTCACCAAAAAAAAATTTGTATGTATGCTTATGACACACGATAGAAGTGAAAATTTATAATTTGTTCTAGGCAAGAGTACTGTGTTAGACTACTACTTTTTTTGATGTACCATGTTTTCTTTTACGGCATTTTTGCAGTTCACACTTCCGTGTCATTCACTAAGGGATTTGTTTATTTATCCCATTTCTCTAAAGGCCGATACTTAAATAGTTATGCATTCTTATATATTTATATATGAATATATTCAGTTTAAATGTCAATTAATCTAAATATTTAAGAATATTTTATTTGTAAATTATTTATTTATAATTTATTTATAATTTATTTAATTCATTTATTTTTATACGGTATTTACGTACTATTTTTGCAATGCAGATGTTCAAGGCAACTTGCTATGTTGAGAACCAGGATATCCTTTGCGTTGCACATGCCGAATTGTCAAACATGGGCTTCCTTTCAATAATGTCACTAACACCGTTCCGATTACTTAAGTATAGTTTACATGACCTGCGTAACGAAGTATACTATGTAAGGGTAGGAAAACGTATGTCTTGGGAGCCCTTCACTCTCGTTTTCTTTAAAATCTCGAAGCAAAAAAGGAGAGGGTTCTTGCTTTTTCACAATTAATGCTTTTATTTTTTTCAAAATGTCTTTTCTCGCAAATATAAACTAAAAAATATTATTAACCACCTCGCCAATTAGCGTGTTTCAAATTTCGGATTTTAATTATCTTACACTATTAAAATTCGAAGGTAAACAAACGTATCTATCTATCTATCTATCTATGTATGTGCGTCTATCTTCTCACGAACAGCACCACGCAGAAAGTTGCTGAAGGTACCAAAAGATCGGGAATTTTCCGGGGAAGCCGTATTGCCTATTTATATTCCGATATTGTAATTAGTTAAAAAGATATTAATTAAAAACCTTAAAACGCCTAATTGTTTTACTCCTGCCGGTTGTTTACTTGGGGGAACTTCCCTTCCGTTTCGGCCGAGCGGTAATCTTACGTTTTCCACCATATTAAAATTGTCATCTAATTTTCGGTGTCGAAATGAGACAAAAAATAATTACAGAATCGGAAAGATCATTTATTTCGCCACGACACGGTATAATTGTTTTTGTAAAATAACAATATTTTCTATTTTTTTCGAATTTTTTAAAATACTGTTAAACCAGATTCGTTTTTATGAAAATTATTTCTAAATCGTTGGGTATGAATTACTTTTCGTGTTATTAAATCGATATTCTACACTAATTAACTTCAAGCCTTTCTGTTTTAGATCCATTCATTTAAAAAATAAAATTCCCAAAACTTTTTTTTAAAGAATTTTTAAAAAGTAGTCTTAATTTTTACTTCACATTGAATAACTTCGTCATTTATGAAGATAATCTCACAAAACCTTTTTTCCGTGTGTACAGTAATATTATCTGTAACATATACGAAGATTGAAAAAATTGCTTCAAAATTACGGATTAAAAAAAAAAATTGTGATTTTCGTAAACTTATATTTTTCTGAGAAATAAATTAAAAAGTAGTAATTTGTACATTTTTTATTTCAAAGTACGTTATTTTTGCAAATAGTTGGTGATGTTTGAGAGCATTAACGTAAAAATTATGCACTTAAAATGAAGGTAATGATCTTTAAAATAATTTAAAATACGCGATTTTACATTTAGCCAAACATTGGCGTCGAAATTTAGCTTTGCGCCAAAGACAGTTGACCTGTTTCGCCTTCGACGGAATCTAACTCAAGGGTTACACTAAAAAAATTCTGCCTTAAACAGGGGGAAATCAGTAACTTTGGCGAGTAAAAAAAAAAAAAAATGCGAGTGAAAAAATTACTTTTTTGTCATCCCATTCATTATTCTTGCCTATTTTCATTTCTCGCTACGGTTCCCAGTAGCACAGTCGGTAGCGCTTCACTTCTCTCATTTACACCGTAAAGCAGATCGTGTCTTTGCGAGTTCGAATCGTGGATCATCTCTTTTTTTTCATTTCTGCTAATTTTTCCCACGTAAATTAATTTTACTGATAAATACTTATTTTAACATGATCCTCTGTTATTTTAATGTACTTTTCATTTTTTTTTTTTTTTTGCCTTCAGAAAGGTTTTTTTCTGATTTTTAATCATTCAAAGTAATTTCTATCTTTTTCAACAATTCGATTTTGTTCATTTCTGCTTATTTTTCCCACCCGTAAATTAATTCTCTCTTCTTCAATGATTGAATTCACTTGCTGCATCCCCACTGATCTTAAATTTACTTCATTTTCAGTGCTGCCATTATGTAAGCAAATAGTATGTCACAATTAATTGCTAAATGAGCATTTTTAATCAATTTTATTAAAAATAATTAATAAGTTAGTTTTGTATAATATAATTTTTTTCGCAGATACGTGTTTAAATAATTTTAACACAGAGTGGAATGAAAAACTATAAAATTAAATTAAAAAATTAAATGTTTTTATCAAATAGTATTTTTTTCTTTTTGAATGTTTTTTTCAGTGAATGTTAGCATATAACTAGGTTTTCCCCCAAAAGCGGATGTTTAACACTTATATATGTTTAATCAAACATCCAAACGTTTCAAGAGCTATCTGTAGAATTTTTTTTATTAGTATTTATTGATAATGGATTTAAATTAATATATTTTTTAAAATTAAAATGCATTCAATGCATTTCTGAGATTCATTTAAAATATTTATCAGTATCGAAATTTTTGTTCTCTTTCATAAAACTTATAGTTTACTTTAAAATAATGCGTAATTGCATGAAACTTTTTTCCCCGTGTCGAATATTTCAAAAAATTCTCACAATTTTACTTCAAAAATTAAAATAGTAGTGAAATTTTGTAATTTGAAAAATGTATACTTTCTGTTCTTTTTTCAGCATACAACTATTTTTAAAAATGCTACAGTTTCGTTTCCGGGAATAAACTATCTTTCTTTAAAGAATTTTATAGAAAAAAAACAACTTTTTTTTTTTTTACAAAACAATGCTGTTTTGCATATTTTATGATTTTTTCTCTTCCCGTGTGTCGATTTCGCTTAAAAATTACGGATTTTAAAGATTTCTCTTTGTGATTTTAATAAAATAAAGTTTTTGCGAGAAATAATACAAGCATTATTTTCGTAACCTTTTTTCTTTAAAAATTATTGTTGTTTCCAATAAATTGTGAAAACTTGGAATTTTCAATGAAAAATTGAGCCCTCAAAAATAATGAAAGCTTTAAAGACATTCTAAAGGCTTTGCGCATGCGCTAGAATCATTATTTTTTTTTCTCCCTCTGTTTAACGCTCAGTGGCCAAGGTCAAACTTGCTGTTCTTGGCAAAAGTGAATGAGTGGAATAAAAAATACTGTAAAAAAAATATAATTCTGAAACATATATTAGTCACACACACAGTATTATTTCTTTTTGAATGATTTTGTGCAGTGAATGTAAATAAATTTCCAGGCTTTTTCATTATTATATATTTTTAATCTAACATTCAAAAACAATGAAATGAAAAAATGAATAGTCCTTTCGATAATTAACGGTGAGAATTTTTGTATTTATTTTTTTAGAAAATGGATTTAAAATAATAGATATTTTACGAAACTAAAGCAATATTTAATTTTTTTTATTATTATTTATAGATAATGGAATTAAATTAATATATTTTTTTAAAATAAAAGGAATGTTTCTATTATTTCCTTATTAAATTAATTATTTGTTAATAAAAAGTATATCGCCTATTATTTTGGATAAAAATACGTTCTAGAGAGACCTTTTTAAGCTAACTGTAAGTAGCGATTGATTGATTAATGAAAACCTGAAAATTATTTAATTATTTTAGATTCCTAGAAATTATCTATTATTAAAAAATGATGACTTTTTTTTAATCGAGCATCAAAATAGTTTTCTTTTTATTGTTTAAATTTATTATTTTTTTACTAAAGCAATATTGTTTTTGATATGTCATGAATAGAAACTTGAAGATAAATCTTATATCTGAGGGGAGAGTCAGGGGGAAAATAGTTCTACACTCAAAAAAGCCACTGTAACACCGTGCTGTAGAAAGAGAACTGAAACCTGTCTGACATTAATAAGATCTGGAAGATATATATATTTTTTTTAAAAAAAGGGAATTGTAGTGACGTTAATATAAAGGAATCACACATATACCAGGAACTTTGATAAAGGAAGGTGAATTTCCATGGCAGTATGTTATGCATTCGAAACAAATTTTAATAAAACACTCAAAATACTTAAAATAATCATTTAATAATTTCTTCTTTTATAAAGATAATTGCATGACACATTTTTCCCGTGTGTCGAATATTTCAGAAAATCCTCACAATTTTACTTCAATATTTAAAATAGTAGTGAAATTTTGAATTTGAAAAATTTCTACTTTTTTGTCTTTTTTCAACATACAACTATATTTAAAAAGGCTACATTTCACCCTGTTTGCCTATTCGAGAATTTTGGTGACGGACCTCGAAATTTTCAACTATTCTCAAGTGACGAGGACGACACCTGAGCTTTCACCCATCTTAATAATTACCACACCACACCAACGCAAGAACAAATTTCGAAAAAGGGAGTTTTTATGACATAGTTAAGAAATCACTCAGATCGCGCGCACACACACACACACACACAAGTGCTATCGGCCTGAGGGAAACACGAAATTTCCATGGGGATGAAGTTATTCACTCTGTAAAACGAAAGAATTGGAAAGTGAGTGGGTGATTTTTAAATTCGCACTGTTTGCCTATTCGAGGGTATTGGGTGACAGACCTTGAAATTTTCAACCATGCTCAAGTGACGAGGACGACACATGAGCTTTCACCCGTCTTTAATAATTACCACACCACACCAACGCAAGAACAAATTTCGAAAAGGGGATTTTATGACATTGTTAAATAAATCACTCACATCGCACGCACACACACACAGGTGCTATCGGCCTGAGGGAAACACGAAATTTCCATGAGGGTGAAGTTATTAACTCGGTAAAAGCCCGTGCAACGCCGGGCTAAGCGGAGAGGAAAGAAACAAAGAAATCAAAGTAATTTCGGAAAATAATATTGGAAGTGCTGAATTTGTGAAGATTGAGTGAATATTAACGTCCCACTGTTCAGCTACACGAGGCCTTTTGGGGACGTTCCACGTAATTTTGAACCATGGTCAAGTGACGCGGACGACACCTGAGCTGGCACCCCCTCTCCTAACTACCACACCACACCAACGGGAGGACGTTTGAGCTCTCGACAGATTTTACGTGCATCCCGCCCCTACACTGCGGGTCTTCAGTGGTATTAGGATCGAGAATTTGTGAAGAGAAGGGAAAATGTTAAGCAACAAAGCCATGACACGCACTCACGGGACATGCACTTACATCGTACGCGTGAAACCCCACAAAAGTGTTGGCGTTAGAATAAAAGGAGGAAATTAACATGGGGATTAAGTTATACCCGCGGTATAAGCCCGTGCAACGCAGGGCCATGAAACCTAGTTTTGGCATATTTTTGTACTTAAAAGCTCTTTCTTTTTATTCAAAAAATATATCCCATGTTTCATTCCTTCTTGGCATATATATATAGGCCGCTCTGTTATTTGTAAAACTTAAAATAATTTATCTAATATGAAGAAATACTTTCAACAACATAATACGTCGAGTTTACACATTATTTTCGTTGTGGCAAGCGTAACCGATTAAACTTGGCTTCATTTTTATGTTGCCCAACTGTAGTTCGTTGTGAAGTCCACGACAAATTCTTATCTTGTATAAATTCATTGGATTTCAAAAGTATTTATATAGTTTAATTATTTAAAACGATTCGTGTAGTATTTTAATGATTTCTTCTAATATAACTAGAAAGTCAAATATTGTTACGATTTTAAACATTATTGATTAAAAGCAAACTTAAACAGAAAATGAAAGTCATTTTACTAGATAATTCGTTAAGACGTCTAGTTCTCAAAGGGGAGATGAACCTTGATAACAAAAACTTTGAAATATTATTACAAGGGGTGATCAAATGAAAAGGTACGAAACGACACGGTGGGTACAAATATAGACTTTATTCAAAATATACACCATAGGCCTGAGCACAATGATCCCACTGATGAACAAGTCGCAGGATTCCTTGTTCCCAGAATTCCTGTGGCTGTGACGAGACCCAGTCCTTCACAGTGTCCTTGAGTACGTCGTCCTAGTTGAAGCGCTTTCCTTTCAGGTGTTTCTTCAGTGGACCAAACACATGGAAATCGCAGGGTGACATGTCCGGACTGTAGGATGGATGGTCCAACGTCTCCCATTGGAACTTGTCCAGTTCCATTTGTGTAACTCTGGAGACGTGTGGATGCGCGTTATCATGGAGCAGAACCACACCCTTCGTGAGCAGCCCCGGTCTTTTGTTCTTGATGGACCTACATAGGCGTCGGAGTGTCTCACAGTACACATCAGAGTTAATGCTTTTTCTGTGCTCGAGTAAATCTGTACTCGCATCATTTGGACGCCGCTTTTTATAAGAGCCTTTGCTCTCTCCTGCGCATGCGGGCACCCGCGCATGATCCGATCCCAGTCAGAGTCTCCAATGGCATCCCGAGATGTCTCGCTACATTCTCCCTTGGCGGAATATGCAAATATTTAACTGTTTCATTTTTATGTCGTTTCGTACCTTTTCATTTGATCACCCCTTGTATAATAACTCCCAGAATCCCTCTTCAATTGTCCTACATTGGAATGATCTTCTTTTCCTAAATACCTTTTTTTCTGCTCTTTTTCTCTGGTTCACATCGCTAAAGATGAGTGGAAGTGGGCTGCATGGTTGTAATATTTAAAGAACGTAAAACTTAATGGGAAAAGTTTTGTATGAAATGTTTGCTTAAAAAATGACACGCGCCCAAAAATGTTTCAATTCAAAACTAAGCGACACGAGCATGATATCCGAACTAAACCGGATAATACCAAGTAACATAATGGACCCAATCCTGACGCTTCTTTTAAATTCACTGTTCAGCAAAAAGCTAGGGCTTAAAAAAATTTTAAGATCACTTAAAATTTATTTATTCACTGAAAGTAAACAAACAAAATACATTCTGACATAATAAACAATAAAATACAATTTACACTGATATAATCCACTTATAAGTGTATCAGTACCGCACAATATGTATTTATTAAATATTTAGCAATACTAAGTTAAGAATAAGTATAATAATTACCAATGACCCCCATGGGTATTTCGTATACAAAATTATGTCCATAAATTAACACTTACTTTGATTCTTTGTAGGGTTTGTAATTAATCTCTTAACCATCGATTCATTAAAAAAAATTAAGAATTACAGCATGTATTTGTCCCACTTTATTAAACATTATCATCTTCAAAATTTATTTTAATTAAAATATGAGACAAAAAAGTCCTAAAATGCCCAGAAGAGATATACATAGCATTTTTCAGTCTTTGTACGAGAAATTTTCTATAATATCTACATGAATTCTCTATAATTTTTTCAAAATTTTTTGCTTTAATACATGACAAATATCAAAGTTGACCATATAAGGCATCATAAACATAATACGAAAAATATACCCATATAGATTTGCTATGAATTTTTGATTTCATTTCGGAATACATAATTTTACGTCATTTCAAATGTTTTCATTAGGATTTTATATGTTAACATGCAAACACAAGAAATTTCTAAACTTTTAAATTTCAAACATTTTTCTAAACTGCTCGAATAATTTCTAAAACAGCGTAAATAAAACTGATTTTATCTTTTTAAACATGAAATGTATGTATTTTTTATGTATGTAATAAGCTTCTCGTAACGACAAAAAGCCTTTCACTTTTGATTTATAATCAGGTAATCTTTATTGAAAATCTCTTGAATACTGAAGTTTTAAAATTGTTTGTACAGTAAATAAACATTTACTAGCTGCATGGCCCGGCGTTGCACGGGCTTCTTCAAGTGTATAGATTTTTGCCTTAACTATTCCCCCTTCCTATCTCGGTGCAAGCACTCTTCCTGGTGTGTTGTGACTTCCATTTCAATATATCGTTAATGAAAGAATATAATAGTATGTTAATATGAATTAAATCATATATCATAAAGTTTTAGTTTGCCTGAAATCAATTTTCAGAGCCAACTTATGTCGTTGCATACGTTACGGTCGCATGGCTCGATCTGCACGGACTCTTACGAGTGTATAACTTTTTGCCATTGGAAATTTCCACTTCCCTTCCCGATGTCATTACTTCCTTGTTTTTGTGTGATTTCTATATTTTGTTATTAAAATTCCCTTTTACGAAATTTCCACCACGTCTTTGTCCCGTCGGGTGGGTCTGTTTTCTCTCCATTTAGCCCGGCATTCCACGGGCTTTTTCCGAGGGTATAACTTTATCTCAATGGAAATTTCCTTTTTCCCTCTCAATGCCAGCACTTCCGGTTAAGGGTATAGGCACGATGTGAGGGATTTCTGTACTTTTGTCATTAAAATTATCTTTTCCGAAATGTCCCCAATTTCTTTTCTTTCACAGATAGGTTTCTTTTCCCTCAGTTTAGCCCGGCGTTACACGGGCCTTTTCATGTATAAAACTCTTTTTCCCTTCTTTTTCCTTTCCTTATTTTTTTTTTTAAATTTCTATTTTCGATTTATAATTTACAAATTCAATTTAGTTTTTTCCACAATTAAGAAATTATGGTACCCTAAAAATCATTAAACTGTCGAAATTTTTTTTATTGGCTTATTTGATACCCCGAATCTTTATAAGTGTGCCTGCAAAATTTCAAAGCTTTCCATGCTTTTTTCATTAAGTAATGGAGCAATATTTGATGCTAAACAGCAACTACCACGCCTACATTTCAGATTATCTGCTAGAAAAGAGCCTGATAAAAATTAACTAATTATTTTTCTAATGAACATAAATGAGATTGACATTATATATGCAGTAATAAATCATTTTAAGTAAGAATTGAGCAATTCATGGAAAAATTCTTGTTTGTGAATTATTTACTGGGAAGATCAAATGGATTTGGTCAAGATTTAAACGTTGTGCGTGCTTTTTATGATATCATTATGAATGGAATTAAAACTTCAAAACGGATTTTCCCAAAGCACAAATACTAAATCTCATTTTGATAACTCAGATAATTAAAAATCTAATTCGCAAGAATAGAAAAACTCTCCCATTTTTATGTATTTGTTTTTGGTGATATATATATATCCCATATGTTTGAGATTCCAAACTTTTATTGTTAAAATATTTTAAGATATTTATTTAATCAAATGCACATATACAGTTCTTTTAGATTTTGATGTATTTTACCTATAAATTGTTATTTGGTTTTGCTTTTATTCGTGTACAATATTTAACATGCGAATGTTTTTAAAATCATGGAAATAAAAAATAAAGGCATAAACGCCTTTTGTACATGTTGTGCATTAGCTCTGAGCATGGAATTAGCGCTGAAGTGTGTGTATTTATTTATTTTTTTAATTATTAAGATAAAGTTTTATGAAATATTGATCTTTCATTCGTTTTTTTCTATATATTCATTATAGCAGTATACAGTTTAATTGTTCTACATTTGCGCAATTCTTTATGGTAAGTAGTTTTAAATGAGCTAAT
Organism: Trichonephila clavata; assembly: GCA_019973975.1. Classification (NCBI taxonomy): domain Eukaryota; kingdom Metazoa; phylum Arthropoda; class Arachnida; order Araneae; family Nephilidae; genus Trichonephila; species Trichonephila clavata. The sequence goes on from BMAO01030258.1 coordinate 40,843, forward strand.
TAACATTTCATAAAAGTTTGACTACTCGATGAATATTATATCATGCTATTCATTTAATGAAAACTTCAAACTCATATTTCTCCATGTTGAATTTTTGTTCATACACTGTTATTCAAAACCCTAAGGCTTTTTTGATAATTGAAGTATGGGTTTGAATGTTTTTATACCATGTTTTGAAATGTATGTTTCGTAAAACTGTGGATGGAATTAGCTGTAACATGTTTTGTTCTTTTTCTATAAAATTTCAAATTCAAATTAATGTTTTTGTGGTAATTTTTGGAAGTTTAACTATAAAAAAATTAATAAAAAATTAAAGAGCAGCAGCAGAAAAAAACTCATACACAGTTTTATGTAGTATATTATAAGTTACTCGGAAAAATATTTTTGAAAGAAAAGATACATATTTAAAAACGCCTTAGGGATTTAAAAAATGCTTTAAAAAACTAATAAAATTTAAATTTTACAAACATTTTGTAACAAAGTAAAAAAAAAATTCTATGGAATTATTATTAAATATTAACCTTTCTGAAATATAATTGAAACCAAATATAAAAATATTAAAAATAAAGAAAATTGTGAAGATGGTACCATATCTCCTTACACACAATGCACTAATAAATAGTTAATTTTGTAATAAATAATACAAATCAATACCAATTTATTATTTTTTTTAAATATTAATTTATATCATTTTTCACGAAATAATGAATGAAAAATAACTGCTTGTTTCTGGATGTTTGATTATTTGATTAAAAATATGTAATTGTAAGAAAAAAAGTATGGGAGAGAAAACCTAGGCACATTTGCTTTCATTCACTGTATAAAAAACATTCAAAATGAAAATAATACTATCAAATAAAAACATTTTAGCCTTTTCTTATTTTTTTAATGTTTTTCACACTAAATTGCTTTTTTAAAAATAAATAAAACTATATGTTGTGATGTATCAGAAAAAGTTGTCTTTCTGCACATGTTCCATAAGCTTTACACACACATACACAAACTGGTCAATTCTGTCATAAACTATTGGCATTTGGTGATTTTAGCAATTTTTTTCGTTGCATTTTAATGGCTCCTGGAAACGGAAAAGTGCCTTTTATAAATATTCTATGCAGAAAAATAAAAAAAATTCAAAATTACGAAATTCCACAAATGTTTTAAAGAAGTTTTACAATATTCCATCTTAGTCTAACTTGGTAGCGTCGAGAAATGTATATACAATTTACCAATCTACTTTAATAATAGTCATAAAATATTACTTTTTTTTGTTTGGAATTTAAATCCAAGAAAATCCATAGGATTGTGTAAAAAAATGTAAAACATTGTATAAATTGGGATTTTAATAATACATTTCATGTTAATCATATGTTAAAAGCATTTATTTTTCAAACAGAGTAATTTAATGCAGTCAACAGAGCAATGTCATGAAATTCCAAGTTTGGCTGAAAACCGATTTTCAACGCCTGCTTTTGTCACTGCTGTAACAATAACATTGCTGCAACAATAGAGACGAATCAAAGTTTGCACGAAAAAAACGGGGTTTTTGGAGGTTTTTAATTAATATCTTTTAAACTAATTGTAATATCGGAATATAAATGGGCAATACGGCTTCCCCGGATCATTCCCGATCTTTTGGTACCTTCCGCGAGTTTCTGCGCGGTGCGGTTCGGGAGAAGATAGACGCACATAGATACATACATACATAGATACGTAGGTACATACGTTTGTTTACCTACGGATTTTAATAGTGTAGATATTTATACTGAAGTGTATTTTTCAAAACATACCTTTATGTAAAATCACTATGAATTTTTTAAAAAATTGTCATTCTTTGTTATACCTGCTTTCTATCTAAATGTTTTAAGAATATTTCAAAAATGTCACTTCAGTGTACACAATTATATATAAGGAATATAGAGTACATGCAGACTGTAAATTTACTTAATTTTAAAAATATAAATTTTAGAAAACAGTAATTTTTGGACAAAATCTTACCTTGAAAAAAAGGGGGGGGGCTTAAATTATTATCCAAAATGTAATGAAAGTTGAAATATTCTTGATTCTCCTAAAATTTTCTTTGTAATACAGGTGGATATGATTTTTTTTTTACAATTGTTTGATGAAAAAGCAGATTTTTAAATCTTCGGCATTTTAACAGCTATTACTTTCCAGTAAAAGTTGGTTGCAAAAAGTGCACCATAAGTCCACCATTATCATGTTTAATTTTCAAGTTACTGAAAAATTGAGTTTTCATCCTTTTTGCAAAAATTAATTTTCAATTCGACTTACTAAAATTTTTTGCATTATTTAAAAGTCTAAAGCAAAATCAAAAAATCTCAAGGAAAAATTTTCCTTTTCAATACCCTTCAAAAAATTCTCCCTGTGTTCAAATTTTCATTAAGTGTTCATTACACAAAATTTGTAACGATGTGTCACTTTTGCGGAGAAGAAATCTGTCTGGGAAGTTGCTTTCGAAAGTCGAGCCAGGAGAGAGTTATGAGGCAGTAAATATAAAAAAAAATCCTTTTTATCAGCTGTTAGATCTGCACTTTTCAAGACGCTTAAGGATTTTTAAACTTTTCGCCAAGTAAATAAATTTTGTTAAGCTATTGGTGTACACTGCCGACGATGAATATTTTCTTTAGGACAATGCTTCCTATCACACATTTGGCATTGTCTAAACATGACTTTTAGCGTATGAAAGACTTTACTTTGCTCAGTTGTCCTGCATAATCCCCATATTTTTAATTAATTGATGATCTGCGGATTCAGATCAAACGTAGGATCAGGTATCATGATCTAGTACCAAAGACTCTCAAGACGCGGAAAAGTGCAATACATTCAAAATGGTCTCAGACTTCTTATATCACCTACCAATATCACATAGTCCATGTAAAAAGGAATCAAAACAGTACTAAAATGCAAATGTTGGATCAATACTTTCTCCTTTTGCCGATCCTGAAAAGGTCATGTCAAAGGTTGAACATAAACACACAGAAACGGTCACATATAGACCACATTCTAACCAAACAGAGAGAGAGAGGGGGTAAACCACATTCTTCTCCAAAACATTTCTAGTTATGTCGAGGAAAATCACGAAGATTGGGACCAATTTTTCGCAGAATTTTCTTACGCCATACGAAGGGTCCAGCAGAATTATTTTTGGGTTAAAAAATGTAATAAGTTCCATTTCAGAAATTGGTAAGGGTAACGGACGGATCAGAGTTTGAGTGAGGAAATATAGTACAATTATTTGAGGAGGCAAACAAATATTCCTACAAGAAAGATGGATAAAGTGTTATAATAGGAGAAGATAATTGAATGTTAAGGTAAAGGATCCCGTATTGGTGCAAATACAACCCATGAGATCCGCAAGTAAGGAATTAGTTCGGAAGCTTCGTCCTAAATTTAAAGGTTGCTACGAGATAATCAAGGTTGAGAAAAACAACGTGCCGATACGGAAAGGGATTAAGCACATTACAGTAAATGTAGATGAAGTAAGAGCTTATCACCCAAGAAATAGAGGTGAGGATGATGTGGAGGAAGACAGGTCTAATCATGAGGTGTCTATATAAGGAAGCTCAGAGAGAATCTGAGGGGAGAGAAGGTCCGGGCAGGGAGGAAAGAATTAAAGTGGAAAAATTATAAGCTAATAGGAGAAGTACCAGGGTCTTCTTCTACAATGAGTAATGAGAGGCGACAACAACACACAGAAAACAAAATGAAAAGACGTCCTTAGGATAAACAGAATATAAGTAAGAGAAAAATTCCTTATTAGGGAGAACAAGAGGACAAAGTGGTAAAAAAAATCCTCAAGAGGAGAAGAGATGGAAGGGGAAAAACAACTTATTCGCCTCACATGTTAAGAGAGGACCGCATGAGAGTCGCAAGTGGAAGAAAAGACCAGCTCCACAGTCACTGCAATCTGGAGTAAGAGAAAAAAAGAAACCCAGTAGAAGTAGCAACCAGGAACGTCTGAGACCCAAATGTGAAACATCGGGAGTATAATTCCGGAAAAAACCAGAGGCGTTATTGGAAAAGACAAGACCACATTCACATAGAAGTAGAGAGGAAGCCACCAAAAGATAAGCACTTTTAAGAAGACAAGTTCTTAGAAACCAAAAGGGGGTCACCGAAAGACAAGCGCTGTCAAGATAGACGTCCATATTTACTTGGAAAGAAAGCAGGGGTCACGGAAAGACAAGCTCTGCCAAGATAGATGTCCATATTCACTAAGAAACAGAGTGGGAGTCACCGAAAGACAAGGACTGCCTGGAAAAAGAAAAGTCTTTATCGACTTAAAAGGCCTAGCAGAAACAAGGAGAAGAATTAGTATCAACAAGCTGAAAGAACACAGATCAAGGCCCTACAAGGTCCGCAGAGGTATGAATTCATTAACACCTGGATTCACTTCGGAAGAAGAAAGAAGGTTCAGAGAACAGAGCAGATTAACAGACTTCCCAACCAAAGATCAGCATGTGCTGAAGTTATCAGTGGTGAATCAACAAAAAATCTGTGATGAAAAATGCCAGGTTTTATTGTTCCTTTTATCTTCTGACAGCAGTCAGGTCATTTTTGCGAAAAACCAAGTCTGGTTTTCTAATTATTTTTAGAAGTAAAAGTTGGTACCCAAAATGGGTGCATTTTCTGTTAAGTGAAAAAGGAACATTTGTATTTATATTTATTCAAAAATTTGGAATGGATTTGTTTGTTTATATTTCTTTTCTAATAAATGAGACTTAGCAAGTACGCAAGCTTGAATTATATGCTTATTGCACAGTATATTTGAAAAAAATTGCATACAATTATGTATACGTATGTATATAATACCTGGTTTGTGGGGAAGTAACTTAAATAGGAACAAATAACAATAATACTAACAGTCCAGAGTGAAATGAAGGGAGGGGGGGGGTTGTTTTTAAAAGAAAACAGATGGTGCTTAGGTATGTGAAAATGTATATTTAAATTTGATTAGTATTAAGAAATGAGTATGATTAATTAATGTTTCGAAATGTATGTATTGTTGATTGATGGTATTCATTGTATAAATGCAAGATAATGCAATACGATAGTGATACTATTTCCATTTCAGTGTGACAGACCCTGATGTACCATTGATTGACCTGACGATCACTCGATCTGTTTCGATTTGATTTCTTTTTGTGATGACAGCTGAAGGATCTGGTGCATGAGACACTTTTTGTCTGTAGGGTATTCTTAATGACAAGACATTCTTCTGCTGTTGAGGAGGTTCGAGGTGTGCCTGTAATATTAGATAGGTTTGACACCCTCATCTTCTTTGTTCTTCTTAAGTTACATTTCTTTTCATTTTTTTTTAAAAAATTGAGCAATTACTGTCCACATTCGTAAAAGTTACTTTTTAACGTATACGTTTATAATGTTTTTTTGTCCGGGTATCATCGGTTGGCTGTGTTGCGGATATTTAAGCATTTTATTTTACTTTAGACCATATATTTGATGATTAGTTTTTTTTTTAGTTTTGTGTGTACGTTTTCGTCATATTTTCTGAATCTTCCAGGATATGTTCAAAATGACATTTGAATTATAAAACTAAAAATTTTAGAGACAGAAATATAAGATTAAACAAGTAGTTTTTTTCGATAGGATGCAATTGACAAAATATAGATTCCACAGAAGTCATTTACCAAAATATATTCATAAAAAGCGGGTCATGGAAATATATTTAAGGCACTTATTAGCAATAATAATAAAAGCCCAAACTTGAAAACGTAATATGGATTGTATATAAATCTGTAATTGCTTAAATTCAACACTTCAGGGAGATGGTAGGAATATGTTTCGCCAACTCAAATGTCATCTCTTTATTTGACAATAGTGGGCATTTTAAGATTTGTAGGCCTTTGTTATAGTCTTATCCTTTATTTTGAAATTCCTCATTTAGATAGAAGCATGGGTTACCAGTAAAGTTTTCATCTCTTTATTTGACATTAGTGCAAGTTTTATGTTTCGTCGCAAATCGTGCGACATTGTTAGTATAATAATTACACACAATAGCATTATGAACAGCTTTAATTTTTCTCTTTCAATGGAGATTCTAATTCCTAACATTTTAAATTTTAATTCGGAGAAAAAATTTTAATATGGTTATTTTTAGAAAAATAATTTTAAGAAATTCAACAGAGAAAACTTTAAAAATGCTCAATGATGCACCACTATTATAAGAAATTATGTTAAATAAATTAGCTAAAATGATGCTTCGGGTATAAACGCATTCAGTCAGAGCAGCTCTCTGGAAATATCGGTGGCTCTTTTTAGGGCACTGATTGTAAATTACATCGAAAGCTTTTTTGCCAATCATTTCCTATTTCAATGCGTGGAAATTTTGTGGGTAACTCCTGGCACTAAAGATACAGTAAAAAATAATTTTGCGTGGTAGATATTGATCGCATAAACAGAAATCGCACGAAAAAATATTCAAAAATCTCATAAATAATACATATATAAACCAACAACTTTGTCGATGTGCAACAAACTATTTTTATGCGGCGGAAAGGGACCACATTATGAAAGTCACACTTTGAAAATTTTTCAATTATTTACGAAACTTTGAGAAAGTATATCTAAACAAATTAAATCACTTATGGAAACATTTTTAAAGTATTAAATTCTCATTCATTACATAGAGAATAATTCAAAATGCACATACATAATATACTGCTGCTCCTTGTAATCCAAATTGATCATCTTTCTGTGAGAAATTAGTTCAAAATCGCTTTCATCACTTTAAGAAACAATATAATTTTTTTTTATTTTTTTGGCATCACTAGGTAAGGGATAAGATTTTGTGACAAATATAGGTTGGCCAGTTGCATATAAACGTCACGATAACCAGGCAAGCATGATCGAAGCTCTTTTTTGGAATTTCAGTCTCCTTTAGGAATCGGTATCTCTTTTAAGAAAATATTTCTTTCGATGTATTGGGAAGCTTGGTCCCCTGCATATATTTTAACCGCTCTCAAAAAAAAAATCCGGCTCTTTTTTACTTTTTTCATTATCTATCAAATTATTAATAATGTCATTGTCAAGAACAGCTTTGTCTTCAATCCATTGCGTGCTGCTAGCGCGTTGAGAGAGAAATTGAACATGCTTTGTCGAAAGACTGTTGATAAATAAATGAACATAGAGTGTCTTAAAGTACATATATATGCACATTTATAGCAAACATTGCAGTGTCACAGAAGTTTATATACCTCATAAATAAGATTGCGCACACAAAAAAAATCCTAATAAAATAGGACTACTCAGAAAAGGATTAAACTGTATTTCGACTTAAGATTTTCCGTTTATTTCTTATAGCAAATCTTTATTAGCGAATGAAATTCGTTTTAACAGCGTATTTTGGTAATTCTGATATTATTATAATAGGACCAATATTTTTAAACTAATTTCTCTGTAAAAAGGAATCAGGAACCATATGGCTATATGATGTACTCGAAATGTATTTTGCTGCAAATATTTTAAAACTATTTTTTAATAATTCAGCACAAGTGTTTGTTTTCTAATTAAAAAATTAACTAAATATTAACGAAATTTTTAAAAAAATTCGTTTTCTTACTCCGACATGTATTTAAAAATAAATGCTAATGTTGAAACTTTTAAGACAATGTTAAATCAAACAGTTAATAAGATTTTTATTTTCTTAAACTATATCAATGTAAAACTTATTATTTTTCTTGGAAAAAATGAAATTGATGAAAATGAAAAATTCAGACAATTGATTAATGCTGAGTGACCTTTTGAGTCAAGCTAAATGACATGAAATTTTTCTGGAACGTTTGAATTGTTTTCCTTTAGATTATGTTTAATCATTGAAGATTCGTAATGTTTTGCCTGTAATTTTTATGAAAATGGGCTGAGGAATTTAATATAATTGATAGAACAAGGCACCTACAGTCTCAAAAATGGCGAATGATTTGAAAAATAATTTAAAAACGAAAAGAGAAGAAATAGCACAGTCGTTGCATTCTAAGTTGGGGAACAGAGATTATATTCTCACCATGCTCAGTTACAAATTTCATCAGAGGGCGGCGTTAACGACGAAGAAATTATGTATTGATGATCTAAGTCTGTAATGCCAAACAAGACTTTCATAATTCACTTAACATTTTGTCATGAACTTAAAAACAGGTTTACGCTTTGAAAAAGCGAATATTTATAGTTTTATATTTTATTCACGCTGACCATAATTTCGTTGCAAAGAGACGAAGTTTAAACCGGTAAGAGTTGCGCGGGGAGCACAGTCACACCAAGCTCAGGGAATCTTTAATTCTGGGTAAACTGTTTTTTGTTACCAATGATATTGTCAGTAACCTCATATACGGCAATCTTCATGTTAACAAAAATGTACTGACCGCGTACTTCCACTTTTTGGGAGAGGGAAATGTTTTATTTCCAATATTAAGATACTTGGAATGACTCAGATCTCCCCTCGATCTTTTTTTGTTTCAAAACCTTTTTGAACAACATGCTTTATTTTTTCCTAGAGAAACACATAATAGTTCCATTACTGTATTTTATATTTCATTATGGTTTGTAAATGTAAATGAATAGACAAGGACTGCCGCGAAACCCAAATCCTTATCGTCCGAAAAGCCTAGCAGAAACAAGGAGAAGAATTAGCATCAACAAGTCCAGAGACCCTACAAGGTGAGCAGAGGAAACAATTCATCAACACCTGGATTCACTTCGGAAGAGGAAAGAAGGTTTAAAGCAGATTAACAGGAATCCCCCAACTAAAGGTCAACCCATGTTGAAGTTCTCAGTGGCAACTCAACAGAAAGTCTGTGAAGAAAAATGCCAGGTTGTATCGTTACTTTTTGATCTTCTGACAAGCAGTCAGGTAATTTCTGTGGAAAATCAAGTCCTGTTTCCTAATTATTTTCAAAAACAAACCAATTTTCAGTAGTAATTTTCATCGCGCCCTCCTCTCATACAATAACGGTGTATTGAATGCAATAATAATGTACATTGACGCTAACGGTAAAATACGACTTTAATTACAAAACGTAAGAGTTATCAAGATAAGTATTAAGTTTTGAAATGGACAAGCCCACGGGAGTCACTAGATATTATTATAACTTTGTTTTAAATTAAGTATTGATAATTTACTTTCAAACACATTACGCACTACTGATACATTTTTAAGTACATTATATTAATGTAAATGTTGTCTATTGATAATTTATGGTGTTAATTACGGTTTATAATGTTAATTATTATAGAATTTGATTAAATGTATTATAAATGTTCATATCAGAAGGTAAAAATTTTAAACATCTTTATTCCGTAGCTCACTCCGTTCTTAAATTACGCGAGCTGGTATACTGGTTCTTCGTGCGGGAAAATTGAAAAACAAAACCTAAGAAATTGAAGGATAAAGAAACGTCTAATGAGTGAATTTTAAGTGAATGGCAAAGTAAACACCAAGGAAAGAACAATATAATAAATAGAAAAACGAAATCAATTAAATAATTAAAACTGAATAATACGGTATTTTTCTAGGTCATTTGTCAGTCAATATGTAAACAGTATATAAATCAAATTAATTATAACATTATGATTTTTACCGCTGCATTTCCACTCACTGGTTTTGCATTTCTGAAGCAACTCATTAAATCCATCGTCGGATTCTTTCATTGCCAGCGAGTGAGTGAATATTAACGTCCCACTGTTCAGCTACACGAGGGCTTTTGGGGACGGTCTGCGTAATTTTGAACCATGGTCAAGTGACGCGGACGTCACCTGAGTTGGCACCCTCTCTCCTAACTTCCACACCACACCAACGGGAGGACGTTTGAGCTCTCGACAGATTTAACGTGCATCGCTCCCCTACACGGCGGGGCTTCAGTGGTACTGGGTTTGAACTCATGACATGCTAGCCACGATCCTATGCCTAGACCACTCGGCTACCACGGCCACCTTTCATTGCCAGATACAACAGGATAAAAGACTACCAATCTGAACTTAAAAATATACACATAAATTATTTCTCTCAAATAGAACTAAATACACTATTCCTGACGAAGTTCTCATTGAAAGAAGAATAACATACAAAAGCTCATCTACTTTCCTTCATCCATCAACACCTGTTGCTACAAATTTAATTATCAAATACATTGTGCACTACTGATACGTTTTTAAGTATATTATGTGAATGTAAATGCTTGTTTTTTTGTTGTGTCAGAGTGTATTTTGTTTTGTTTTCTTTCTATAAAAAACAACCATTTTAAATCTTTTAGTTTCGACTTTTCAATATATTCACCCCCCGTAGGGTTATCACGCCCCCTAGGCGCACCCCACAGTTTGAGAAACGCTGGTATACGCTTATAATATTTTTGTACGAGTCTCATCGTATTGGCTGTTTTGCGGATAATTAAGCATTTCATTTTATTTTAGACAGCATATTTGAGGATGATTTTTTTTAGTTTTATGTGCACTATGCCTTTCCAACATTTCCGTCATCTTTTCTGAATCTTACAGCATATGCTCAAGACGACACATTTGAATTAGTAAACTACAAATTTTAGAGTGTGAAATATAAGATGAAACATATGTAGATTTTCATTTAATAAGATGGAATTCAAAAATTATAGATTCCAAAAAATATATTACAAAACGATGAAAAGAGTAGATCTTGAGATATATTTAAGGGCTTACCAGCTAATAAGGACGTTAGTTTAAAGTGAACCAACATTTACTGAACACGATAAAAAATCTTGGTAATTTGTTGACTTGCAGAGGAAAACACAACACTGTATATATCTGGTTCCTATTTAACTACTATTAGAATAAATTATTCAAATTGTTTCCGATGTAAAACTCATAACATTGACCTTTTTTTCCTAGGTTAAATGCTTTTCATTTATTTTAACACCGGTAGTTTACAGAGGAAGAGAAGTAGTCGGGGTATTATAAGAATCTTTTCTATGGTCTTGCGTATTTTCGAGTCTTATTGATAATAAAAGCCCTACTTGAAATGAGATTAATGTATAAATTTGTTAACGCTTAAATTCAACACATCGGGGAGGTGGTAAGAATATGTGTTACAAACTAAAATGTCATCTCTTTATTTGACCATAGTGGACATTTTAAGACTTGTAGGTATTAGTCTTACTCTTTATTTTGAAATTTTTCTTATTTAGGTAAACCTAGGAGCATGGGTTGTCAATAATGTTTTCATCTATTTATTTGACAGTAGTGTAAATTATATATGTTTCCTCGCAAATAGTACAACATTCTTAAACACTCATATAGATAACACAAACAATAGGTTTTTGAACAGTTTCAATTTTTCTCTGTCAATGGAGATTCGTCCGTGGTAGGCAAGTGGTCATGGCTAGAGTGTCATGAGTTGGATCCCAGTAAAACTAAAGACCCGCCGTCCCTCGTTTTGCTAAGTTAGTGCAATGTTATTATTCACTTAATCACTCATTTAATGGAGATTCTAATTCCTAAAATTTTAATTTTAATTCAGCGGAAAAATTTTAATATGGATATTTTTAAAATTTTTGCTAATCCAACACAGAAAACTTTAAAAAGCTCAATGATTCACCACTATTATCAGAAATTTATGTTAAATAAATTAGCTAGAAGTTATGGATTGTGGTGAAATGTGGATAGATGTAGCAGTGCTCTGGAAATATCGGTGGCTTTTTTAAAAGCCCTGATTTTAAATTAAATCAGAAGCATTTTTTTAACCAATCATTTTGTATTTCAAGACGCTGAAATGTTATAGTTAACTTCTGGTAGTAAGGATACTGTAAAAACTCTTTTTACGCGGTAGATAGGGATCGCATAAACAGAAATCGCACGAAAAAATATTCAAAAACTTCATAAATATTACATCTATAAACAAACAACTTTGCTGATTTATTACAGACTATTTTTATGCGGCGGAAAGAAACCCCATTATAAAAGTCGCACTTTGAAAATTCGTCAATTATTTACGAAATTTTCGAAAAAGGGCCCAAACAAATTAAATAAATAATTTACTAATGGAAACATATTTAAAGATTTAATTTATCATTCTTTACATGGAGGATAATTTAAAATGCACATACATAATTGTTACTAATCCTTGTAAATGTTAGATAGAATTTGCATGTATGCTGACCAGTTGTTTATAAACGCTCAAGGATAACTAGGGATGTATGATCATACTTTTTGAAATTTCAGTCTTCATTAGGAATTTGTATATCTATTAAGAAAATATTTCTTCCGATTTGTTGGAAAGCTCAGTCCCTGCATATATTTTAACCTCTCTAAAAAAATCCTGATCTTTTTTACCGTCTTCATTGTCTATCAAATTATTATAATACCATATTGAAAGCTTCGTTTTAATCCAGCACAAAGAAGTACTGAGAGAGAACAATTGAATGCGCATGGTCGAGAGACTGTTTATAATAAATGAACATAGAGTGTCATCAAGTACATATATGTACATTTATAGACAAAATTACAGGGGCACTAAAGTTGTAGAAGTTTATATATTCTATAAACAAGATGTTCGACAAAACAACCGGAATAAAAAGGACACCTCAGAAAAGGTAAATGTATTTCGACTTTAGTTTTCATTATCTACTTATTTCTTATAACAAATCTTTACTAGCGAATGAAATTCGTTTAAACAGCTCATTTTGCGTAACTCTGATATTATTATAATAGGAGCAATATTTTAACCAATTTCAAAAGTGAATCACAACCAAGAAGGCATGATGTATCTGAAATGTATTTTGCTGATAAAATTTTAAAGCAATTTTTAAGAAGTCAGCACGTGTTCGTTCTTAAAAAATTAAATAAATAATAACGAAATTATAAACATTTTCCTTTTCGTCTTTTCGACATGCATTTAAAAATAAATGCTAATGAGCAATACGTAACTGAACGAAGTACCATA
>BMAO01030259.1:0-17925 GCA_019973975.1 Trichonephila clavata
TTGGCAGGGGAGACGTCATGAACAGGGAAAAAATTTCTAACTCCTATTCCACCAAACTCAATTTTCTTATTTAAAATCCGACGCTGATCACGAATACATGTAGCGCTTTTCAAAATTTCAATTAGATCAAAAGTTATTGCAATAATAAAATTTCACATTTTTTGGATATTTGGCAGGGGAGACGTCATGAACAGGGAAAAAATTTCTAACTCCTATTCAACCAAACTCAATTTTCTTATTTAAAATCCGACGCTGATCACGAATACATGTAGCGCTTTTCAAAATTTCAATTAGATCAAAAGTTATTGCAATAATAAAATTTCACATTTTTTGGATATTTGGCAGGGGAGACGTCATGAACAGGGAAAAAATTTCTAACTCCTATTCCACAAACTCAATTTTCTTATTTAAAATCCGACGCTGATCACGAATACATGTAGCGCTTTTCAAAATTTCAATTAGATCAAAAGTTATTGCAATAATAAAATTTCACATTTTTTGGATATTTGGCAGGGGAGACGTCATGAACAGGGAAAAAATTTCTAACTCCTATTCACCAAACTCAATTTTCTTATTTAAAATCCGACGCTGATCACGAATACATGTAGCGCTTTTCAAAATTTCAATTAGATCAAAAGTTATTGCAATAATAAAATTTCACATTTTTTGGATATTTGGCAGGGGAGACGTCATGAACAGGGAAAAAATTTCTAACTCCTATTCACAAACTCAATTTTCTTATTTAAAATCCGACGCTGATCACGAATACATGTAGCGCTTTTCAAAATTTCAATTAGATCAAAAGTTATTGCAATAATAAAATTTCACATTTTTTGGATATTTGGCAGGGGAGACGTCATGAACAGGGAAAAAATTTCTAACTCCTATTCAACCAAACTCAATTTTCTTATTTAAAATCCGACGCTGATCACGAATACATGTAGCGCTTTTCAAAATTTCAATTAGATCAAAAGTTATTGCAATAATAAAATTTCACATTTTTTGGATATTTGGCAGGGGAGACGTCATGAACAGGGAAAAAATTTCTAACTCCTATTCACCAAACTCAATTTTCTTATTTAAAATCCGACGCTGATCACGAATACATGTAGCGCTTTTCAAAATTTCAATTAGATCAAAAGTTATTGCAATAATAAAATTTCACATTTTTTGGATATTTGGCAGGGGAGACGTCATGAACAGGGAAAAAATTTCTAACTCCTATTCAACCAAACTCAATTTTCTTATTTAAAATCCGACGCTGATCACGAATACATGTAGCGCTTTTCAAAATTTCAATTAGATCAAAAGTTATTGCAATAATAAAATTTCACATTTTTTGGATATTTGGCAGGGGAGACGTCATGAACAGGGAAAAAATTTCTAACTCCTATTCCACCAAACTCAATTTTCTTATTTAAATCCGACGCTGATCACGAATACATGTAGCGCTTTTCAAAATTTCAATTAGATCAAAAGTTATTGCAATAATAAAATTTCACATTTTTTGGATATTTGGCAGGGGAGACGTCATGAACAGGGAAAAAATTTCTAACTCCTATTCAAACCAAACTCAATTTTCTTATTTAAAATCCGACGCTGATCACGAATACATGTAGCGCTTTTCAAAATTTCAATTAGATCAAAAGTTATTGCAATAATAAAATTTCACATTTTTTGGATATTTGGCAGGGGAGACGTCATGAACAGGGAAAAAATTTCTAACTCCTATTCCACCAAACTCAATTTTCTTATTTAAAATCCGACGCTGATCACGAATACATGTAGCGCTTTTCAAAATTTCAATTAGATCAAAAGTTATTGCAATAATAAAATTTCACATTTTTTGGATATTTGGCAGGGGAGACGTCATGAACAGGGAAAAAATTTCTAACTCCTATTCACCAAACTCAATTTTCTTATTTAAAATCCGACGCTGATCACGAATACATGTAGCGCTTTTCAAAATTTCAATTAGATCAAAAGTTATTGCAATAATAAAATTTCACATTTTTTGGATATTTGGCAGGGAGACGTCATGAACAGGGAAAAAATTTCTAACTCCTATTCAACCAAACTCAATTTTCTTATTTAAAATCCGACGCTGATCACGAATACATGTAGCGCTTTTCAAAATTTCAATTAGATCAAAAGTTATTGCAATAATAAAATTTCACATTTTTTGGATATTTGGCAGGGGAGACGTCATGAACAGGGAAAAATTTCTAACTCCTATTCCAGCCAAACTCAATTTTCTTATTTAAAATCCGACGCTGATCACGAATACATGTAGCGCTTTTCAAAATTTCAATTAGATCAAAAGTTATTGCAATAATAAAATTTCACATTTTTTGGATATTTGGCAGGGGAGACGTCATGAACAGGGAAAAATTTCTAACTCCTATTCAATCCAAACTCAATTTTCTTATTTAAAATCCGACGCTGATCACGAATACATGTAGCGCTTTTCAAAATTTCAATTAGATCAAAAGTTATTGCAATAATAAAATTTCACATTTTTTGGATATTTGGCAGGGGAGACGTCATGAACAGGGAAAAAATTTCTAACTCTATTCACCAAACTCAATTTTCTTATTTAAAATCCGACGCTGATCACGAATACATGTAGCGCTTTTCAAAATTTCAATTAGATCAAAAGTTATTGCAATAATAAAATTTCACATTTTTTGGATATTTGGCAGGGGAGACGTCATGAACAGGGAAAAAATTTCTAACTCCTATTCCAACCAAACTCAATTTTCTTATTTAAAATCCGACGCTGATCACGAATACATGTAGCGCTTTTCAAAATTTCAATTAGATCAAAAGTTATTGCAATAATAAAATTTCACATTTTTTGGATATTTGGCAGGGGAGACGTCATGAACAGGGAAAAATTTCTAACTCCTATTCAACCAAACTCAATTTTCTTATTTAAAATCCGACGCTGATCACGAATACATGTAGCGCTTTTCAAAATTTCAATTAGATCAAAAGTTATTGCAATAATAAAATTTCACATTTTTTGGATATTTGGCAGGGGAGACGTCATGAACAGGGAAAAAATTTCTAACTCCTATTCAACCAAACTCAATTTTCTTATTTAAAATCCGACGCTGATCACGAATACATGTAGCGCTTTTCAAAATTTCAATTAGATCAAAAGTTATTGCAATAATAAATTTCACATTTTTTGGATATTTGGCAGGGGAGACGTCATGAACAGGGAAAAAATTTCTAACTCCTATTCAACCAAACTCAATTTTCTTATTTAAAATCCGACGCTGATCACGAATACATGTAGCGCTTTTCAAAATTTCAATTAGATCAAAAGTTATTGCAATAATAAAATTTCACATTTTTTGGATATTTGGCAGGGGAGACGTCATGAACAGGGAAAAAATTTCTAACTCCTATTCAACCAACTCAATTTTCTTATTTAAAATCCGACGCTGATCACGAATACATGTAGCGCTTTTCAAAATTTCAATTAGATCAAAAGTTATTGCAATAATAAAATTTCACATTTTTTGGATATTTGGCAGGGGAGACGTCATGAACAGGGAAAAAATTTCTAACTCCTATTCAACCAAACTCAATTTTCTTATTTAAAATCCGACGCTGATCACGAATACATGTAGCGCTTTTCAAAATTTCAATTAGATCAAAAGTTATTGCAATAAAAAATTTCACATTTTTTGGATATTTGGCAGGGGAGACGTCATGAACAGGGAAAAAATTTCTAACTCCTATTCAACCAAACTCAATTTTCTTATTTAAAATCCGACGCTGATCACGAATACATGTAGCGCTTTTCAAAATTTCAATTAGATCAAAAGTTATTGCAATAATAAAATTTCACATTTTTTGGATATTTGGCAGGGGAGACGTCATGAACAGGGAAAAAATTTCTAACTCCTATTCAACCAAACTCAATTTTCTTATTTAAAATCCGACGCTGATCACGAATACATGTAGCGCTTTTCAAAATTTCAATTAGATCAAAAGTTATTGCAATAATAAAATTTCACATTTTTTGGATATTTGGCAGGGGAGACGTCATGAACAGGGAAAAAATTTCTAACTCCTATTCAGCCAAACTCAATTTTCTTATTTAAAATCCGACGCTGATCACGAATACATGTAGCGCTTTTCAAAATTTCAATTAGATCAAAAGTTATTGCAATAATAAAATTTCACATTTTTTGGATATTTGGCAGGGGAGACGTCATGAACAGGGAAAAATTTCTAACTCCTATTCAACCAAACTCAATTTTCTTATTTAAAATCCGACGCTGATCACGAATACATGTAGCGCTTTTCAAAATTTCAATTAGATCAAAAGTTATTGCAATAATAAAATTTCACATTTTTTGGATATTTGGCAGGGGAGACGTCATGAACAGGGAAAAAATTTCTAACTCCTATTCAACCAAACTCAATTTTCTTATTTAAAATCCGACGCTGATCACGAATACATGTAGCGCTTTTCAAAATTTCAATTAGATCAAAAGTTATTGCAATAATAAAATTTCACATTTTTTGGATATTTGGCAGGGGAGACGTCATGAACAGGGAAAAAATTTCTAACTCCTATTCAACCAAACTCAATTTTCTTATTTAAAATCCGACGCTGATCACGAATACATGTAGCGCTTTTCAAAATTTCAATTAGATCAAAAGTTATTGCAATAATAAAATTTCACATTTTTTGGATATTTGGCAGGGGAGACGTCATGAACAGGGAAAAAATTTCTAACTCCTATTCCAACCAAACTCAATTTTCTTATTTAAAATCCGACGCTGATCACGAATACATGTAGCGCTTTTCAAAATTTCAATTAGATCAAAAGTTATTGCAATAATAAAATTTCACATTTTTTGGATATTTGGCAGGGGAGACGTCATGAACAGGGAAAAAATTTCTAACTCCTATTCAACCAAACTCAATTTTCTTATTTAAAATCCGACGCTGATCACGAATACATGTAGCGCTTTTCAAAATTTCAATTAGATCAAAAGTTATTGCAATAATAAAATTTCACATTTTTTGGATATTTGGCAGGGGAGACGTCATGAACAGGGAAAAAATTTCTAACTCCTATTCAACAACACTCAATTTTCTTATTTAAAATCCGACGCTGATCACGAATACATGTAGCGCTTTTCAAAATTTCAATTAGATCAAAAGTTATTGCAATAATAAAATTTCACATTTTTTGGATATTTGGCAGGGGAGACGTCATGAACAGGGAAAAAATTTCTAACTCCTATTCAACCAAACTCAATTTTCTTATTTAAAATCCGACGCTGATCACGAATACATGTAGCGCTTTTCAAAATTTCAATTAGATCAAAAGTTATTGCAATAATAAAATTTCACATTTTTTGGATATTTGGCAGGGGAGACGTCATGAACAGGGAAAAAATTTCTAACTCCTATTCAACCAAACTCAATTTTCTTATTTAAAATCCGACGCTGATCACGAATACATGTAGCGCTTTTCAAAATTTCAATTAGATCAAAAGTTATTGCAATAATAAAATTTCACATTTTTTGGATATTTGGCAGGGGAGACGTCATGAACAGGGAAAAAATTTCTAACTCCTATTCAACCAAACTCAATTTTCTTATTTAAAATCCGACGCTGATCACGAATACATGTAGCGCTTTTCAAAATTTCAATTAGATCAAAAGTTATTGCAATAATAAAATTTCACATTTTTTGGATATTTGGCAGGGGAGACGTCATGAACAGGGAAAAAATTTCTAACTCCTATTCAACCAAACTCAATTTTCTTATTTAAAATCCGACGCTGATCACGAATACATGTAGCGCTTTTCAAAATTTCAATTAGATCAAAAGTTATTGCAATAATAAAATTTCACATTTTTTGGATATTTGGCAGGGGAGACGTCATGAACAGGGAAAAAATTTCTAACTCCTATTCAACCAAACTCAATTTTCTTATTTAAAATCCGACGCTGATCACGAATACATGTAGCGCTTTTCAAAATTTCAATTAGATCAAAAGTTATTGCAATAATAAAATTTCACATTTTTTGGATATTTGGCAGGGGAGACGTCATGAACAGGGAAAAAATTTCTAACTCCTATTCAACCAAACTCAATTTTCTTATTTAAAATCCGACGCTGATCACGAATACATGTAGCGCTTTTCAAAATTTCAATTAGATCAAAAGTTATTGCAATAATAAAATTTCACATTTTTTGGATATTTGGCAGGGGAGACGTCATGAACAGGGAAAAAATTTCTAACTCCTATTCAACCAAACTCAATTTTCTTATTTAAAATCCGACGCTGATCACGAATACATGTAGCGCTTTTCAAAATTTCAATTAGATCAAAAGTTATTGCAATAATAAAATTTCACATTTTTTGGATATTTGGCAGGGGAGACGTCATGAACAGGGAAAAAATTTCTAACTCCTATTCAACCAAACTCAATTTTCTTATTTAAAATCCGACGCTGATCACGAATACATGTAGCGCTTTTCAAAATTTCAATTAGATCAAAAGTTATTGCAATAATAAAATTTCACATTTTTTGGATATTTGGCAGGGGAGACGTCATGAACAGGGAAAAAATTTCTAACTCCTATTCAACCAAACTCAATTTTCTTATTTAAAATCCGACGCTGATCACGAATACATGTAGCGCTTTTCAAAATTTCAATTAGATCAAAAGTTATTGCAATAAAAAATTTCACATTTTTTGGATATTTGGCAGGGGAGACGTCATGAACAGGGAAAAAATTTCTAACTCCTATTCAACCAAACTCAATTTTCTTATTTAAAATCCGACGCTGATCACGAATACATGTAGCGCTTTTCAAAATTTCAATTAGATCAAAAGTTATTGCAATAATAAAATTTCACATTTTTTGGATATTTGGCAGGGGAGACGTCATGAACAGGGAAAAAATTTCTAACTCCTATTCAACCAAACTCAATTTTCTTATTTAAAATCCGACGCTGATCACGAATACATGTAGCGCTTTTCAAAATTTCAATTAGATCAAAAGTTATTGCAATAATAAAATTTCACATTTTTTGGATATTTGGCAGGGGAGACGTCATGAACAGGGAAAAAATTTCTAACTCCTATTCAACCAAACTCAATTTTCTTATTTAAAATCCGACGCTGATCACGAATACATGTAGCGCTTTTCAAAATTTCAATTAGATCAAAAGTTATTGCAATAATAAAATTTCACATTTTTTGGATATTTGGCAGGGGAGACGTCATGAACAGGGAAAAAATTTCTAACTCCTATTCCAACCAAACTCAATTTTCTTATTTAAAATCCGACGCTGATCACGAATACATGTAGCGCTTTTCAAAATTTCAATTAGATCAAAAGTTATTGCAATAATAAAATTTCACATTTTTTGGATATTTGGCAGGGGAGACGTCATGAACAGGGAAAAAATTTCTAACTCCTATTCCAACCAAACTCAATTTTCTTATTTAAAATCCGACGCTGATCACGAATACATGTAGCGCTTTTCAAAATTTCAATTAGATCAAAAGTTATTGCAATAATAAAATTTCACATTTTTTGGATATTTGGCAGGGGAGACGTCATGAACAGGGAAAAAATTTCTAACTCCTATTCAACCAAACTCAATTTTCTTATTTAAAATCCGACGCTGATCACGAATACATGTAGCGCTTTTCAAAATTTCAATTAGATCAAAAGTTATTGCAATAATAAAATTTCACATTTTTTGGATATTTGGCAGGGGAGACGTCATGAACAGGGAAAAAATTTCTAACTCCTATTCCAACCAAACTCAATTTTCTTATTTAAAATCCGACGCTGATCACGAATACATGTAGCGCTTTTCAAAATTTCAATTAGATCAAAAGTTATTGCAATAATAAAATTTCACATTTTTTGGATATTTGGCAGGGGAGACGTCATGAACAGGGAAAAAATTTCTAACTCCTATTCAACCAAACTCAATTTTCTTATTTAAAATCCGACGCTGATCACGAATACATGTAGCGCTTTTCAAAATTTCAATTAGATCAAAAGTTATTGCAATAATAAAATTTCACATTTTTTGGATATTTGGCAGGGGAGACGTCATGAACAGGGAAAAAATTTCTAACTCCTATTCAACCAAACTCAATTTTCTTATTTAAAATCCGACGCTGATCACGAATACATGTAGCGCTTTTCAAAATTTCAATTAGATCAAAAGTTATTGCAATAATAAAATTTCACATTTTTTGGATATTTGGCAGGGGAGACGTCATGAACAGGGAAAAAATTTCTAACTCCTATTCAACCAAACTCAATTTTCTTATTTAAAATCCGACGCTGATCACGAATACATGTAGCGCTTTTCAAAATTTCAATTAGATCAAAAGTTATTGCAATAATAAAATTTCACATTTTTTGGATATTTGGCAGGGGAGACGTCATGAACAGGGAAAAAATTTCTAACTCCTATTCAACCAAACTCAATTTTCTTATTTAAAATCCGACGCTGATCACGAATACATGTAGCGCTTTTCAAAATTTCAATTAGATCAAAAGTTATTGCAATAATAAAATTTCACATTTTTTGGATATTTGGCAGGGGAGACGTCATGAACAGGGAAAAAATTTCTAACTCCTATTCAACCAAACTCAATTTTCTTATTTAAAATCCGACGCTGATCACGAATACATGTAGCGCTTTTCAAAATTTCAATTAGATCAAAAGTTATTGCAATAATAAAATTTCACATTTTTTGGATATTTGGCAGGGGAGACGTCATGAACAGGGAAAAAATTTCTAACTCCTATTCAACCAAACTCAATTTTCTTATTTAAAATCCGACGCTGATCACGAATACATGTAGCGCTTTTCAAAATTTCAATTAGATCAAAAGTTATTGCAATAATAAAATTTCACATTTTTTGGATATTTGGCAGGGGAGACGTCATGAACAGGGAAAAAATTTCTAACTCCTATTCCAACCAAACTCAATTTTCTTATTTAAAATCCGACGCTGATCACGAATACATGTAGCGCTTTTCAAAATTTCAATTAGATCAAAAGTTATTGCAATAATAAAATTTCACATTTTTTGGATATTTGGCAGGGGAGACGTCATGAACAGGGAAAAAATTTCTAACTCCTATTCAACCAAACTCAATTTTCTTATTTAAAATCCGACGCTGATCACGAATACATGTAGCGCTTTTCAAAATTTCAATTAGATCAAAAGTTATTGCAATAAAAAATTTCACATTTTTTGGATATTTGGCAGGGGAGACGTCATGAACAGGGAAAAAATTTCTAACTCCTATTCCAACCAAACTCAATTTTCTTATTTAAAATCCGACGCTGATCACGAATACATGTAGCGCTTTTCAAAATTTCAATTAGATCAAAAGTTATTGCAATAATAAAATTTCACATTTTTTGGATATTTGGCAGGGGAGACGTCATGAACAGGGAAAAAATTTCTAACTCCTATTCAACCAAACTCAATTTTCTTATTTAAAATCCGACGCTGATCACGAATACATGTAGCGCTTTTCAAAATTTCAATTAGATCAAAAGTTATTGCAATAATAAAATTTCACATTTTTTGGATATTTGGCAGGGGAGACGTCATGAACAGGGAAAAAATTTCTAACTCCTATTCAACCAAACTCAATTTTCTTATTTAAAATCCGACGCTGATCACGAATACATGTAGCGCTTTTCAAAATTTCAATTAGATCAAAAGTTATTGCAATAATAAAATTTCACATTTTTTGGATATTTGGCAGGGGAGACGTCATGAACAGGGAAAAAATTTCTAACTCCTATTCCAACCAAACTCAATTTTCTTATTTAAAATCCGACGCTGATCACGAATACATGTAGCGCTTTTCAAAATTTCAATTAGATCAAAAGTTATTGCAATAATAAAATTTCACATTTTTTGGATATTTGGCAGGGGAGACGTCATGAACAGGGAAAAAATTTCTAACTCCTATTCCAACCAAACTCAATTTTCTTATTTAAAATCCGACGCTGATCACGAATACATGTAGCGCTTTTCAAAATTTCAATTAGATCAAAAGTTATTGCAATAATAAAATTTCACATTTTTTGGATATTTGGCAGGGGAGACGTCATGAACAGGGAAAAAATTTCTAACTCCTATTCCAACCAAACTCAATTTTCTTATTTAAAATCCGACGCTGATCACGAATACATGTAGCGCTTTTCAAAATTTCAATTAGATCAAAAGTTATTGCAATAATAAAATTTCACATTTTTTGGATATTTGGCAGGGGAGACGTCATGAACAGGGAAAAATTTCTAACTCCTATTCAACCAAACTCAATTTTCTTATTTAAAATCCGACGCTGATCACGAATACATGTAGCGCTTTTCAAAATTTCAATTAGATCAAAAGTTATTGCAATAATAAAATTTCACATTTTTTGGATATTTGGCAGGGGAGACGTCATGAACAGGGAAAAAATTTCTAACTCCTATTCCAACCAAACTCAATTTTCTTATTTAAAATCCGACGCTGATCACGAATACATGTAGCGCTTTTCAAAATTTCAATTAGATCAAAAGTTATTGCAATAATAAAATTTCACATTTTTTGGATATTTGGCAGGGGAGACGTCATGAACAGGGAAAAAATTTCTAACTCCTATTCCAACCAAACTCAATTTTCTTATTTAAAATCCGACGCTGATCACGAATACATGTAGCGCTTTTCAAAATTTCAATTAGATCAAAAGTTATTGCAATAATAAAATTTCACATTTTTTGGATATTTGGCAGGGGAGACGTCATGAACAGGGAAAAAATTTCTAACTCCTATTCCAACCAAACTCAATTTTCTTATTTAAAATCCGACGCTGATCACGAATACATGTAGCGCTTTTCAAAATTTCAATTAGATCAAAAGTTATTGCAATAATAAAATTTCACATTTTTTGGATATTTGGCAGGGGAGACGTCATGAACAGGGAAAAAATTTCTAACTCCTATTCAACCAAACTCAATTTTCTTATTTAAAATCCGACGCTGATCACGAATACATGTAGCGCTTTTCAAAATTTCAATTAGATCAAAAGTTATTGCAATAATAAAATTTCACATTTTTTGGATATTTGGCAGGGGAGACGTCATGAACAGGGAAAAAATTTCTAACTCCTATTCAACCAAACTCAATTTTCTTATTTAAAATCCGACGCTGATCACGAATACATGTAGCGCTTTTCAAAATTTCAATTAGATCAAAAGTTATTGCAATAATAAAATTTCACATTTTTTGGATATTTGGCAGGGGAGACGTCATGAACAGGGAAAAAATTTCTAACTCCTATTCAACCAAACTCAATTTTCTTATTTAAAATCCGACGCTGATCACGAATACATGTAGCGCTTTTCAAAATTTCAATTAGATCAAAAGTTATTGCAATAATAAAATTTCACATTTTTTGGATATTTGGCAGGGGAGACGTCATGAACAGGGAAAAAATTTCTAACTCCTATTCCAACCAAACTCAATTTTCTTATTTAAAATCCGACGCTGATCACGAATACATGTAGCGCTTTTCAAAATTTCAATTAGATCAAAAGTTATTGCAATAATAAAATTTCACATTTTTTGGATATTTGGCAGGGGAGACGTCATGAACAGGGAAAAAATTTCTAACTCCTATTCAACCAAACTCAATTTTCTTATTTAAAATCCGACGCTGATCACGAATACATGTAGCGCTTTTCAAAATTTCAATTAGATCAAAAGTTATTGCAATAATAAAATTTCACATTTTTTGGATATTTGGCAGGGGAGACGTCATGAACAGGGAAAAAATTTCTAACTCCTATTCCAGCCAAACTCAATTTTCTTATTTAAAATCCGACGCTGATCACGAATACATGTAGCGCTTTTCAAAATTTCAATTAGATCAAAAGTTATTGCAATAATAAAATTTCACATTTTTTGGATATTTGGCAGGGGAGACGTCATGAACAGGGAAAAAATTTCTAACTCCTATTCAACCCAAACTCAATTTTCTTATTTAAAATCCGACGCTGATCACGAATACATGTAGCGCTTTTCAAAATTTCAATTAGATCAAAAGTTATTGCAATAATAAAATTTCACATTTTTTGGATATTTGGCAGGGGAGACGTCATGAACAGGGAAAAAATTTCTAACTCCTATTCAACCCAAACTCAATTTTCTTATTTAAAATCCGACGCTGATCACGAATACATGTAGCGCTTTTCAAAATTTCAATTAGATCAAAAGTTATTGCAATAATAAAATTTCACATTTTTTGGATATTTGGCAGGGGAGACGTCATGAACAGGGAAAAAATTTCTAACTCCTATTCAACCAAACTCAATTTTCTTATTTAAAATCCGACGCTGATCACGAATACATGTAGCGCTTTTCAAAATTTCAATTAGATCAAAAGTTATTGCAATAATAAAATTTACATTTTTTGGATATTTGGCAGGGGAGACGTCATGAACAGGGAAAAAATTTCTAACTCCTATTCAACCAAACTCAATTTTCTTATTTAAAATCCGACGCTGATCACGAATACATGTAGCGCTTTTCAAAATTTCAATTAGATCAAAAGTTATTGCAATAATAAAATTTCACATTTTTTGGATATTTGGCAGGGGAGACGTCATGAACAGGGAAAAAATTTCTAACTCCTATTCAACCAAACTCAATTTTCTTATTTAAAATCCGACGCTGATCACGAATACATGTAGCGCTTTTCAAAATTTCAATTAGATCAAAAGTTATTGCAATAATAAAATTTCACATTTTTTGGATATTTGGCAGGGGAGACGTCATGAACAGGGAAAAAATTTCTAACTCCTATTCCAACCAAACTCAATTTTCTTATTTAAAATCCGACGCTGATCACGAATACATGTAGCGCTTTTCAAAATTTCAATTAGATCAAAAGTTATTGCAATAAAAAATTTCACATTTTTTGGATATTTGGCAGGGGAGACGTCATGAACAGGGAAAAAATTTCTAACTCCTATTCCAACCAAACTCAATTTTCTTATTTAAAATCCGACGCTGATCACGAATACATGTAGCGCTTTTCAAAATTTCAATTAGATCAAAAGTTATTGCAATAATAAAATTTCACATTTTTTGGATATTTGGCAGGGGAGACGTCATGAACAGGGAAAAAATTTCTAACTCCTATTCCAACCAAACTCAATTTTCTTATTTAAAATCCGACGCTGATCACGAATACATGTAGCGCTTTTCAAAATTTCAATTAGATCAAAAGTTATTGCAATAATAAAATTTCACATTTTTTGGATATTTGGCAGGGGAGACGTCATGAACAGGGAAAAAATTTCTAACTCCTATTCCAACCAAACTCAATTTTCTTATTTAAAATCCGACGCTGATCACGAATACATGTAGCGCTTTTCAAAATTTCAATTAGATCAAAAGTTATTGCAATAATAAAATTTCACATTTTTTGGATATTTGGCAGGGGAGACGTCATGAACAGGGAAAAAATTTCTAACTCCTATTCCAACCAAACTCAATTTTCTTATTTAAAATCCGACGCTGATCACGAATACATGTAGCGCTTTTCAAAATTTCAATTAGATCAAAAGTTATTGCAATAATAAAATTTCACATTTTTTGGATATTTGGCAGGGGAGACGTCATGAACAGGGAAAAAATTTCTAACTCCTATTCCAGCCAAACACAATTTTCTTATTTAAAATCCGACGCTGATCACGAATACATGTAGCGCTTTTCAAAATTTCAATTAGATCAAAAGTTATTGCAATAATAAAATTTCACATTTTTTGGATATTTGGCAGGGAGACGTCATGAACAGGGAAAAAATTTCTAACTCCTATTCCAACCAAACTCAATTTTCTTATTTAAAATCCGACGCTGATCACGAATACATGTAGCGCTTTTCAAAATTTCAATTAGATCAAAAGTTATTGCAATAATAAAATTTCACATTTTTTGGATATTTGGCAGGGAGACGTCATGAACAGGGAAAAAATTTCTAACTCCTATTCAACCAAACTCAATTTTCTTATTTAAAATCCGACGCTGATCACGAATACATGTAGCGCTTTTCAAAATTTCAATTAGATCAAAAGTTATTGCAATAATAAAATTTCACATTTTTTGGATATTTGGCAGGGGACGTCATGAACAGGGAAAAAATTTCTAACTCCTATTCCAACCAAACTCAATTTTCTTATTTAAAATCCGACGCTGATCACGAATACATGTAGCGCTTTTCAAAATTTCAATTAGATCAAAAGTTATTGCAATAATAAAATTTCACATTTTTTGGATATTTGGCAGGGGAGACGTCATGAACAGGGAAAAAA
This sequence comes from Trichonephila clavata, assembly GCA_019973975.1. Classification (NCBI taxonomy): domain Eukaryota; kingdom Metazoa; phylum Arthropoda; class Arachnida; order Araneae; family Nephilidae; genus Trichonephila; species Trichonephila clavata. The sequence continues at coordinate 14,401 of BMAO01030259.1, forward strand.
TTTCTAACTCCTATTCCAACCAAACTCAATTTTCTTATTTAAAATCCGACGCTGATCACGAATACATGTAGCGCTTTTCAAAATTTCAATTAGATCAAAAGTTATTGCAATAATAAAATTTCACATTTTTTGGATATTTGGCAGGGAGACGTCATGAACAGGGAAAAAATTTCTAACTCCTATTCAACCAAACTCAATTTTCTTATTTAAAATCCGACGCTGATCACGAATACATGTAGCGCTTTTCAAAATTTCAATTAGATCAAAAGTTATTGCAATAATAAAATTTCACATTTTTTGGATATTTGGCAGGGGAGACGTCATGAACAGGGAAAAAATTTCTAACTCCTATTCAACCAAACTCAATTTTCTTATTTAAAATCCGACGCTGATCACGAATACATGTAGCGCTTTTCAAAATTTCAATTAGATCAAAAGTTATTGCAATAATAAAATTTCACATTTTTTGGATATTTGGCAGGGGAGACGTCATGAACAGGGAAAAAATTTCTAACTCCTATTCCAACCAAACTCAATTTTCTTATTTAAAATCCGACGCTGATCACGAATACATGTAGCGCTTTTCAAAATTTCAATTAGATCAAAAGTTATTGCAATAATAAAATTTCACATTTTTTGGATATTTGGCAGGGGAGACGTCATGAACAGGGAAAAAATTTCTAACTCCTATTCCAACCAAACTCAATTTTCTTATTTAAAATCCGACGCTGATCACGAATACATGTAGCGCTTTTCAAAATTTCAATTAGATCAAAAGTTATTGCAATAATAAAATTTCACATTTTTTGGATATTTGGCAGGGGAGACGTCATGAACAGGGAAAAAATTTCTAACTCCTATTCCAAACCAAACTCAATTTTCTTATTTAAAATCCGACGCTGATCACGAATACATGTAGCGCTTTTCAAAATTTCAATTAGATCAAAAGTTATTGCAATAATAAAATTTCACATTTTTTGGATATTTGGCAGGGGAGACGTCATGAACAGGGAAAAAATTTCTAACTCCTATTCCAACCAAACTCAATTTTCTTATTTAAAATCCGACGCTGATCACGAATACATGTAGCGCTTTTCAAAATTTCAATTAGATCAAAAGTTATTGCAATAAAAAATTTCACATTTTTTGGATATTTGGCAGGGGAGACGTCATGAACAGGGAAAAAATTTCTAACTCCTATTCCAACCAAACTCAATTTTCTTATTTAAAATCCGACGCTGATCACGAATACATGTAGCGCTTTTCAAAATTTCAATTAGATCAAAAGTTATTGCAATAATAAAATTTCACATTTTTTGGATATTTGGCAGGGGAGACGTCATGAACAGGGAAAAAATTTCTAACTCCTATTCAACCAAACTCAATTTTCTTATTTAAAATCCGACGCTGATCACGAATACATGTAGCGCTTTTCAAAATTTCAATTAGATCAAAAGTTATTGCAATAATAAAATTTCACATTTTTTGGATATTTGGCAGGGGAGACGTCATGAACAGGGAAAAAATTTCTAACTCCTATTCCAACCAAACTCAATTTTCTTATTTAAAATCCGACGCTGATCACGAATACATGTAGCGCTTTTCAAAATTTCAATTAGATCAAAAGTTATTGCAATAATAAAATTTCACATTTTTTGGATATTTGGCAGGGGAGACGTCATGAACAGGGAAAAAATTTCTAACTCCTATTCCAACCAAACTCAATTTTCTTATTTAAAATCCGACGCTGATCACGAATACATGTAGCGCTTTTCAAAATTTCAATTAGATCAAAAGTTATTGCAATAAAAAATTTCACATTTTTTGGATATTTGGCAGGGGAGACGTCATGAACAGGGAAAAAATTTCTAACTCCTATTCCAACCAAACTCAATTTTCTTATTTAAAATCCGACGCTGATCACGAATACATGTAGCGCTTTTCAAAATTTCAATTAGATCAAAAGTTATTGCAATAATAAAATTTCACATTTTTTGGATATTTGGCAGGGGAGACGTCATGAACAGGGAAAAAATTTCTAACTCCTATTCCAACCAAACTCAATTTTCTTATTTAAAATCCGACGCTGATCACGAATACATGTAGCGCTTTTCAAAATTTCAATTAGATCAAAAGTTATTGCAATAATAAAATTTCACATTTTTTGGATATTTGGCAGGGGAGACGTCATGAACAGGGAAAAAATTTCTAACTCCTATTCCAACCAAACTCAATTTTCTTATTTAAAATCCGACGCTGATCACGAATACATGTAGCGCTTTTCAAAATTTCAATTAGATCAAAAGTTATTGCAATAATAAAATTTCACATTTTTTGGATATTTGGCAGGGGAGACGTCATGAACAGGGAAAAAATTTCTAACTCCTATTCCAACCAAACTCAATTTTCTTATTTAAAATCCGACGCTGATCACGAATACATGTAGCGCTTTTCAAAATTTCAATTAGATCAAAAGTTATTGCAATAAAAAATTTCACATTTTTTGGATATTTGGCAGGGGAGACGTCATGAACAGGGAAAAAATTTCTAACTCCTATTCAACCAAACTCAATTTTCTTATTTAAAATCCGACGCTGATCACGAATACATGTAGCGCTTTTCAAAATTTCAATTAGATCAAAAGTTATTGCAATAATAAAATTTCACATTTTTTGGATATTTGGCAGGGGAGACGTCATGAACAGGGAAAAAATTTCTAACTCCTATTCCAACCAAACTCAATTTTCTTATTTAAAATCCGACGCTGATCACGAATACATGTAGCGCTTTTCAAAATTTCAATTAGATCAAAAGTTATTGCAATAATAAAATTTCACATTTTTTGGATATTTGGCAGGGGAGACGTCATGAACAGGGAAAAAATTTCTAACTCCTATTCCAACCAAACTCAATTTTCTTATTTAAAATCCGACGCTGATCACGAATACATGTAGCGCTTTTCAAAATTTCAATTAGATCAAAAGTTATTGCAATAAAAAATTTCACATTTTTTGGATATTTGGCAGGGGAGACGTCATGAACAGGGAAAAAATTTCTAACTCCTATTCCAACCAAACTCATTTTCTTATTTAAAATCCGACGCTGATCACGAATACATGTAGCGCTTTTCAAAATTTCAATTAGATCAAAAGTTATTGCAATAATAAAATTTCACATTTTTTGGATATTTGGCAGGGGAGACGTCATGAACAGGGAAAAATTTCTAACTCCTATTCCAACCAAACTCATTTTCTTATTTAAAATCCGACGCTGATCACGAATACATGTAGCGCTTTTCAAAATTTCAATTAGATCAAAAGTTATTGCAATAATAAAATTTCACATTTTTTGGATATTTGGCAGGAGACGTCATGAACAGGGAAAAATTTCTAACTCCTATTCAACCAAACTCAATTTTCTCATGTAAAATCCGACGCTGATCACGAATACATGTAGCGCTTTTCAAAATTTCAATTAGATCAAAAGTTATTGCAATAAAAATTTCACATTTTTTGGATATTTGGC
>BMAO01030260.1:0-20188 GCA_019973975.1 Trichonephila clavata
AAAGAAATGCACGAGCAGTATGAAGATGTATCGAGAAAGGTATTCACAGAGAGATGCACTTTACCGCCAGATGTTTGCTAATTCGCACAACAAGTTGCATAAATATGGATCATACGAGGAAATAGGCATAGTGAAGGTGGCCACGGTATCGAATATATTTTGTTCCATGCATGGATCAAAATGTGTTGGATACCGTTGGAAATAATCCGAGTACCATGTTGAAAGTTCAAGTCACTCGGGGCCCGTCCTCACTATGTCTATTACCTCGTTATGATCCACATTTACACAAATTGTGTTGCGAATTAATAAACATAAAGCGGTTCGGTGTCTCTCTCTGTGGGTACTTTTCGCGATACAATCTTTCTTCTTCTCACGCATTTCCTTCTGCTAGTTCATAAATCAGGTGCATACCTGCTAGATCGTTGCTTCTAAAACGTTCCATACTCCTCTACGGACGTTGACAGCTCAGATAACTGTAGTTATGCAGGTCTGCTTCCTTAAATGATCTTGTAAACAATGGCACCTAGCGTCGAACGTAGACGTGTCCGACCATGGGTTGCTATGCAAATCTAAATCTGGCCGTGGGTAGCCTAGTTGTTAGAGCATCGGACTCCAGACCGGAAGGCCTGCATTCCATGCCCCGATGCCACCAAATACCCTCCGAGTACACACGGAGTACGTGCTCGTTAAATAAATGGTACCGAAAGTCTTGTGGGCGGTCGCAGCTGAAACACAAGTGCAGAGGCTGGAGAATATTTCTCTCCCCTCCAGTTCCATGCCTAAATTGTGCAAGTGGAGATAGGTGTTGTCGCCATCTATCGTGTAAGAACCGAGAATAATCGTACTGTCACCTGCATGGTGCTTAAAGCTAACGACAGGCGTACACTTAGCCCCTTGCCACGATGAATATCGTGGGCCTCGATCTGACACCGTCAGACAGGTGGCATTAGAAAGCAACAACAACAAATCCTTGTGATGTCCCCTTAAAATTTGTCCCAATAATCCTGGGATACCCTGTACATCTTTTTTATTTATTACTGGCACAAGTAATAATGTTTGTCAAACTTTTATATTTCTAATTTTTTTTTTAGGAAAAAGTTTCATTTTGTTGTTATAAAGTTGTATTCAAAGTAATCTAATTAGATTATATTTAAATGTTTAGCAGACATACAAATTATGCTAACCGTATGCAAGTAAGTCATTAAAAAATATACTAATCCTTTTTTTTTTCTTTTTTTGTCGTTAATCCCTCCAGAACGAAGTCTAGATTTTGATTTGACATTTTAAAACTTGATAGAACTTTACATTTTTTTTCTCCTTCGTGGAACTTTTTCGAAATAGCCTCAGATTCATTGCAAAGCATATAAGGTAGTTAAACTTTCTATGTTTCAATTTTTAAGAAATGTCGTTCTGTTATTTGACCTTTCTTTAAAGTTCTTTTATTTTTCAATTTCAAATACACCTTTACCTGTGCTTTTAGATTATGAGAAAGAAAATAAATTGATTATGTGAGAAAGAGAATACGTCTGATTTCTTGGCACATGTGTCTAGGATTAGATTAGGATTCTATAGAATACTTCTTAGAAAATTCTTCAGAATTTTCTGAAATATGATTTAGAATTTCATGCAACATCATATGTGCTTTGCAAAATACGTATTTTCAAATTACCAGGTGTATGCATATCAAATGAGACGATTGCTAACATATGTCGCCATGCATATATGCAAACAATACGAAACCGTGAAACGTGATTTTTTTTATAGTTTGACCTTTGATACTCATGTTTAGTTTACATTTGGACGAGTTTCAGCGTGCATTGTATTTTTTACTGTGTTGAAAATGTCGAATTGTATGCCTTCCGACCACGATTTGCGGACAGCATTAATTTTTTGTTACCATCTGAAGAAAAATGCTGCCGAATCGTATCAAATGCTTGTAGAAGCATACGGTGGCAATGCTCTGAGCCGTGTGCAGTGCTACAGGTGGTTTGAAAAGTTTCAAAATGGGGATTTCGATGTGAGAAACTAGGAGCGTGGCAGACCAGCAAAAAAATTTGAAGATGCTGAATTGCAAGCATTATTCGATGAAGAGGATGGCCAAACGCAAGAAAATCTTGCAGAACAATTGAATGTTGACTAGAGCACTGTTTCCCGTCGTCTCAAAGCAATGGACAAGATAATAAAGGTTGGTTGATGGGTACCACACGAGCTAACGGACCGTCAACAGGAAAGCCGAAAAATCATGTGCGAAATGTTGCTTGCCCGCTACAAACGCAAGTCATATCTCCATCGTACTGTGAAATATACATCGGCGATGAAAAATGGATTTATTTTGAGAGTCCTAAGCGTAATCCATCATATGTTGACCCCGGACAGCCGTCCAAATGGACCGCAAAGCCGAATCGCTTCGGCCGCAAGACAATGCTGTGTATTTTCTGGGATCAGGAAGGACCAATCTATTATGAGCTTCTCAAACCCAGCGAAATCGTTAATACTGATCGCTACAAGCAACAATTACTTAATTTGAACGATGCTATACTCGAAAAACGCGAGCAATACAAGAAACGGCAGCACAAAGTGATTTTCCTTGATGACAACGCACCTAGCCACCGTGCTAAACCGACCAAGGACATCGTTAAGGCGCTCGGCTGGGAGCCCTTGGCACATGCGGCTTATTCGCCCGACTTGGCTACTTCCGATTACCACCTATTTGCATCATTGAGACACGCAGTGGCTGACCAGCGCTTCAATTCTTACGAAAACGTCAAATCTTGGGTTGATGACTAGCTGGCCTCAAAAGACCAATCATTTTTTTGGTGTGGTATTCACAAATTGCCCGAAAGATGGGGAAAATGTGTAGCTAGCGATGGCTATTATTTCGAATAAAGAAACATTAACATTTTTTGCAAATTTATTGTGCTTTTTCTTAAAACAATCGTCTCATTTCATTTGCATACACCTGGTATATATTTTTTTCAAACAGGCCATCTTGAATTTCTTTTAATCTACTATTCTGCAATCATTTTTATTCTTTTTTTCTATTCAAACAGGCCATCTTGAATTTCTTTTAATCTACTTTTCTACAATCATTTTTATTCTTTTTTTCTATTTTTATACTTTTTTGAGAGTTTGTTAACTGAAAAACATAATGCATCAAAAATGCGATCCAATATCCATTTCAAGAAGAATGAATTTCTTGAAAGTTATTCAATGTATCTTGGAAAAATAAATTCTTAAAATTTTCATTCATTTTCGCATTTAATGGCTGATCCGATGTGTGATGTCTGGTCGTTGAACTTCGCCATTCGACGCTGAAAGGAATAAAAAATGTTGTTATTTGGGCCGTAATGACGATAAAAAGAACGAAAGAATCTTTGAAATAGTCCTTTTGTTGCCCCATTCGAAGCACAGATGGAAGAAAATGTAAAGTTTAGGCGATCGAAACTACTTCTTCATTCAAATTTGTAGAAAAATTTTCTGGCGTCTAAGCATATAAAAGGCAATGTTGTAAACGATAACGGCATGTAAAGGTTTCAGTTAAGTCTGCTTTCTTTATATATGTGTGCCAGTATTTATTTAGACTTAAATATATATATACTTGTATACTGAGTAAATATGCTTAAAATTGTTTTTATTCTGTAAGTATTAGGAAATTCAGATACCATAAAATACGGCGTATAAAACGCACTTTTAACACAAAAATAAGATCGAAATTTACGGGTGGACGTTATACACCGGATACAAAAATGATAGCTTTAAAAAAAATTTTAAAAAAAGAGATAAGCATAAAAAAATTAGAATTCTACATTCATCGAGCTACTATTTATGTGAAAGAAATAGCATACCTTATAAAGTGAAAGAATTTTAGTTCTAGAAGTATGCAATTTTTTCCACTGGGATATTACCTCGAATACAGGACTTCAAAACATGAGAGCCTTGCATTTCAAATATCTTCGTGGGAAAAAAAGAAGGAAAAAAAAGGGTGCGTGTGATATATGGTGAAAATTAAAAAGTGCAGCGTGATGGTTTGATGACAGTGTATCTGGGGGCATCTGGACTGTAAATCAGTCCTTAATCCCATATCGTGAGAGTCTTAGATGTGGGAACGACGTTTGTGAAGTTTTACTTTCTGCGGAGAGGCATGTTGGCTATTGGTTGATTGGAGGCGATCCGGGGAGCGGGGCTATGAGAGGCGTCTTGACTTGAAAATTCAGATCCTTTCCTCGGAATATTTGGCTTGGCTGAGAGCTGAGACACTGCTCTCTGATTGGTCGAAGATGGGTGAGGATAGAGACTCATATTGGCTGCCCACAAGGGGTGTGAAAAAAAGATTGATAAAATAGCTTGTCCAGTGGGGTAGAGTAGAAGAGTGAGTGAGTGAGTGAATGTAGGGTTTTATGGCGCAAGAGCCGATTTCGGCTAAGCTGCGCCAATCAATCATTAAAATATTAAAAATCATTAAAAATACTCGCATATAAAAGTTCACACAAATAAGCAGCAAACAGATTTTGGTGGGGGATGCCCCACCAAGTCAAATAGGGTTAAAATAATTCAGAGGGAAAAAAATTTTTTTATATATAGGTAAAAGTTTTAATATAACAAGATTTTGGTGGGGATTAACCCCACCAAGTCCGATAAGTATGATTCATATAATTTCAATTTCTGTGTTTCGTCGGGGTTAATAATCGTTTTTCAGTTTTTTCTTCAATCTTTCTTGGAGTAATAACGTGCAAAAATCCCTCCTGTCTCCAGGTCTCATTTTTCCAGTACTCTTCCGACAAGAATTTTATTGTTTCCTTTTTCGGTGTTTCCACCTCTTCTTCTACGTCATACATAATCATGTCCTCATCTGAGGTGTCTTGAATAGGTGAGCTATTTTTCGGTTTATGGGGTGCTATTTTAATCTCTATTTTTGGTTTTCCAGTGTTAGATATGTTTTTGGTAGGACGCCTTTTTTTACGACGTTTTGAAGCCTGAGATACAGAAGTTGTATCTGTTGTTGCTAAGCTATTGGATTCGGAGGTAGTAGCTATGGTACTAGATGTTGTACAGAGAGAGGTGGGAGTTTCAACAACAACAGAAGAAGGATGAATAGTTGATTTCGAAGAGGATTCAATAGGTGAAAACATATTATCGGTGGTGGAAAGTACGTTATTAGATAAAGGAATAGGTGGCTGAGTCTCTGACACTGTAGTGGCTATTGAAGAGATTGAGGGCAAGAGGTGTGCTTGGGTTGAAGATGATGTGGAAACAGCAGGAGTGGATGTTGGTATATCTGGTTTTGGGAGGGATGAAATTGGTTTAAGTAAATTTAAAGGTGGGCATTTTATTTTTGTTATATTTTCATCGGTTTGTGTAGAATTATTTATAGTAGAGGGTTTGGCAACTTGAGCATAAGTTTGAGGTAATTGTGGAACTATTAATTTACGTGCTTCTGGATATGAAATATTTTTATTTGTTTTGATTTCCTGTATCTGTTTCTCTATTTTCCATTTAGGACATAATTTAGAATCCGATGAATGGGGCTGTGAGCAGTTTATACATTTCGGCTCTAGATTGCAATCTGAGGAAGCATGTCCAACAGATGCACATCTAGAGCACGTCAGTTGTCCACGGCAGGAAGTTTGTGAATGCCCGAACCTCTGGCACTTAAAACAGCGCAGAGGATTCGGAATATACGGACGTATTTTGCAGTTAAGGTATCCAGCTTTTAGAGAACTAGGAAGATTAGGGCTATTGAAAGTTAAAATCAAGTGTTTCGTAGGAATAATTTGTTGCATCTTTTTTAATTGTAATTCTTCTGACCTGAATTACACCCTGGTCAGAAAATCCATCAAGGATTTCTGCTTCAGGGGTGGTCAACAGGTCAGGTTCAGAAATGACACCACGGCTGGAGTTTAGGGATTTGTGAGGACTCACTGTCAAAGGGGATTCTAAAAAGGTTGTTGCCAACAAAAAAGATTTTGTTTGCAAAGCAGAGGAAGTTTCAACCAGTAGGTCACCAGAACGTAATTTTTTCACGGATTTAGGTTCTCCACCTATTCCTTGAATAGCTTTCTGGATTGCAAAAGGAGATTTTCTAGACATTTCGTTATTTGGTTAAAGATAAAATTAAAAATCTAGTGTAGGTAGAAAATTTGTAAACGTTAAGAGTGGGTAAAATAAGGCCTTTACCCGGGCCATTCTGAATTGGATCCATAAGCGTAGAAAAACCTTCATTCTGGCGTGCCTCCACCCACCACGGAGTCCAACAAGGGAGGCAGTGTGCCGGTCATCTGGCAAAAACCAGGCACGGCGCTTACCTGGAGTACACCCAGAATATAGTGCTACAGCATCAGGGTGAGGATCCAACGGGTAAACCCGCCACCCCTTATCTGCAGCACTAACCCTACAGCAATGTCTCCGAAAAGACTTATCACCAGCCGATTGACAGGAGCGGGCTCACTCCTGCCACCCGTCTACAGCGAAGCGTGGGCCAAAGGGAACGCAAAAGGTATCCCCAGGACACCATTTTCCTCCTTACGGGACGCCGCACACGGCAAACGTGCGGGTCGGATAACCAACAGTGTTAGTCAAAAAATAAGTAATAATACGATTATTGAAATCAAAAGTCGAACAAATTAAAAATTAAGTTAAACTAATTAAACTCAATCAAAATGAATACAAAAATATGTTATTAATAACGAATAAGGATATATCTAATAGAAAAAATGAATACTTGTATACATGTCCATTTCGAAAAAAATTGGTCTGTAGTCTAGACGGGAAATGAATGAAAGAATTATATGACAAGAAAGAGGGTCGAAAATAGAGAAAGATCACTAGGGTACCCCGGGGTAGTGAATCCCGTGTTTACCAAAGACAGTAAACCCCTTGGGAAAAGGAAAAGATCACTAGGGCACCTCGGGATTGTGACACCCGTACTCACTTAAAGAACGTGAGCCCCCTGAGGGGGGTGCCTATGTTGGAGAACTTCATGATGTTTTGGTAGTAAGATTTTACTCGAGTGGGAGCTGAAAGGTTGTTCTTTGATTGGTTGTTGGGTGGAGAGGAAAATGACTCCAATTGGCTGCCCAGGGGTATTTAAAAATTACATATGAGAAAGTGGGTGGGGCTTGTCCAGTTGGGTGAGTGAGTGAGTGAATATTAACGTCGCACTGTTTAGCTACACGAGGACTTTTGGCGACGAATATCATAATTTTAAACCATGGTCAAGTGACAAGGACGACACCTGAGCTTGCACCCCCTCTTATAACTACCACATCACACCAACGGGAGGACGTTTGAGCTCTCGATAGATTCAACGTGTATCACTCCCCTACACGGCGGGTCTTTAGTGGTACTGGGCTCGAATTCGTGACATGCCAGCCATTATCCGATACCTTGACCACTCGGTTACCGCGGCCACTTGTCCAGTTGGGAATTAAAAGGTAAGATAGAAAAAAATATTTAAAAGTTAAAGGTACAAATGAAATAAATTAAAGGGAAAATTAAAATTTAGCAATATATGACCAAAACAAAAAAAAAAACGCATGAAAAGATGATGTTATGGCAGGTTATATGAGTCGAGGAGAATTCTCTCTCTCTCTCTCTCTCTCTCCTCAGTCTCTTAGTTTTGTTATTAGCATCATAAGGGATTAAGTTTAACACATTACTATTATTTGTATTAGGAAGGGAATTAAAGAAATGAATAGCTATTTTTTAAATATGCTCTTTGAAACTATTGATTTTGAAAGCTTTTCTAATGTGATTGTTTCACAAATATCTGGTGGCTTTAGTTATCAAGCTAATGTAAGAATTTTGAACGGTGTCTAAAATTTTGATGTTGCTGTTAGCAGCTTATCCCCAGACTGGAAGTGAGTGAGAGAATATTAACGTCGCATTGATTAGCAACACGAGGGCTTTTGGCGACGGTCCGCGTAATTTTGAACCACGGTCAAGTGACGCGGACGACACCAGAGCTGGCACCCCCTCTCCTAACTACCACACCACACCAACGGGAGGACGTTTGAGCTCTCGACAGATTTAACGTGCAACGCTCCCGTAAACGGCGGGTCTTTAGTGGTACTGGGATCGAACTCATGACACGCTAGCCCTGATCCGATGCCTAGACCACTCGGCCACCGCGGCCGCATCCCCAGACTGGACAAGCATAGACAAGGATGGGACGCATAACGGCTGTATAGAGAAGCACTTTGTTTTCTTCTCTTTCTTGTTGCCAGGTCCTCATCTACATATATAGAACACGCTACCAGACCCTCCCATACATGTTTGACCCGTTGCCAGATCTCCCATGTATGTTCGACCTGTTACCAGGTGCGGGTATTACACCTTTACAGAGACCATGTAGAATAAATATGTCTATTTAAATGGATTATCAACCCCACAGATGACGAGTTCGATATTTTTCGAGGAAATTCTTAATAAAATTCACAACAAATTATAAAATCTTAAAAAGAATACTTTTAAAGAATTGCAATATTTTCTTATTTTAAATTCGATTTGTAAACGTTTATAAAATTTTTAAACTGCAATTTTGCTTTAAAATCCTCTGAAAATCCGGTTTTGACATGAAAGAATTCAGAAGATTATGTCGGTTGAAAATGAACACATCTGCTCCCCCCACCCTTCTACTTTCTAAAGATGACTTTAAAATTTGCTTTACAAAATTATATGTTTCTGAAACCATAATAAGGTAAATTAATGCTACGAAATAATTCGCTTTACTATGCAATCTGAAATTTATGCTTGTTGACCCCTGAGTGATTTTATTTGATTTTGACACGAGAGCTATAGGCCAAGAAGGGCTCTAGGGCCGGACCGGCAAATTTTAAAGGCGGCATTTAGAACAAATTTTGAAAATATTTTTTTGTTACAAAAAATTTGATATATTTTCTGAAATATTATTGAGTGGGAATTTAGTACTTCTTTTAAAGTATCTTATTTCCTTATTTTTTACTCTGTATATTTAATGTGTCAGTTTTCTTTTATAAGTAAACTTAAAGGGTTCGAGGTGGGAGTATATGTTAAATCCTGAAATTTAATATGTTTACACATCTTTCACTAGAAACTTTCTCCAAAAATATCCAGGAGTGGATCACAACGGACATTCCTTCACCCATAGGATGTCTGGTATCAGCTATCCAAAAGGGGACAGAGGTACTAAGAGATTTTAGTAGATACAGAGCCACAGGAGATGTTTTATTTTAGTCTTGAGTATAGTTACTATAAGTTAAAATAAATGCTTTTAATCCCCACCATTAGAAGACTCTTTTTCGAAGAAATTGGCCTGCTGAAATGGGCGATCTCTTACATTTTACTCGTTTGAAATAACAGGTAATTATGTCCTTAATTTCAAATTATTTTGTATTTTTAAGACTTCGTTATATATATATAACAAAGTAAATGAGGCCGATTTCCATTGGTTATTCGTATGTAGATTTTCTGATGGTTATTTCTTGATAAACAGAGAACTACTTCTTCGTTGGTTTTAATCTTCTTTTATTCATTGTCACAAACATACAAGGGGTGATCAAATGAAAAGGTACGAAACGACACGGTGGGTACAAATGTAGACTTTATTCAAAATATACACCATAGGCCTGAGCACAACGATCCCTCTGATGAACAAGCCGCAGGATTCCTTGTTCCCAGAATTCCTGTGGCTGTGACGAGACCCAGTCCTTCACAGAGTCCTTGAGTACGTCGTCCGAGTTGAAGCGCTTTCCTTTCAGGTGTTTCTTCAGGGGACCAAACACATGGAAATCGCAGGGTGACATGTCCGGACTGTAGGACGGATGGTCCAACGTCTCCCATTGGAACTTGTCCAGTTCCATTTGTGTGACTCTGGAGACGTGTGGACGCGCGTTATCATGGAGCAGAACCACACTTTCCGTGAGCAGCCCCGGTCTTTTGTTCTTGAGGGACCTGCGTAGGTGTCGGAGTGTCTCACAGTACACATCGGAGTTAATGCTTTTTCTGTGCTCGAGTTATTCTGTGCTCGCATCATTTGGACGCCGCTTTTTATAAGAGCCTTTGCTCTCTCCTGCGCATGCGGGCGCCCGCACATGATCCGATCCCAGTCAGAGTCTCCAATGGCATCCGAGATGTCTCGCTACATTCTCCCTTGGCGGAATATGCAAATATTTAACTGTTTCATTTTTATGTCGTTTCGTACCTTTTCATTTGATCACCCCTTGTATAAGGTTTCAGTATATTTGGAATAACTAACTAATATGGACGCACACATACACATAGCAGAAGCAACAAGTAGCGGCGACAAATTACATGATGAACACAAAGACAAAAAGAGTGAGCACACAGCGCTCTGGTTTATATGATGGCGGTGAAGGTCGTGCGACTCTTTTCTAACAGGAGTTGTGATTGGTTGGAAACGCGCGAAAAATTAGATTAAGATTATCACAGTCTCGTACCAAAGAATTAGTAAATATTTTAAAGGAGTTAATTTAAAGAAGGCTAGAGGGTGTGACGTCGTCACAATGGAGGAGTCACCCCTATTCATTAGAGGCTCCACAGCTGGGGACCACGTGGCTTTAGCTGCATTGTGCTGTGCCGAACAGCTGGACTGTCGGCGACGGTGTGATTGGCAAACACTATGGGCTGGGCATCACTGCATTATTTTCCATTCATGGGCAGTGATTGTACGTCTTGAATGCTGGCGCCTCTGCAGGCGGCGGCGAGGTGTTTGAAGTGCCAGATGTCAGCCGGGCCCTTGTCGCCGGGAACCTTTGAGAGGGACCGGACTTTTGTTATCTCTGCACGAATGGATGACGTGCAAGACCGTTGGTGCCGGGTGCAAAACCCTGAGGCCGGCCAATGGGGATTGATGAGGGGCGTGGAGTGAACCCGCCCCTAGAGTTTAAAAGAGTGGACTTCGGAAAAAGAGAGGAAGACTCCGGACAGACTCCAACGAGAGATTCTAAAAAGAGAAGCCTGTGGACGAAGGAAGAAGGGGAGGACCCCGATCGACTCCGACGATTGACCTGCGAGACGTTAGGGACGGATATAGGAAGCAAGCACAAGGCGTGAGCCTCCGGATCCATACCGACGAGAGACTCCTGAGGCGGTACCCAACGGGTGACTGAAAAAAGAAGCAAGGAGCGGACCCCTATGCAGACACCAATATGAAATAGAACTAGCTGGCTGTATCAAATGAACACTTGTAACTAATTTTTTCTCTCTATCCAATGCTCTTTTGAATGTTGTCGTCAAAAAAACATTTAATTAGATCACAGTAATAAGGCATTCCTTAATAATTAGCTTGGCGTACACCTTCAATTTAGTTCCACGACGTTACAAGGGAGTCATTACGCACACACACACGCACCCCTCCCACTATTATATTACCTTTCTGTTAGCAAGAATTTTTCAAGTTTTAATGGTGTGTATCCTCGTGAACAATTTATCTTTTTTAATTATAATTTTTGCCTTGGAGAGAGAGGCGACATTTTCCATTTTTGTCCGGGGTGGCAAAACTGCTAGAGCCTGCCCTGTATTGGCATGGACCTTGTAGTTTTGAACCGCGATCAAGAGAGGAGAATGACATCTGAACTGTCCCTTCCCTCTCCGAGCTTCCACGCCAATAGTAGAACGTTCAGCCTTGATAGATTTAGCGCGCATCAGGCTCTGTACACGGTGGGGTTTGCGTGGAACTATTTTTCAAATCTGCCTTTCGGTTACCGATTCCACTGGCGCCTGCACGAGCCACAAAGATATGTAAAAATCATGCATACTTGAAGGAGGAAATTATGGGAAACCCCTTTAAGCTGTGTTATGAGACTGGTCTCTTAAAATAATAAAAAAATATGCAGTTCATTATTTGAGTGAGCATTAATGAGTTGATTTGGCGTAAAATGCTGTGGGTGGAACTGTAATACAATGACGTTAGTCGCTCTAGTAAAAAGAAATAATTGTAAAATGTTACCATAATTCATTGCTGCACAATGTCACTTAAGACTAAAATACACAGTAGAAACGCTAACTTACTTTATATATACATACATATATTACATACACGTTATAAATTCGAAATTAATTATATGCAAAAAAGAAAAAGAAATCGGTTTCATAATCTTAACACTAATGTTTACTTTTATATTAAGTACATCTTAAAGCCGTTTAAACGTATAGACCATTTATTCCGGTTCCAATCATTATACTATTTACACTTTAATATTTAATGTACCTGGGGCGTACCGAAAATACAAGGGTAAGTCGAAAAATAAGTTTCCCCTATAGACTGTAGACAGGGTTGTGTATGAAAGTAAAAATATAGAATTAGACACTAAAGATAAGGCGTAACTTTGTTTTTCCACATATGTAAAAAGTACATTGATACATTTGCCATTCCTCTTGATAAGCTTCAAAAAGCCCTTCAGGAAAAATTCAGGGCTTTACATACGGAAGAAGCGTTTAACGGATAAGGACGAACGACCAAACAGCAGGTGAACGCGCAGGACACCAATATACCATTGGGTAGAGGTCGACCGCGACCAAGCAGATGGATTCCGAAAAAGTGGCCTGGACTTCTTAAATCTGGCGTTCTGTCGTTGGATGACAATTCGAGCCACCCACACTTGACGACGGCAATACAAAACCATATCGCAACTCTTGGTTGGAAGCGCCTACACCATCCGCCATACAAGCCTAATCTCGCATTAAGTGATTTTCGTCTGTTACCGGCTTTGAAGAAGAATCTCTGGAAGCAACGCTGAAGTTAAAGAAGTCTTTAAACGCTTCTTCCGTATGCAAAGCCCTGTTTTTTTCCTGGAGGGTTTTTTGAAGCTTGTCAAGCTGCATGACAAATGTCTCAATGTACTTGGTACTTATGTGAAAAAATAAAGTTATCTCATATCTTTAATGTCTCATTCTATATTTTGACTTTCAAGCACAACTCTGACTACAGTCGACAAGGAAAACTTATTTTCCGACTCACCCTCATAAGTTGTCTTTATTGAAAGTGTTATACCAGGTTTAAAAACCAATCACCATAAGAACCCACATCCGTTGCTGATTAAAAGACGGAAGGAGCGTCAGCCTAAGTATAGTGAAGAAATGGCAGAGCCCGAAGTGACAGCAGCGGACTGACTTGCTCGAGGTTATCTGAGTATAAATTAACATGACAGATCGACGTGTGTGACAACGTGGTCGCCAATGGAAGTATGGGCTGTTATCTGGTAGGAATGGGCACAGACGACTAGAGTTTCCGTCATCCATGGACGTGTTATAATCGTGTAGGGTTATGAGGTCCTGCTTCATCAAATGGTTAGTCGCTGGTGTTGCATGTTCAATGAAGGAAGGCAGGATGTCGAGGATGAATGACGAGGTGGGCGTCCCTCCACATCCACAAATGAAAACAACGATGCTGGAATAAGTGAATATTAACATCGCTCTATTCAGCTACTCAAGGGCTTTTGGTGATGGACCAACATTTTGAACCATGGTCAAGTGACAAGGACGACGCTTGGGCTGGCACCTCCCTCTCTTAACTACAACACCAATGGGAGAATGTTTGAGCCTCAACATATTTAACATATATCGCCCCTCTACATGGCAGGTCTTTAGCGGTGTGAGGATCGAACTCATGACACACCGTGGACACGAGTCCCTTACCTTTTGACCACTGGGCTACCACGGCCACTCAATGTTAGTGGAGACCATGTCGAAAAAGAGTGCAAAGAGTTCAGAAAGCCATAATGTATTTTTTTCGCAATAAAGTTTCCGTGTGAAAAAATGACAAATCTTACTTTTAGGACGTCTCTTGTAGCTTGATCGTGTGTTTTTTCTCTTTTTGAACCTTCTGTCAATACCATAGCTTTAAGAAATAGTGAAACCATTTTGTGTGTATCCGGAAATGACATAACTATAAGTAAAAGCTAAGATGCTGAATATACGAGTGTATATACAGATATATATATATTTACCTGCAGCGAACTTGAAAACTGTAGTAGCAATCTCAGAAATGTCGCAATTGAATAAAGCGTAATCCAGAGATGTTTGAAACTGTTTCAGCTCTTCTATACTTTTTAAGCGCAGAAAGCTCCAACTATAAAACTGATCTGTGAACTCGTTTCTGGCAGCATTTAATTTTTGGAAGAGTTCAATTACTTCTCTGAGATCTTTTTTCAGAGGATCTACTTTTTCAATAAAAACATCATCGAAACACGTTTTTACAGTTAAACTATTGTCATATTCCCGTTGAAAATTTCTCCCGTTCCATACTGAAGCATAATTTTCCAGATTAAGCCTTACGGCTTCTCGAGTTGCAGCCGAAAAGATTGTCGACACTAATCGTAGTCCTTGATCAGTCAAGTCGAGGTTTTCAGAACCCAATAAAGGTTCGAAGAACACTTTGAAAAGTTCCTGTTGCTCCATACGGTGTTTATCATCGAAGAGAAATGAGAAAGAGATTGTACAGTAGTCCATTAAAGATAAATATCGGATTATAACGCTTATTTATTTTTTCATTTTTGTGAATCTTATCTTTAAAAAGAAATTATCTTAAAAAATGTGAATCTAATCTTAAAAAGATAAAAATAAAAAAAAAAACTTATTGGAAGATATTTTTCTATTTCGAATTATACTGTTGTCACTGATATCGATTTATTTCGATTCAACAGGATAAAATGAAAATGTTTAAAAAAACCGGAGAATGATAAGCTGTTGCAAGTTTGAGCTAGACAAGTCTACGCGATAGTAGAAGAGTTGCAATATAAGAAAAATTAAAAAGGGAAACAAAAGTATGTTTCATATGGAACGTTCTCGTAGTCTCTCACTACCCCTATGATTATTAACTCCCCTTTGCACATTATCTAAATTTGGGTATGTTGTATTCATAATTAACAACTACTAAATTAATAAATCAATATCATTTATTAATCTTTCTTAATAGATAAACACACAAATATTAATCAAACCTTAAGAACAACAAATTACAGTGGAGTGAGATAAGAATTCAATTATGAACGACGGAACACTAACTGAAACTACGGAGAATAACGCATACAATCAAACTACGCATTTAAATCTAATTTATGAAAATCACAGACCTGATATCTTTTTAAGGCAGGATTCTTTAATATTTGAAGGATCTAAAGGGCGACTTCAATCCTTGATATCTTCAGTTCCGTCCGAACCGAATTAATGAACCTTTTCAATAATCTTCCTACGACGAACAAACTTCACTAGTTAAACTAATCTCTCAGAATCACCTTCTTAATCAATCTCGTAGTTAACTCCTCTATCAAAACACGTAGTCATCCTCATCTCTTCATTTCATTTCTCCCTTTTATATCTCTTTCGAACTCGCTAAACCCGAAACTATCTTGTTTGCATAAGTCACACTTTTAGCTCTCAGCGGAGATTGGTTAAAATAAATACAATCTTAAAAGAATTGAGAGAAGGTTAGTGAAACGCGTAAGCACCCGTCACAACCCCCCTCCGAGAAAAATACCGTGACTTATTGAAGGTCTAAACGACCTGCAAGAACTCGCTTAATTTACCTAACATCTGAAAAACACTGAACCTGCACAAAATTTTAACTACTCTAGAATGCCTAAAAATACTGAAGTTGTAGAAAGTTAACTCACGAACTTTATAATGCCTGAAAATACTGAACTTGTAGAAAGTTTTAACTCACGAACTTTAGAATGCCTAAAAACATTGGATTTGCCGAAAATTTTAACTCTCTAAGTTAGAAACTTTAATTAAACTAGCACACAGAAATGACTACTCAAAAGGGGTACTCCACTCTAATTTTTTGCTCTTGTACAAACTTACAATCCCTACAGTGCATCCCATTCGGGCGAAGATCAGGGGAAAACCTTTCCAGGAAAAAACCCTGATCATGCACTTTACTTAACAATCTGGGTGGTTGAGGATCTAATGGGGGAAATTCGCGACTGACTGGCACCAAGCGAGTAATCACGTGACAAATTGGGCAACAATTGCACGTGCTTTTCAATACCGTGGTAGAATCCAATATGCAAGTTGTTGACATTCTTTAGCTATAATTTATCTAATTAAAATATATGATATCATTGTATTTTATGCATTATTCTAGTGTATATATTTGTTAGGAAAAACTCTCAACAACTCTTTGATATAATTTTTGCTTTATTCTGATTTATTTATCTAATTAGGTGTTCGTCTGCTTCAAATAGTGTTAGCTGGTATATTTATTTAGGTTGGATCCTAGCACTTGGTACACAGCGAATAGTTATTTTAATTCTTAATTAATTTAGTAGTTTGCGCAAGAATGGCTTACAGTAATACAACTTCTTTTAAAAAACTTGAAACTGTTTGACTATCGAATAACAATTGTATCGTTTCCTTAAAAAGAACTCACTATTATTATCAAATAGTCAGTTTAGTGTATATAATATAAAAAAAATGTCTGTTTATAATTTTAATTCATAATTCAAAGACAAGAGAAAATATTTATTCTGAAGTAAAACAATTTGATGATAATTTGTGAAAGGAATTTTTACAAAAATTAAATAAATTTTTCTTTGATTTTTACATTTTACAAATTATTGATTTCTAAATTATTAATAATTATTATTTACTGTTAAAAATTGATGTCATTTCTTTCTTTAAATTAAAATAAAATATTCTTAAGGGGAATGATACCATCGCAAAAGGCAACAATTTTTAGAAATGATCAAATTTAATTTGATGATTTGTTGTTATCTTTTTTTTTTTTTTTTTTTGAAGTACATTTTAAACTTGCAAAAACGTTTGTTTCTTGAAGCCTGTGTATATAGATTTTTGGTAATATTAAAGTTTTAGATAAATGTAGATAATTATTTTTTGGTGAAAGTGTATTTTTTTCCATCGCCTTCCCCCCCCCCCTTTTTTTTTGTACATAAAATATTAGAGTTGATATGGTATTTATCCTGTCATGAAAATGAATTTTTTTTAACACTATATTTACATCAAGTTTGCCTACCTACACTTAAAATTCGAATGAATATTTTATTTTACTGTGGAACAGTTACTGAATGAAAATGAATTTTATTTTTACAATGTATTGCATATAAATACTTTATATATATATGTATGTGTTTTACAATATTATGGAGCATTTAAAGATACTTGAAATGTTTCTAATAAAATAACATTCTCCATCTTTGACTGTCTGATTTACTTAGTAATTATTCTTTAAAAATGTTTGAAATTTTTTTTAGAAATGATTGTCTAAAGTAATAAAAGAAAATACTATTTCATTTTTTAGTTAAAGCAATGATTCATATTAACATATAATTTTCAGGATATATTCATTGTAATGTGATTATCCATTATTATGAGTTATTTAATTACATATAAAGTACATAATCAGGGCTAATAATTAACTAAATGATTATAATGAGTTATTTCTACATGTATTAACTGTTTTAATACTTTTCTCTAAGTTGCAGTCACTATAGCAAGTGCTCTTTAAACACATTAAAATTAATAAAGAGTTACCTTCAGTCATGCATGTGTACAGAATGCTTAAAAACCTTGTTATATTAAGTATCGAAAAAAAATTGCAAAAAATTGTAACTTTCCTGAAAAAAAAACATGCATTAAATAAACATGTGTTTGTAATTTTACTCGTTAGTACAATGCTTTGCAGAACTGAATAGTTTTCTATTGGAAATTGCACTTTTATATCTGGGATACTAAATATAATGCATGGGTATGCGACACTTGGATCACAAATTAATGTTATTAATGCTAGTATGAACTATATTAAAAGTTTGCATTACAATTTTTTATGACAAATTGAATACTTTTTTTAATTGTCTTTGTATAAAGTGCCTTTAATATATACGTTGATCTACTTTTTAAAAATTATTATACAATATTAAGGGAATGTTTCATCAGAAAAGGTGCAATAATTATCAGAAATTCAATTTAATTATCTTTAGTCTTAAATATATTTTTCTTCTTATCGAATTACATATAGTTTATAAAAAATAATAGTATGATTTATCTATAAACAGATTCTTGTGTTCGAATCTTAGATAATTAAATACTTAAGTACCTCTGTTACTACTCTGAAGATGCATAAAATAAGTAAAACTTAAGTTAATTAAACATTATATGTTCTCAATATAACTTCTTTAAAAAGAACAAAAATTTGCTTAAGTTAACTAACATATTTTACTTTCTTATGTATGATCTAAATATAATTTTATTTAAAATAAAAAATTTGCTTTGAAGTATTTACATGTTTGTGAAAGTCTTCACCTCTCCAAAATCCTTTTAGAACAGGTTTCTTTTGTGAAGACAAAAATAGTGAGAATAAAGCTTGGTTTAAGCTGGCGTCGGTATTGAAAATATTCTTCAAAGTAATTGCATACATAATAAACAGGGAGGAGATGGTTTATAATCCTCACGTTTCAACATGCTTTCAAAACACTCATAATTTGCCCTGGTATATGAAAAAAAGTGATTTGTTTCCTCAATCATATTTTCATTTATTGATTGAACAACCATTTTAGCAAAATGAGACATTTTAAAAGTACAATGTGAAACTGCGATAGCAAAATAGTCCTAGCGATGGTAGTAAACAAACGGCAGCGTAATCACGTGACACAGTTTTCACGTGATCGTGACGTCACATGAATTTAGTCCATTGAAACTCATTCAAAAGCGGTCTACTTTTTCAAAGCTGGCGGTAGCGAAACGGTTCCTGTGTACTTTTGCGAACTACTTCGAAAATGCACCACAATTTTATGCCTTCCCCCCTTTAAGATACGGGAGGTCTACAAGCGCTTTTGTTGGGGACGATTTTATTGCTTTTTCGGTTTCTGTGTTGTTGGAAAAAGGGGAGATTTCTTATTCATAGCTGTTGCCTTGGGAGAAAATTGTGTGATGAACGTTGGATCCACATCACGGCGAACAGAAACCATCCAATTTGTTGAATCATAGTAACAAGCAAATAAAGGATAAAAAATAAAGATTTAAAGAAATGACGAGTTAAAAGTTGAAAAATATTTTTAATAAGCAAAGAAAATTAATATTTTTCTCCTATTACTTTTTAAAACTAAAAAAAAAAAAAAAAAACATTTTGATTTTGGAATTACGATTTGATCAAGACAGAAGTAATCTGTAATCATTGTTGAATATCAAACTAAGAAAACGCAAACCGATTTTCCTGTTTTTTTCTTTCTTTTTTTTAAAAAAAATATGAGATAAAAAAGTAAAAGTGATCATTTTTTTTAAAAAGCAAAATGAGAATAAATGTAGTATCATTATATACCAATGATTCCCAAAGGTATCTATATGCACTCCCAGGGGTCTATGACGACCTGCAAGAGTTCCACGCGAGTAAAAAAATAATTTGGGGGCTCATGAGGTGTAAATGGGGGTCTATGATCGTGGTTCTCATTAAACCAGATCATGACGTTATTCTTTAAAAAAATTTGATCCAGTGGAACTAGATTTTACCAATTTAACGTTTACTAAATTTAGTGAGGTTAGTTTTACAACATAAAAGTTGACTACCATACTAGGTGATAACATAAATTTTATTAATACAAGGAATATTTCAGCATTTTTTTTCAAAATTAGCTAAAGAAGTATAATATTGAACGTCACGAATTTTTTATATTTGTCACAGTCTGTCAGGACATTTTAACCTACGTTTAACATTTAAATGCCCTTACTCAGATTTTGAAACTAAGTTTGAGATTGTTTTTTTTTTTTTTTTTTTTTTTTTTGTAATACAGCAGTAGACAATGATTTCAAATAGTCGCTTTGAAAAAAAAAGTGTCATATTGCAATAGGAACTTATTAGAATAGGTCCTAATGAAGATTTTATAGAAACGGATGTCAGTAATTTTGGCTTTAAAAAGACATACTGATATTTGTCACAAAATATGGAATATCATGAGAAAGTTTTTAAATGTGTTTTTCCTTGTGAGAGGGAGTTTCACTGAGTTTGCCAATCTCAAAACAAAACAAAAAAAGAAAGGAAAGAAAGAAAGAAGTAGGCACTTACGAAAAAGGGGTTAACCTGACAAGATTGATATTAAATATTGAAAATTGTTATTGAAACACCAGATTCATCCTTCTCTTTAAAAGCATTTGTTCAGTTATTTTGTTTTTACTATAATTCATTATATGCGCTTCTTAAGTTTTAAACGCAGAACTATACTTCATTACAGTTAAAAATTTA
>BMAO01030261.1:0-17810 GCA_019973975.1 Trichonephila clavata
TTTTACTAAAATGATTATAAATTGTAGCAGTAATGTTAAAAATATATATTTTTGTAGTTATCTGCACTATATATATATATATAGAAAGAGAGAGAGAAGATATCAATAATTTTAAAACAATGCCAATGAGTTCTTAAAAACAAAAGAAATGTATGTTCTTCATATTGGAATCTACTTTGTTATATACTTTTAGGGTTTCGTTAAGATGTACAACATGGTATACTTTATATGTATTTGTTCATTTTACCTTTTATCAAAAGATATTCAAATTCTTTATTTGGCAAGGAAAAATATTTCTTCTCATTTGAGATCATTTTCTTCCGTTATGTATCTTTTTATCATAACTTTAAACTAAACCATCTTTTCTCGATTCACAAAAGTGTGTTAATTTTAACGACAGTAGTACATAAAGTTTAACAAATAAATCCAAAACAGTGTCTAAACAATAACAACGCCGTGTTACGGGAACTCTAATTTAAATACAAATCAAATGGACCTTGTCAAACATCTGTCTGTGTTTCGAGCAAACCCTCATTAAAACCTTATTTATATTCAAACAATCATGGACATGTAGCTACGAATATTACGCGTAACCAAATGAATCTTCCTATTACAGCTTATCAGAAGATTCGAAACGCAGAATAACGCAAAAGCGCTTCCTATATAAAACCATGGAATAAGTTATGTGTTCCTATGTAAAGATCAAGAAGCATAATCAAAAGTTTCATCGAATTATCTCTTTGGATAATTTAGATTTCATCCTGCGCTTTTCCGATGTGTCAGCTGACATGCCAATTATCCACCGCCTACAAAATGAAAGTTTTAAAAGACCTGCATAAATTTTGAGTTTCCAGTAGGGTTCAGCAAGTTATTGGTAATTGGCAGATGAATTTTTCCTTTATTATACAAATATTTTAAAAGTCATTTCCTGTTAATGGAATTTCGGAAGACGTTCTGTTTCTAGAGTGGCAAATTTTAAGTTTGTTTTAATGACATTCTAATTAGTAAGCAATTACCCCCCCCCCCACAATATATCACGATTATTCACACAATATACAATAATATACATAATCACAATATGCAACAATATCACCACACACACACATCCGGGGAGGGGGGCCAAAATTTAGCGGAATCGAACTGTTGCGAAACAGTATTTTGTAATGAGTTGTGTTGTTATTTCGGGTCTCTCGCGACGTTAGTGATTACATGACCGTTAGTGACCGTTAGTCTCATGACATCAGTCAGAGTTAAGTGGATTGTTTGCGGTACTCTGGTGTGTGAATTCCTGTTTCAACCCTTTGACGATTAGTGAGATGACCGACCCACAAAACAAAGATTGGACGGGAAATTTGCTTTCTGTAGGGAAAATTGCTGCCGAGACCGTTGGGATGTTTTGAGAAATCTTTAATTGCGAAGTTTTGAGAAAATTACATGTTTATGAATGGTTTTCCATTCAAATCTGGCAACATGTGGACTGAAGACAGGCTATCCCTACCCAGGGCGTCCTTCCACAGGAAATGATGAAAACATTGCCAAAATTAAATATGCAATTGATGAAGCTAATCGAAAGACCATTGACCAAGTTTCTTAGGAAATGAATGTGTCATAGAGCACATTCACGACAAAGCTTCAACCTACACAGCTTTGATGGTTCTGTGATGGATCTATACGCGATTCTACTAATATCTTCTTATCTCTTTAAACAAAATATTTAATTCAACCAATTTTCATCGAAAAATCCAACGTGATTTATGTAAATGAGGTATATTATATAAATTCGGTTTTCGCGAGTTGGCAGCAAGAAAGAAAGGAAGGAAGGAAGGAAGGAATGAATTGTTGACACTTTGTTGTTGACACGATGAAGTTGATGCGTTTAGATGTGTGCAAATAGGGGTTTAACAGGAGTTTGAGAATTAGTTGTTAGTTGAAGATTGAGAAGCAGCGGAATTAATTAAAGATTACAGAGCGTGGAACCATCGTCATTTGATCAAGCCAAAGTGCCTGAAAAGTTCCAGTGTAGGATCCGATGCATTAAAGGTTCGGGTACTGTGCACTTGATTAAGTAGAAGCTAGATATTATTGTGGACGTAGTTGTAATTGAGCGTATTTAAGCTATCTTAGATTCAGTTAGGGTCTGTGGTAGTATCCCCGTGTTATAGAATCTCACCTCCGCACTCCACTATAATCATATACCTTAATTAGAATTGTATTGTGTCTGTTTGATAATTGTTAACAGGAATTAATAAATCAAATTAGATTGGAAATAATGTCTGTGGATTATTCAGTTCCTCCTACGCATCTAGCCGGGTTTGCAGGCAGACAAGAGGTTCGGATGTAAGAGGTAACCGAACGTTACCATAGTTTGACAGTTTTATGACTAAACAACAGCATTGTGTTTGTGCCTCATCCATCCTACTCACCGATTTCATTCCGTCGAACTTTTTTTTGTTTCCACGATTTCACGCACAATCTTTGTCCTTTGTGTTTGACCATCTCACTACCTCAAAGGGTTGAAACAGAACGCACACCAGAGCACCACAAGCAATCCACTTAACTCAGACTGACGCCATTGCACTAACGGTCGCGATAGACCTTCAACCAACACCACCTAATAGGACAACGCATAAACACAAAATATGCGCTCGCAACAGTTCTATTTCGATTATTTTAGGGTACCCTCCTAGTACATAACACCCTAATACACACACATGTATATTTTTTTTTATAAAAAAAGGTTCGTATGTGTTTTACGCTAAGGCATGTCTGCCCTTGAGAATTAAAGCAACATTTTTCTGGAACTTATAAAGCAAGTTTTAAGGTATCCGACTAACCTAAAACTGTGAATTTTGCCAAAAATTAACAAATTCATTTTATGATTTTTTTATGGGCCATCTTATTAGCTTTATAAAAACACCAAGTTTATCATTTCCATTCACTAGAACAAAAACTACAAGTGTTTTAGTAAATACAGATGCCATTACTTTAAGAAAGATGCCATACTTTAAAACGCGTTTGACTCGAAATGTGATTTTTTGAAAATAATCAAACGTGGGGTCAGTGATTACTAAAAATGTTTTTAACATAATTAACTGAAATTTTTCTGTAAGTTCTGTATAATAGTAGAATTGTTTAACCGTCAGATTTATCATCATTGTTTTATTACAAAATTTACAGTCCCTTATGTGAATATAATTACTGTCTGTTTAAGCATTTTCATATAGTAACCGAGATAAAGTGCCCTAGTTTTTGTAAAAAAGAAAATATCTCTTATCCTGAAGGTCATTTCAAAATTGAATAATATAGCAACACATTAAATTGAAAAAATTGAAAATTGGTTCATAAACCTTTGATGTGCAGAATGTGCCGCGTTTATGCTATTTTTTGTCAATTTGTACCTATTTTTTACCATTTTAGTAATAATAATTTTTTTTTCTCTTTTTAATTTTAGCACATTTTTCTTAAAATGCACTAAACAAATCTAAAAATAACAACAAAAAATCCCCATGTTTCCTTTTTTTTTAAAAATTTTTTTTCGCAACCAGTCGGATACCTTAAATCAAGAAAAATATTTAACGTGAATTTATAGAACAGTTTGCGAATTTCAATAAGAGTAAAATATTGATTTAAAAAATAAGTACTTCAAATTGATTCACACACAATGGGTCACTTATATTTGGAAAATACTTTAAAAAATACTTTTAAAAAATCTTTTAAAATTATTGGTTGATATATGTATTTCAAATTTTAATGAAAATTCTATAGTATCTTTGTAATTAAGGTCATCAATTGTATAAAAAGCAGTGAAATTATTAACAATCCAATTATTTATTTGTAAAAATATTATTATGCAAACTTCTGTAAAAAAACTAAATTAAGTACAATTATTTACATTTGGTTATTCCAATATTGAACTGGGAGTTTAACAAGTAATATAAAAAAAATTAAGTCATTTCCTACTTAGAATGGATAAATAGGAAGTATTTTCTTAACGATTGAAAATTTGAACAAGATATATATATATATATATATATATTATATACAGGGAGAGAGGAAACTACACTGCTGGCCACCGTAAATGTAACACCCTGAAAGAAGCACGCAAATAACATGAAATTTACAACATCCATTAATGGAGGTAAGATATGCAAATGATTAGAATTTCAGCGCAGACACACATCACGCACGCCTGTGGCCTCTCCTCAAAGCGCTATTAAGGCTTTTAGATTTCGACGATTTCAAGTTCAGCAATTGTGTTTTTCTTGTGGTTTTTTCAAAAAACGATCAGTTATGTCTCGTAGAAAACAGCGATCAGCTTTTGATCAAGTATCCGAGTTCGAAAGAGGAAGGATAGTGGCCTACCGAGGTTGTGGATTATCTTTCAGGGAAATCGGTAGCCATGTTAGACGAAACCAAACAACTATAATGCGGCTATGTGACCGTTGATGCAGGAGGTACGATGAACCAACGTGGTCGATCGCATCCACCTCAGTGCACCACTTCACGTGAGGACAGCAAATTGTGCGCATGGCAGTGACGGATCGCTCAGTCACATTACGAACCATAGCAACAGCACATTGAGTCTGTAACACATCATTCAGTGTCTGCCTCGTACCATTCGACGCCGTTTACAGCAGAGTGGTCTGTCCGCAAGACGTCCATTGCTCGGTCTACCCTTGACAAAGAACCACAAACGTCTCCGCCACCAATGGTGCGATGAAAGAAGGATGTGGGCAGAAGAATGGAATGAAGTTGTCTTTACTAACGAGTCACGCATCTGTCTGCAACACACGATGCTTGGATTCGAGTCTGGAGACACCGTGGAGAGAGGATGCTGAACAGCTGCGTTATGCACCACCACACTGGTCCTGCACGGGTTATTATGGTATCGGCGGTATTGGATATCACTCTCGCACTCCTCTAGTACGCATTGCCGGTACTGTAAACAGCCAGCGCTACATCTATGAGGTGTTGGAGCCAGTTGTGCTTCCTTACCTTCAGGGCTTGGCCACAGCCATATTTCAAAAGGATAATGCTCGATCACACGTGGCACGCATTCTTCAAAGGTTCTTCGTCAATCACCAGATTGAATTGTTTCCCTGGCCGGCTCGCTCTCCGGATCTTTTGCCGATAGAAAACAAGTGGTCCATTGTTGCTCAACGATTGGCCCAGATTACACCCCCAGCTGCCACACCAGATCAACTTTGGCAACGTATGGAAGCTGCTTGGTCTGCTGTACCCTCAAGAACACATCCAAAGTCTCTTTGAATCAATGCCGAGGCCTATGGCAGCGGGGATCTCCAACAATGGCGGCTACTCTGGCTACTGATTCTGGCAGGAAAACCACTTTACAGAAGTCTATAAATTTAATCATTTGATACTTGGTCAACATGTTATCTACAAAATAAATTTTGTTGTGCTATCTCTTGTCTTTCTTGGTGTTGCATTTACGGTGGCCAGCAGTGTATATATATTATATACATATACAGGGAGAGGGAAAACAAAATAGCAGGACTTGAAAAAAAGAGCAGGACTTGTCTGCATTGTTTAACAATATAAGCGCCCCGATTTGGCTAGTTTGGCTGAAAAATTGGTTTCCGATGCTAACTTTGGTCATTGTTTCAACAGTTACAATGTTACAACAACGGACAAGAATGTAAGTTAGCATTGAAAACCTGTAATTAATTTAATTTAATTAATTAACCGGCAATTAATGAATTAATATTTGAAAAACTGTATTTACATCAATTGTCATCTACTACAATTTTTAAAAAAACTTATTTGAACTTGATAGAGGATGAATAGAATGTATTTGACTAACGATTTAAAATTTGAACAAGATAAATATATAGAGAGAGAGTGTGTGAGCTAATAGTAGGAATTGAAAAAGAACAGATCTTTTCAAAAGAACCAAAACAGAAAAGAACTGCACGCTTAAAGAACAATTAGTCCTACCCTTTCATGTAAGACTTTAATAAGATCTCTTCAACTTGGGAAGTTTTCTTTAAATATCTACATTTCTAGCATTTGGAAATAAAATTTAATGAATATTTTTTAAAGAAAATAAGTTACTCGAATTTAATGAAAGAAACTTAAGGAAAATTTCCTTCAAAAGCTAAGTACTTCAAGATGAAAAGGGTAAAAATATTTCAACATAGAAAATTCTTGAAATTTAAATATTTTAGACGCGCTAACAGTTTTCAGCTTTTTAAAGAAATTTAACTACTTTTTGGACAGTTTAAATATATTTTAACAAAATAACTTTTTATGTAGTCTGAAAGACGTCGTGTCACGTTGATTTGAGAATTCCTGTTTCGTGGGAGTTTTGTATAACTTTTGAAAAGGTCTCTAAAAATTAAATCATTTTCAGCAGCCAAAATTTTGAAACTTTTTGTCTGAGCGTACAAAAACTGGTTTCTATAAAAATGGTTTTAATTACCTTAGAAATATTTTGATGCTATTATTCACTATAAGGCAGCTTCAGTGTACATATTTACACTGTAACTGTTTACTTTCAAAAATTATTTCTTTTAACAATTTACGAGAAGAACGCATGCCATTTTATTCTCTCATCCTTTCAAAGTTTTTAAACTCTTTAATGAAATTGTTTTTATTATATATATATAATATATATGGGGGGAGGTCAGGAAAGTTTAACTTAAAAATTAAGCGAATAATAAATAAAAATAGAGCGAATTCTTTTCTACCACGTAGAAATAGAGCATAATCGAGAAGAGAGACTGGTGACTCCTCGCTATGATGTTGTCTTTTGTTCCATCTGATTGGGTGTTATGTTGGTGTATCTATGCTTGAAGATTAATAAAGAACAGATATTTTTAAGGTGACGTCTTCCTTCATTTACAACAGGCTTGTGAGCTTAACAAATACTCGTATATATATATATATATAAACATTATTTTCTTAGAAATTTTACTATCTAGAATTGAATTTCTATTAATTGAACAGAATGAGATGAGCCTTTTATCTCGTATTCTGCAATATATATATGTAATAAAAGTATTTGAAACAATCACTAAGAGATTTAGAACCATGAAAAAATTTTAAACCGTATCTTATCTAAAACCTACTCCATCACACCATCGTCAATTGTTCGAAAATTTTCTCTAAATTGCAATGTTTGGGGTGTAGGGGTATAATGGTAATTAAAGAAAATATACTAAAAACTAGTTACTTAAAAGGATAAGGGTCCCTTTAATATCCCCAATGCCTACGAATATTCACCTTCTCCCTTATAAAGCGTAAGACACACAATTGTTGCAAGGCCTCTCCCTCATGTTGGTTTCGGGGAAGACCACGTTTATTAACAACATTTCTAGGAGGATCCGAACGAGTACGGGTGGAGAGGCCCTAGAATCAAACTCAAAAGGATGACAATCAAGAAATGTGAGCAATCTACTTCAGTAAATTTAAACACACCAGAAATGACTACGTGATATGCAAACAAAATAAGACAAAAGATGAGGATCATTCTACCTTCTGAGCTGCAATCCTCTGACCTTGGCAATCCAAAAACCACTATAATCTTGAACACCAATAATGTGACAATATCACGAAATTTGGCACGAAATCAATATGGAAATATCGTCCACCAGCTTCAAATATCAAGCTTCTCTATATCTCCTATATTTATATTATCTATCTTGTTGACTATTTATAAACCGGGTGTCTGAAAAGTAGGGCTCTACTTTTAAACATTGTAACGAATTTTGTGTAATGAAAGCTTAAAATAGTGTAAAATAATTTATATCTGGATGTGTTATACTTAATATTACTTTCTGTTGCATTTATTTTATGTTAAAATTGTAATATTCGTAAGCAAAGCCGTTACTCACATTATAATGGCGATTCAGTGGAAACTTGGCGAAATTTTGATGATAGAGCCAAGTTGGCATCATTTTTGGCGACCATGTTGACCATGACTCGGTGACCATTTTTTTCTAGTTTGAGACCACATGGATGCTTCTGGAAATTACTGGAGAAGTCTGTTTATATGATCTATGACGTAAGCGGATTTTTCGAGAAAAATCCGTGCAGACTACAAAAAAGGAGTCCCTTGCCGAAACGAATTAGTATTGTTTTGACCGATGAAGAATCAACCAGCGATTAGCTATTACTTCGGCTGCTGAACAAGACGAGAGAGTGCTTGTGAGTTATCTTTAATATACTTGTATTTTAGACAATGATAGTTGTTTCTGAGTGCTGCGGAATTTTACTTTGCAAATTTTACTGTTGTATCCTGTATTTCTAAGGATAGTTTTTTGACCATAATTTTCATTGCTCCTGAAGAACTGTCTTACTCTTTTGAGATCGATAACACAAAACCTTTGAATCCTGATCTACTTTACAATATTAATTACTAATAAACAAGCAAAGATATTCACTTTCGGATTTTTAATGTTCTATAACTAATATACCAAAGCTTTTTTTACAATGTTTTGTTGCACGATTTCAATGTGCGGATTAGTAGTTACGAGTAACACATCCAGTTTATGTGAGATTTCAAGCTATGTTCTATGAAGCTGTAATGTCCTAGCGTTTTCAATTAATGAAACTTCAATGATGTTTAATTGCTTATTTACACGCACAGAAATAGGACACTCACATACACCAAAAATTTACACGTTTTACACGTTTTTAAATACTGAATCTTCTGAACTCGTTGACTCTTTTAGAGAGAGAAAAGGAAATGGCCAAAGGTGGCCTCCAACACCTCTGCCTCCGGCAGATACAAAACTTTCAAGCAAAGCTCTCTGGTAGAGCTCACAGATTTCTCTTGGAGAGACAATCACTGCTTTATTCTTCATAAAGCTCACTGGTGGAGCTTGCCACATTTTCTCGTTGCGAGACAATTATCGGAATCCAAATCTCCACACTAAGCTCACGGGTGGAGCTAAGAAAAACGGCCTCTCTCGTCGAGTGGTAAACACCGAACTCCCTGGCGTGGCACTTGCGCTGGCACAGTACCTCGGATCAGTCCTCGTTGCCATCTTGAGTTTCAGAATGGATCTAGAGTTCGTTACAAACTATTACAGGATCAACTTTCTGAATAGCCTCTGTAGTTTGACTTTTCAATTCCTCAGTGTTACGTATTGGAGATCGGTAAACAATGTTTTTCACGTATCTTCGCAAGTAATTCAAAGGTTATGTCTAAAGATCTAGGTGACCACGGTATTTGGCCAACTTTTCCTACCCATCTATCGGGAACTTTTCATCTAAAACCTTTTTCAGTTCTAAACTTCAGTGTAATGTCTCATTTACGCCGTACATGTGTTTCGAAAATTAAGTTCGAGAAACTATTCTACAGCTTGTATTTGTTCTTGTGGTTGAGACATTTTGAAACGAGAATGTTGCAAAACGTGGATGTTGTACTATCTATTACAGTTTTCATTTCATTAAGCATGCACTTTAACCTTTTCTTTATGGAACATAAAAGACCGAAAGTGAAAACCTGTGTTTCTTTTTTATTCATTTTTGAAAGTGTAGCCGTACATATTGAACATGCTATATTATTCCTCCATTAACTTGTATTGATATGTTGTCTAGCTTAAAATACCAATTTGGTTGGACGGAAGAAATCCCGAGCGAGAAAGGATAAACCTCGAGGACAGCCCATTGTTACATAACTGCCACTACAAGCACCCTAACACTTTCTGCTTTTCCCGAGCGGAGCTCGGGCAGGTGACACGTACAATCCTAGATTTTCCCTAATGTAGTTTGGGCACTGCGAGAATTTATGCTGGGTTTTTCTTGAAATATTTTACATACGCTTTTTATGGTTTCGAATAATTAAAAAGTACCACTTGATGGAATTTTCTGCAAAAATAGGACGTCCTTCTGCTGACTTCATTACCCCTTTCACGCTTGTCTGCAAGACACTTTGTTAACTACATTTCCAGAACAGAGGAGAAAACTAATACAACATGACAATGTATTAATTGCTGTTTAAAGGGGCACAGTAAAAGTAAGAAGAGAAACAAGATTCTACTGTCCAGAATACGATTTTGGGTTAAGTGCAGTATAGTGTTGTGACAGATCTATACGGTCTTTCACTAACTTCTTCTTTTTTCCTTAAAAAACTTTATTTATTTCAACCAATCTTCACCGAGATACAGGTGTGATTTATGTAAATAAGATATATTATACAAATTCGGTTTTCGCGAGTTAAGAAGCTAAGTAATAGGAAGTGAGAAGTCAAGTGAATTAAAGATCGAGAAGTCGACACGAAGTTGTTGACAAGTGTATCGAGCCTGATACGTGTTGATGTACGCGAAGAGAAACGAATTTAAAACAGTGAAATTCATTATTACGAAGCATGGAGTCTTCACCAATTCTTCCAGCCATATAAAGGGCCTGAAGTCGTCACGAAGGAACCACCGCAGTAAAATATAAGGTCAGTGACTTTGATTTGGAAAATCAGATTATTATCGTGTGGTGTAGTTGTAATTGTGCGCGTTTAAGCTTTCCTAGATTCAGTTGAAATTCTGTATTTGTCCGCTAGTATTGATACCCCACTTCATTACTCCACTC
The DNA here is from genome assembly GCA_019973975.1 of Trichonephila clavata. Lineage (NCBI taxonomy): Eukaryota > Metazoa > Arthropoda > Arachnida > Araneae > Nephilidae > Trichonephila > Trichonephila clavata. The sequence continues at coordinate 10,549 of BMAO01030261.1, forward strand.
TCGCTTATTTATCTTAACTTGAATTGTGTTGTGTCTAAACTTATTTACTGATAAGCATCAATAAGTCAGTTTGATTTGGAATTATGTCTTTTGATCATTTAAGTCCGCCTACACATCCAGCCGGATTTTCAGATAGACAGGAAGGTATTAGTGTAAGGGGTGGCTACAGGTCACCACAGTGTTTTCGAATTTATCACTCGAGATCAAGTTTGGTTATAAATTTTACAATCATTTATTATAAATAAAATTTGTAATTCAAGATAAAAACTTAGAATTCTAAGCTTCATATTTATAGTTAGTAAAAATTGACTCCAAAATCTTATGATTTCTACCACAAAAAACCCAACTTTACAGTTAAATTAGTAATTTATTAAAATGTTCCCCCCCCCCCTTTTTTTAGGAAATTTTGTATGCGAATGGTGCCATTATGTTTTAAACAAGATATCAATCATTGGCATGGCCAAGTAATTTTAGCGCGTTTTTCACATGTTGTATTTTACAATAATGCAACTAATGAACTTTTTACTAACAGAAAGTAGTGTGTGTGTGTACTGTACCACGCCTCTAAATGTACTACTTTTGAGCTGAAAAGAAATAAGGACACAAATCTGTATCAGCACTATAAAAAAGCAAAATCTAGTGAAATTCAGGAAAATTCGGGAAAACTATGGGAAAATTTAAATATGATTCGGCGCATCTAGGGCACAAATGCGACCCAATGCCGAAAACCCGAGGTCAATTGGTTGCTTATTGCCTGAGAAAAAGGTACGACAAAACATGGAACGAAGACGAAATTTGCGTCCTAATAGCGCTTTTGTTCCACTACGTGAAAAACGCGCTAAAAATATGTATGTTTGAAAATAAGCATCCAAAAATTGACATTTTTTTATCCATAATCTAGAAATAAAATAAATCAAAGAAGGTTAACTAACTACCAGGTATTTTTTAAGTCCTTTAGTTTATTATTATAACTATTTGTACAAGGTTACAAACAAAATAGAAGTATCAAAAATGTATGTATTAAGAATGATGCGGAAATTTCTTACATTTATACATTTATATTTGAGAACCGTAATTCATTGTATATGATAAGGAAGAAAAAATATCTTCATCGACTGTTAGGAATGGAATTTGAAAAAAAAGGCTCATGTAACTCTTAAGGGACATCGATAATACTCAATCATTTTCTCCCTCATTCTCTAGAGAGTTTTTATAATTATTACTAGTTCCACTTAGTTACAATTGGGTTAGAAAGAAAAAAAATGTAAAAGTGGAATCGCGTGCAACTTTAAAAGGATCTTAAGAAAAGCGCCGTTACAAATGGAACAACAAAAGAAATTTTTTTTAAAAATCCCCCTATCATGCATTAGGAATAAGATCTCATTAATCACTGAAGTGACAGCGAAAATTAAGGACGTTGGATTATTTTTTAAGCCTTGTGTGCCTAACAAGTTTCTTTCCTTTTTTTCATTATTTTATTTAACGAAAAGTGATTATTGACTATGTGGTGTCTTAAAAATCATTTGCATTATGTCGTGCCTGCACATTGTCCTCTGACAAGATTGAGTTGGTGTTGGATGTTTAATGAATTTCTATGCTGTGGCACTGAACGATGAATAAAATTCATGAGTGATTATTTTTTTGTTTGTTTCTTTGAATATTAATGATTCTACCTATATAAGTCACTCATAAAGTGAGAAGTTTCTCAAAGGACATTGTTACTCTCATAAAAAAACATTTTAAAAATTGGGTTTGGGGCTTATGATGCAATATAAATTTTCGAGATTACAAATATTAACTCAAAATGATCTAGTCTTTTGCTTATGATAGTACTCAAGATTTTTGGTAAATCAACAGTTTTTTCTTGTATCTGTTGAATGCTTAAGAATTCAAAATTGGAAATGGACGAATATTGAAATTTTTTGCTGCACCTTGTGATAGCGGTCAGTTCCTGCTTGACTCTGAGCCCACTTGTCAACCTGAAAACCCGGCTAGGGGTGTGGAAGAAACTGAATGATCCTCAGACATAATTTCAATCTAATTAATTTATTGATACCAAAATATCAATAAGTCACAATAACAATCTAATTAAGGTAGGTGATTAAATAGTAGAGCGCGGAGGTGAGATTCTATAACACGAGGATAATACTACGGACCCTCAATTGAATCTAAGAATAGCTTAAATACGCTTAAATATAATTACGTCGCACACTAATAGGCTAACTTCTAATTAATCAAGCTTACAATACCTGTACTTTTTATGCATCGGGTCCTACACTGGAAACTTGCAGGTGATCTCTATCGGGCTTGATCAATGTCGTTGGATCCATGCTCTGTAATCTTTTTCCTGGACAACTCCAACACCTTTTACTAATTCCACTATCTCTTTCAATCTTCAACTAACAAACTAACTCGCAGACTCTATGCTAACTTCTACTTGCCAACTCCTACGTGCCAACTCACAAACTCGTGAAAACAGAATTTATATAATATACTTCATTTACATTATCACGCTTTCTTGGTCGGCGAAGGTTGGTTGAATTATTTATTTTCCCCCTGAATAGTCCCCAAGGTGTTAGTATAGTAGATGATAGAACCGTCACACAAACTTACTAGGTTATACGAGGGATGATCAGAAAAAGGTTGTAAGCCTTTGAAAAGTACTTACTGTGGAGGAGAAATTTTGTTTCCCCAGAGTGGAGACAAATGGCAATACTTGTCATGCAACTGGTTTGCGAGTAGGTAGGAAAGTTCCCAGATGGTTCAGGGTGATTGAAATGACAAGACGCTTAGGAAATTGGTCTCGTTTGGCAGTAAGATCCATGATTTAATTTTTATGGGCAAAGAATCTGTCCACATCTTGCATTAACACTCAAATTGAGGAAGTTTATGGTGAAGAAGCAATGAGGAGACAAAATGTAGCGATATGGTGTCACTCTTTTCAATCAGGCAGATAGGATGTCGAAAACCGTAATATGATAAGGAGTAGCTGGCCAAGTTCTTAAACGACAGAAATCAACTCGTTACGAATTGAAGAAATGACTCGAAATCTGTGTGATATCTAGTCAGAGCTGGGATTGAGCGATGGTAGCGTGCAGCATATCGTTTCTGATGTGCTGTGAAAACCTGATTTCTACCAAGATGGGTTAAACTAATTGGTTCTGCGTTCTGATAAATGCCTAAATAGTCGAAATGTGCTAAATACGTATGCCTCTTAATTTCCTTTGGTATTTTCTGTCTATTGTTAATAAATACTTCTTTATTCGTCGTATTTGAGGTGACGTGCTTATTTGATGCATACGTCATAGATATTTTTATCGCAAATTGTAATTTAGGTGGAGAATATCTAAGATTCTTCATAGGTGGTATATTCAAAAATGCTAGATAATGCTGTCATCTAGTGTTCAACTTTTGAACCACCACCACATTATGAGTTGTTAACCTTAGCTTGGGTGTAAGATCTGACCATAAAGAATTTAATCTGAAATCTAAAGAATTCTTTAATTACGAATTTAACTACTATCTTTGGGTTTGGAGGCCTGCACTTTTTGATACTTTCAATTATTAAAAAGTAATTCATCATTGGGTGGTTATAAGGTGATTTTTCTCCTGTGAGGAGTTGACAAGTATAAGCTTCAGATCAAACTTGATGTGGTGCAATTAAGAAAATTCTTTATAATTCTGTTAATTATATATATATTATTAATAAGTAATTGAATAATTTGAACTTTTGCACGTATATAATGTGTTATATGGAAAAACCCAGTTCATATATTCTTTTAAGGCTTCATGTTTATAAATACAAATTTTTTTATAAATGGATTTTTTTTCGATGGTGTGATGATGGCTGTATTTTGAACATAGAATTTGTGACGGTTCTATCCACGCTCCTTCTACACGTAGTCCTTTTGGGAAATTTCTGGTCTTTAAATTTATTTTACTATGAAACTCTTCGAAGAAGAAGACGTTATTATGTTAACTAAGACTACTATATGTAGTCTAGGTTTTCAGGTTAGAGAGAGAGATAGGATAGACTGCTATCGGAGCAGAGATTAATCAAATTGGATGTGAATCGCGGATATTTAATGTTTGATAATTGATTTATTTAAGATGACGAATTGTCACTGGAGATAGAATCTAGATTAAATAGCTAAGAAGTCAGAGCTGTTGTCCTGAGTGTCTTTAGTATTAAAACCTTCTCATATCTCGCTTACCTCGTTAACTGTCGGTATAGTTATTAATTAGGTGCATCTCTTATACTGGATCGATTGAATTTGAGTTGTGATTAGTATTGTGAATAAATTAAATTGTTTTGTTAAAATATGGCTACTGTTCCTTCCAATCTTCCCGCACCTTTGGACGTTCAGGTGAGAACACAACAAACTTAATTCAATTCAAATAGATAATTTTAAAAAATATTTACTATGCGTAAGCTACAACTGCGGATTAAATTTCTGACAAATCTAATGCGAGTGTTCAACTGAGTATGACTACAGTTGCATTAACACTGAATGAAAACTAAAGTAGTTGATCTGTGCTGGTTAAAAAAACAATGCTCACAAAAACGAAGTTTTTTACCTTTTCTAAAACATTGATTTTTAAGCTTTTTTAAGTTTCAGAGAACTTCTCAGAGTCACGAAAACAACAGGGACTGTTAATAAATCTTTGAGAAACCATTTATACATAAATTTCCAATAAGAAGTATGCATTCCGAATTTACAATATTCTCTTTTGTACTCTGAAACATGTATCAGTGTCTTCTAAATTATCCCTTTCTATAAATCCATCTCCCAATTGACAGTAAAATTCTGTATACACGGAATACAAAAGTCGAAAATACTGGAAATGATGGATCTTCAAACAGATGAAATTTGGAGGGAATATAAAATGTATAATCTATTGCAACGTTATCATTTTGGAAAGGACTTTCAAAAAAGCGTGTTTTAAAGATGAGAAATAATTTTGTTTTATTTTATAAATATCCTCCTTAGAAGGGTTTTTTTTCCCATTAAAAATGAAAACAGAATTTTTATGTATAGAGAGTAAATCAGATCTCACACAGCACTGTAATAAATGTACCTTATTTGTTAATAAAAAAAATGGCTAAATTTTAATGTAAAATTGTAAAGAATTTTTATTTTTTGTTTTTTGTTTTTCAATTCCTACTATTAGTTTATTCTCTCTATATTTATATAGAGAGAATAAACTATATATATATTTATATATATATTTATCGTGTTCAAATTTACAATCGTTAATAAAATACATTTTAAAGCACTCAATTGAACTGAAATTTTATATACACGATTATTTTGGATGACAATACATTTTTTTAATCATAATTAATAAAAACTAATGGATTAAAACTAATTATTCAAAGATTTACAAATGCAGCCACATTCCCATCATTTTGACGACTTGTGTCAAAACTTGAAAGGTTTTTTTTCTCTCGCATGCGCTCATTTGAGCTGAAATTTCTATACACTATTGTTTTGGGTAACAATACGGGGGGTAATTTAATTGTATTTTATCAAAATTAATTGTCTGAAATGAATTATTTAAAGAATTATAGATTCAGCCACGTTAGTCATTTTTAGCGACTTGGGTTAACACTTTGAAAGAATTTTTTTTCTCACATTTCAAAGCATTTAGTTGAAATGAAGTTTTATATACACGATTGTTTTGGATGACAATATCATACTTTAATGATAATTAATAAAAATTAATTTCCACTTAATGTTGTGATTTTGGCATATGTATATACATATTTATATTAATTGTAACTATTTAATAAAAAGTAACTAAAATAATATTTTTTTGTTGATCTAATTAGGAATTGACTTAAAAAAATTTTTTAGTTACTTGTTGTTTTTTAAATAATTCTCTTGTGTAAAACATTTATGAAACACAATCATGTTTTACTAAAGAGCTATTTTTTAAACAATATCTTATCTTCTACGATACATAATATTTTTGTTGCGCTCTTTTGCAAAATGTATATGTTTAATTAAACAAATGTTTCAAACATAAACTTATATTGAAAACTTGTATATAGACTATGATTGTTGAATTATATACGTTTAACTACAGTGAATTAGTTAAAAATTAAAAAAAGGAAGTAAAAATAATTTAAAATATATAATTAAAAAAAAAACATACCAGATTCACAAAATGTATAAGAGAAAATAATATCTATAATAAAATTCTTGGTGTCTCTTATACCTTGATAAATTATACTTTTCGTTAATTTATAATAAATACCAAGACATAATCATCATTTTCATTTTATTTTATTAATTAACAAGCCTATATTTTTTATTCTTACTGCCTTTACCACCTTCTGTCATTGTAGTGGCCACGGTAGCGTGGTCATGGTCACGGTCTCATGTCCGCCGTGTCTTGAGTTGGAGCTCTAGTGAAATCAAGACCTAAAGTATAGAGGGGCTTTTGCATGTTAAATCTGTTGGGCTCAGTCCTTTCGATGGCACGGTGTGGTAATTTGGTAAAGGGAGCGCCATATAGGTGTCGTCCTCGTCACTTGATTGTGGTTCAAAATTATTAGATCCGTCTACCCATTAACACTCCTGTGGCTTCATGCTGATACGTTATTAAACATTCACTCACTCTTGTCACAGATAGGTCTCGATTGAACACATTTGTTTTTGTGACAAAGGAATTTTTCTTTATACCAAATCAAAATATTTTCACCATCAGTCATTTGTATTTGAATATACTCGTAAATAACAAGCACAACAGCATGCTAAGTGTTGCACTTTTAAATTCATTGGGACAAATGAGAAAAAAAAATGATTTTTTCAAGACCTTAGCTTTTAATCATTACATACCTTAAATAGACTGAAAATATCGATATTAGTACGAAGTATGTTCTTTAGCAGAAATGACCTTTTTAACACGTCTTAGCATTGATTCTCTAGTGTACGGTACATGTTCTTGATTTCATTAGTGTAGAACCACATTTGTATAACACTTTTTATAAATTTGTCTGTTGTCGTCAATTCATGTTAGCTGAATGATTCTTGAGAATATGCCATAAATTCTCAATAGGAATTAGTTTCTGTTGAATTACCAGGCAATCAAGCACTTTTATTCCCCGTGAAAGTCTGAATAATTTTAAGTGTGACAAGGAGCCAAGTCACGTTAAAATGTTTCAGCAATATTTTTCTTAAATGGAACAATCTACTGCGCAACATTTCTATGTATTTCACAAAAGCCATCATGTCTTTAAGAGGAATTAAGCTTCC
>BMAO01030262.1:0-22285 GCA_019973975.1 Trichonephila clavata
ATTTACAACCAATTCTTTTTGTTTACAAACTTACTTAAGTATAAGGTTATACCAGTAGTGTGAAAATAATTATTTTAATTTCGCATAATCTAAAATGAAGATCCCATATATAACCAATTAGGAGCAAATTTTTACAATTCTAAAATCCAGGAATAAAAATACATTGTCATTTAAGGATATTTACAAAATTAAAAGTGTTTACTATAACATTTTCACTATATATATACATGAATTGAATGAAAAAAATTTATCAATTAGATACATTTTTAAATGTTGATTATACATTTGTTAATTTTTAATAACTATTTTATAGTACTAAGTGAAAGGAATTTAAAACTTTAAAACTTACATACATAATATTTATTATTTAAATCTTTTGTTGATTCTCTAAATCTTACAGGCTTTTTAATCTTTCTGCCACAGCTGGTAGTAGGTTCTTCATCAGGTAGCGAGTGAGGTTCTTTGGAGTTTGAAGTGTCATTTTCCTGTCCAACATTATTTTGTTCGTTTTGATTGTCCAATGCTAAAAGATAGGCAGGTTTCAATCTATCCACAGAGATATTAACTGGTTTACTTTTGATTATTACTGTGAAATATTTTTTCACAACTTATTTACTACAGCATATGGTCCTTCATAAGGTGGTTTCAAGTGCTTTTTTCACTCTATCAATTCGAACAAACACATGTGAGCAGGATTTCAAATCTCTATGCACAAAGATGTTTTGCTTCCTGTTGTTAGGAGATTTCAGTGGCTTTAACTCTTCCATATGTTGTTGTAATTTGGTAACAAAATTTTGTGGGTCCACGTTAATGGTAGGGGGATCAAAAAATTCATCAGTTAATTTAATAGCAGTACCATACACCATTTGTGCAATAGTGTGACTAACGTCAGGTCTTATGGCAGCTCTTAAGCCTAACAACACAGTGGGTAATGATTCTGTCCACCTAATATTGTTACGAGCATTTATAGCACCTTTCAAGGTCCTATGCAAACGCTCAACTTTCCCATTATATTGGGGGTAGTAAGATGTTGTGTGAGCCACTTTAGTGGCCACAATGTTTTCCCAACTATTTCCGCTGTTATTTCAGGTATAGGAATTGCTTCCATCCAGCAAGAGAATCGGTCAATGCAGGTTAAGCAATGCAGCATCTCTTCTGAAGGCGGTAGTGGTCCAATTAGATCTATATGAACTGCACTAAACCTTTCATCTGGTTGTTGGAATTCTCCAAATTTAGACTTTGTATGTCTGCTGATTTTGCACTTTTGACATCTAATGCACGCCTTTGCCCATTCTCTAATTTGTTTTTTAATATCTGACCAGACATATTTTTCAGTCATTAGCTTTACTGTGGATTTGATACCAGGATGAGCTAAGCCATGAATTAGTTGGAACATTTGGAACTTAAACTTTTGTGGGATGTAAGGCCTAATTTTTTGTGTTGAGATGTCACACCAAAGTCTTTTCCCAGATGGTAATGTGGAAGATTTAAATTTCAAAGAATTGCTTTTCAGTAAATGTTGCAACTCTTCATCCTTAATTTGCTCTTCTGCAATTGCATCAAAGTTGATTTAAGAAATGGATTCAATTCTGGATAAAGCATCTGCAACAACATTATCTTTACCCAATATATGTTGAATGTTATAACTAAATTCTGAGATATATTGGAGTTGTCGTTGTTGTCTTGGTGAAGATTTTTCATTTTTTTTTTGTTTGAATGCAAAAGTCAGAGGCTTGTGGTCGGTATATATAACGAATTCATTTCCTTCCAGCAAGTGTTTGAAATGTTTCACAGAAAGGGGGGTATATCCCCTATAATTCTCTATCATAGGCAGAGGCAGATTAAGCGGGTGGCGGACCTGGTGACCGCCAGGGGCCCCCAGTGCTAGAAGGGGCCCCAAGCTTGATGGATTCCATTTATAAATTCAACGCGCAAGAAAAAGATCTTGAATCGATATTGCAACTCCGATGATTTCCTCGTATTTGAGTCGTGTATCATCCCTAGCCATCTTTTTCTCGTATATCGGTTTTGTTGTAATCTGTAAAAAAATTTCACATGCATTTTTTTTGCCCATATTTTATTTCGAACAAATTAATACTATTCAAATCAAACAAGCTCGACTTCAGTTCACAGCCATGCTTAATTACCTTCGGGTACATTTTACACTAATGGGGGAAAAATCCCAACTCCAAGAAAAAAATATTGTCGACTTATAAAACTTCGGTGATACAAACCGGCAAACGGCTACCTATATAAATGTATGCGTAATATTAAATTGATTAAAGTTTCAAGATCACCGGTTAATGTAAACGCGAGTAGGGCCGTTTCAAACGAGAAATGATACATTAAAAACGTGTAACCACCACAATTTTACATGCAAGCTTGCAAACGTGCATGTCACGTTGCGTACTGGTACCGGATATCAGTTTATGGGATGGAATTGCATACATATTGCTCTTGGTAGGTCAATATAAGGTTGTTTAATTCTGGTTTGGGAAGAGGAGACACTGCCTTCTAATGATGTCACTTTAGTGCTCGATTGGAGAAAGATCTGGTGATCTAGCAAGCCAACGTAACATGTCGACACCCTATAGAGCCTGTTGGATTACAACAGGGATGAGGGTGCACGTTATCCTGTTGGAAAACACCCCTTGAATGATTATAAATATCAGTGCAACATTTTGAATCGCCAGACTGACGTACTAGTTTGCAGTTAGGGTGTGTGAATTAACCTCGATAATGCTCCATCAATCAAAGAAAATTTCACACGGCCGATCATAACTGTAGGTGCAGGCCCAGTGTATCTAGGCGACAGAAACGTTGTTTGCAGGCGCTGACATTGTCTTCTTAAATTCAATATACAGCCATCACTGCAGTAGCGTAACGTACACTCCTCAACCCGCACATCGCAGGGCTTGGACAGAATTATTGGGTCTCATAGCATGACTGACATCAAGTATGGCTTGGGGCCCCAAATCTTCTCCGTTACGCTACTGCATCACTGGCACCAAGACAGAAACAGCTTTGATCGGAAAACACAACATATCGCCACTCCGTTCTCCGATGATGTCTAACGTAACATCACTGAAGTCAGAGACTTCAATGATTTAAAGTTAATAGTACGAACGCTACAGGGCCTCTGGCGATTGATTTGCTACTGTTCACTGTGTCTCTCTGGTACCGGAAAAAATTGTAATTTCTGTTGCAGATGCACTACATTTCCCAGCCATGTGGTGAATGTTGTGATTTTATCAATCAGTGGTGACCCATGCGAGATTGTGCCATAGTTTTCTTGAAGTAGTGCCATCCTTGGACTACTGCTGCCAAAAATAATACACAGTAGATACATTCCTTCCACGTCTTTCTGTAATATCGTGAAAAGAAAAAACACCTTTTTTTAGCTCTATTATACAACCTCGTGTTCAAACTCAGCGAGCTGTTGATAATGGCTTATTCGTCGTCGTAAAGTCATTAGACGGCGACTAATATCAACTCACTGCGTCAAATCTCACGAACTTTATAGGGCGTACACTTGATTTACACCTTCCACGTGGCGCAACTAGCACCACCCTAGTGCTCTTATCGATACATTTGAATTAAAGTTATCTTTCAGATGTATAAACATGTCTACCAAGTTTCGTTGACGCAGTACCAATCCTTCTTTGTGAAGGGAGCTTTATTTCCTTCAGTGTATTTTACTAATGAAATTAAATGAAGTTATATGGTAAAAAAATATTTTTAGTTCAAAGCAAACTATTTCAAATGAGTTGAATATAACAAGGTAATTAACCTTAATAACAAGATAGAGATTAATAAAAGCGGTCCTGGCTGATATGCGTGATACGAATGAGACGGAAAAAAAGACCACAATATGGAGGCTACTTCCCTTTTGAAACACACACAGATGGAAAAATATGAAACTTCCCTAATGACCATGATTTGGAATACCATACTCCAGAGAATAAATGCTAATAGAAAATCATTGTAATAAGTTGAGTGTGAATCATTAAAAGGATCTAGCGTACTAAAATCTCTAGAAAATTACATTCAAAATTTTTCAGAAATGAATTTGGAAAAGTGGACAAGGAGCAACTGATTTATCAGAGCTCTCGTTTGAAGAAGCTGGACACGCTCGCAGGTAGTAAAAGGAGAAAAAATATTATTGGTGAAACTAAAGAAGTTGCTTAGAAATTCTTGAAAGAAAGAACAATTTCATAGTGAATTCATTTTGTGTCATATGTGATAGGACAAGAGCAAAACTATCCCGAAGAGCTAGATTTATCAAACTGTTATAGAACACTTTATTGTATTTTTGACGAGAGATTATAACCTGAAATTAAAAAGAAAGCTATACAAAAACTAAAGGAACTTACAAAGACGATATTGAATATTTTAATTTTGACGATATGAATTGGAGAAAGAAAACAAAACAAAGCAAAGATATAATGAAAGCCCCCACTAGAAATTTATCGAGTTGCAAGAGAAATCCTAATGTAGAAACACGTTTGAAAATATTTTTAACAATACCGTTAACGAATGCATCAGGTAAAAGATCTTTTTCAGTTTTAAAACATGTTAAAATAATTTAAGAAGTACTATGGGAGAAAAGACAATTTGAACAACATGACCATATTATATATAGAACAAAATGTTTTGGACAAAATAAATATGGCAAAAATAATTGATGAATTTGCCAAAGAGAAATCAAGTTGTACAGCAAAACTATAAGCTCTTCAGTAAGATTTTATTTTTTTTATATACAGTTAACATTTTTTCCTCGGCCGTTGAGTTTTATTATTATCAATACATTTTATTTTGAGAATTGAAAGTAAGCGGCTCTTTTGACAATTTTAGTTCTTCGACTCTTTAGCCCATGGGCCTCAAACCTTTTACCGCCAGGGGCCTCTAACTACCTTAATCCGCCTCTGATCATAGGTACTATACACTTTCTGCGTCTCATTCAGCTTTTTAGAATATAAGCTATTTTAGAATATTCCAGCTATCCTCTACATACTGCTGAAGTACTGATCCTATGGCAAAATCAGATGCATCACAACAAAGGGATAATGGCACTCCATATTTTGGAAATGACAGCAGAGCAGCTTTCGCAAGTTCAGACTTGCACTGTTCGTAATTTTAAGTGTTTTCAGTCCATGGGACTTTTCTGTTGTCTTTTTTTCTTGGCTTCTTTTAGCATGTCATGTAAAGATGCTTGTGTTTTGGCTGCATCCTTCAAATACCGTCGATAAAAATTTACAATCCCTAGAAATGTTCGGAGTTCACGGATGGTGTCTGGCAATTTATAGTTGGTTATCACTTCTACTTTTTCGGGAAGTGGACGTGAGCCTTCAGAAGTGATGCGATATCCCAAATACTCCACTTGGTCTGCTCCCATTACAGATTTAGCAAGGTTTATTCTCAGGCCATATTGCTGGGACCTGTCGAATACTAATTTTACGTGTTTTTCATGTTTCTCTTCTGAGGATGAGGCTATTAACACATCATCCAAATATGGAAACACGAGGTCCAGTCCTCTTAACACTTCTGTTATGAAGCGTTGATGGTGCATTTCTGAGTCCAAAACTCATAACGTTGAATTCATACAAGCCAAAAGGTGTTGTGATAGCGGTTTTGGGCTTGTCTTCTTCTGCTTTAGGTATTTGGTAATACGCTTTCATTAAATCAATTTTTGAAAAAAATGCACTTGGCTTTTAAGATATAGTGGAAATCTTCAATTCTGGGGATAGGTATCGATCAGGCACTGTTTGTGCATTTTACCTTCTATTAATCTCCACATGGTCTTAACGACCCATCTTTCTTGTTAACCAGATGTAAGGGACTAGCCTACTGGGGTTTAGAAGGCCTGATGATATTGTTATCCAGCATGAACTGGAATTCTTGCTTTGCTATTCTTACTTTATCTGGAGCTAGTTGTCGTGCTCGAGAGTAGACGGGTTGGCCAGTGGTCACTATGTGATGCTCTACATTATGTTTCACAATTCTATTGATCAAATTAGGTTTAGTTAAATCGGGATATAAATTTAATACATCGAAATATTTAGATGTTTTGTTAACGGTGCTTAAGTTACTATTGTTTTCGATGGCAGTAACTTCCCCTCTTATCAAAAGGTTAGTTAAACCATCTGTTAGGTTATTATTTTAATGGACTGTATGGGTAGTGATTCTAATTTTATAAGAAATCCAAAGGTTTTTAAATCAATTTCTTTTTATTTATGCGACTTCCGACATGAAGTCTTTGGAAAGAACAGGACAGTTGTACAGAAGCATTCCAACTGATCAAAACACATGGCTGTGGCAACCCTAAGCGTCACCCTTATTTGTTTACAATTTAACATCGCCACGCTATGGCGCCAACATGCCAAAGTAGACGTTTACATGGGCCTTAACACCATCAATTAATTTCTTATTATACAAATCAATAAGAAGTTTGAATTTTAATAAAAATCTGCACCTATGATGCCTTTAAAGACTTTTGCCATCACAAATGGCCACTGGAAAGGTCGTTTGAGTCCAACGTTAGCATTTTTATACCGTAAGTTGGTATTTCTGATCCATTTGCAGCATACAGTTTGTAATCAAAAGTTTGAGACTGACCTTTGCTCACGGGGATGATCGACACATTGGCTCGACTATCCACCAGAATTTATAGCCCGTTTTCCTGTCTGTTACGAATAAACGGGATTTGCGGCCAAGTACTTCATCAGCAGCCGGACTCGCCGCGGTGTCTACTGCTGATGCTGGTTTTCCGGATTCTTCCAGCTGCAAGGTTGGATACATTTCTCCGGTCGGCACTTCTTTCCAAATCTATAATGGAAGAAACAAAGTCTTCCGTTGAGGTCGTAACGGCTCCTGGATCCTGATCGGTTTCTGCCTGATCGCCTGCGATGGGAATTGCGAGAGTGTCGCTGCACACTCATGTTGGCTATTTGGGCTTCCAGCCCTGATATTTTAGAAAGAAGGTCTTCTATTTCGGAAGTGTCTGGCATGATTGTAAAATGTCCAAGATACAGGTATGAAAAAAAATGTCCAAGTCCGGGTCACCAATTATTGTTGCCTATCGGTTCACTTATTTGAAGATTCCAATAGGGGAATAATATTAAATTTATTTCGTTCGTCGAAGGTTTGCGTTTACTTGGTAATTTCCATCCCAATCAGGCGACAACCTTTTTTAACAATTTTACAGTTTAGTTCTCAAACTTTCAAATCAACATTCTAGTTCAATGATCAGAGTAGAAGTGCGTGGGATTCCCACGTTTTTTACAACGCTCAGTTTAGTTACAGTTAACACATTATACTAAACAAGTTAATCTAATATATAAAATTCTCCTGTCACAGTGTTTGTAACCAAACTCCTCCGAAACGGCTAGACCGATTCTAATGAAATTTTGTGCGTATATTCAGTAGGTCTGAGAATAGGATGTAAACTATTTTTCATTCCGATATTGCAATTAGTTAAAAAGATATTAATTAAAAACCTTAAAACGCCTAATTGTTTTACCCCTGCGGGTTGTTTACTTGGCAGAACTTCCATTCCGTTTCGGCCGAGTGGTGATCCGACGTTTTCCACCATTTAAAATTGCCATCCAATTTTTATTAATGAAATCAGACAAAAAATAATTACAGAATCGGAAAGATCATTTATTTCGCCACGATACGGTATAATTTTTTTTTCAAAATAACGATATTTTCTATTTTTTACGAATTTTTTAAAAAATGGTTGAAATTGAAGCGTTTTTATGAAAATTATTTCTAAATCGTTGCGTATGAATTTGTTTTCGTGTTATTAAAACGATATTCTACACTATATAACTTTAAGCTTTTCTCTTTTAGTTCCAGTCATTTAAAAAATAAAATTCCCAAAACATTTTTTTTAAAGAATTTTTAAAAATCAGTCCAAATTTTTACTAAACATAAAATAATTTCTTCATTTATGAAAGTAATCGCACGAAATTTTTTTTCTGTGTGTAAAACAATATTATCCGTAATGTGTACGAAAATTGAAAAAATTGCTTAAGAATTACGGATTTAAAAATTTTTTTTTGTGATTTTCGTAAAAACCCGTTTTTGCGAGAAATAATTTAAACAGCATTTTTTGTACATTTTTTATTTCAAAGTACTTTATTTTTGCAATTAATTTGTGAAGTTTAAAAGCATTAACTTAAAAATTATGCCCTAAAAATAAAAAAATTAATAACTAATACGCGATTGTACAGTTAGCCAAACCTTGGAGTCGAAAAATAGTTTTGCTCCAAAGACCTTTGAACTGTTTAACCGTCGACCGCATCTAACTCAAGGGTTACATTAAAAAGTTCTGCCATAAACAAGGGGAAATCAGTAAATTTGGCAAGTAAAAAAATATGCGAGTGAAAAAGTTATTTTTGCTTCCATTTTCGTCATTTTTTCTTTAGATAATTTTCGAAATTAAATCATTATAGATGTTAGATTAAGATGACAAAATGTATTGAATACATTTCTGAGACTCGTTTAAAATATTTATCAGTATCAAAATTTTTGTTCTCTTTCATAAAACTTATAGTTTACTTTAAAATAATGCCTAATGTATAAATCTTTTTTTGACATATAATTTCATAATAAAAACGCAAAATTTGCACATTTCAAAATTTTTTTTTGAATTATTCAGTTAAATAAGCATAATTTCCTTAGCAAAAAAATAAAAGCTATGTTCAAATAAAAAATTCTTCATTATTAATTGCGTGTTATTAATATATCAAAAATCACTAAATTGCCATGTCACAATTAATTGCTAAATGAATATTTTTAATCAATATTAGTATAAAATAATGAATTAATTTTGTTTTTTATTTTTGATTTCTTCTAAAATGAATAAATATAGATGAATTTAAATGAAAATGATTTTTAAAAAGTTCATTGATCATTTAGAATCAGTGATTAAAAAAAAAATGCCGAAAACTATCTTTTTTTTTTTAAGAATGTTAACCCACACCCACCCTTTTTTTTTTTTTTTTTTTTTTTTTTTTTTTTTACAAAACAATGATATTTTGCATATTTTATGATTCTTTTCCAAAATGAATCAAAATCGTTGCGTTTAAATAAAAATGATTTTTAATAATTTAGAATCAGTCATTTAAAAAATAAAAAGCCAAAAACTTTTTTGAACAAATTTTAACAAAATACTTAAAACAATCATTTAATAATTTCTTCTTTTATAAAGATAATTGCATGAAACTTTTTTCCCGTGTGTCGAACATTTCAAAATATCCTCACAATTTTACTTCAAGATTTAAAATAGTAGTAAAATTTTGTAATTTGAAAAATTTCTACTTTTCTGTCTTTTTTCAACATACAACTATTTTTAAAAAGGCTACATTTTCGTTTCCAGGGACTAAAAAATTACAACGAAAGAATTGAAAAGTGAGTGAGTGATTTATAAATTCGCACTGTTCGCCTATTCGAGGGTTTTTAGCGACGGACCTCGAAATTTTCAAACATGGTCAAGTGACGAGGACGACACCTAAGCTTTTACCCACCTCTCCTAAGTACCACACCACACCAACGCAAGAACAAATTTCGAAAAAGGGAGTTTTAATGTCATAGTTAAAGAAATCACTCACATCGCGCATACACACACATAAGTGCTATCGTCCTGAGGGAAACAGGAAATTCCCATGGGGATTAAGTTATTCACTCGGTAAAAGCCCGTTGCAACCCCGGGGTAAGCGGAGAGGAAAGATACAAAGAAGTAAAAGTAATTTCGAGAAATAACATTGGAAGTGCTGATTTTGTGAAGAGAAGGGAAAATGTTAAACGAGAAAGCCATGACACGCACTCACGGGCCATACATCGTACGCGTCACACCCACACAAAAGTGCTGGCGTCAGAAAGAAAGGAGGGAATTAACATGGGGATTAAGTTATACCCTCGGTAAAAGCCCGTGCAACGCCGGGCCGGGTCAACTAGTAATATATACAAAAATATAAATTACAAATAAAGTTTAAAAAATTAGTAAAGATTGTTTTATATATATATAAATTACATGGTGAATCAATAATATTTTAATTATATATTTTAAAAATTATAATTAATTAATAATTAGGATTTTCTGTGATGCTCTAAATTCGAGCCACATGTTAGGCTGATTGGTAAGTAAAATCTGTGGCCAAACTACAACACACGATAATTCGAAGTGATCTAATAAAACTCTCGACAATTGAAACACTCACTATCATGTAGAGCAGGCATGTCAAACTCATTTGATATCACGGGCCAAATGAACTATTTTATAGTAAGTTGAAGGCCACATGTTTTTTTTTCAATGTTCAAAAAATTAAGCAGGAAATTAGAATGGTTATATTCTTATTTATAAAACTCAATGCATTATATATATTATACATACACAATCGTTTAATATTTCCTTTTATTTTTAAAACTATACATGTTTTATATTGTTTTCTAAAAAATAAAAATAAAAATTATAATACGAAATACAATTTAATATTTCTTGTAGAAGATATTTGACATCGTTTGTTTTCTCTCAACGCAAGTCATCAAAACTTGGTTGAACATATTGAGCTGATGCAATTTTAAAAAAATGATGATAAATGATTATCATTTAATCTTGACCTTTCATAATTTTTGTTATTTTTCAATAAAGAAAAAAGTTTATCGCATTAATAAATGCTTCCAAACATAGCCATTCATTTTACGCGTAATAAATGATAACATTTTAAGAAACCAATCTACAGATGAATATGTATCAAAATCTAGAGTTTCAACTTCCAAACATTTTTGCTTCAGCAAAGAATCACAATAGATTTGAATTAATTCCAGTTGTAAGTTTTCATCAAAATTTCAATATCGATCGATAGAGGTGAAGTTAAAAAATGTAATTCAAAATTCTTAAAATTTAAAAAATATTTAATCGAATTCCATCTCTAATAATTTAATTTGGTGAGAATATTCTGTAAATTTTAATTTAAGTGTGATTTAATCAATGGATTTTGAAAGCTTTCAAAGTGAGATGTTTTCTCTTTCTGTTTGTAATAATTTGTCTGTAATAATTTTTGTCTGAAAGCGTTAATATCAAATAGCATGGCAAAAAAACAAACAAACAAAAAAGGATTTTTGCTTTGAAGCTTAAGTTGACTTGTAAGATCAGCTGAGACCAAAGGTTTTTTCAGTTGATAATATTTCATCTTTTAATTCAGGATCTTTTTCTTCTTTCATATTTCCTCATCTTTTAATTCAACACATTCATAATTTTTTTCTTTGTTTCCAAGAAAATAATGATTTTCATTCAGAAAATTAAAAAAAAAATCGTTTTAACACTTTATGACTCGAAATCCATTGAGCTTTTGTATAATATGATTGACCGATAAATTTACATTCTACATCTTCCACAAATGAAACAAATCGACGATGCTAAAATATACATGCTCGAATATAGTTTACAATTTTACTGACTATTTTAAAACATGTCCACTATATCATAGTTCATGACCAAGACAGTACTTGCTGTGAAATAATACAAAGAAAATGTTTAAAATTATTAGTACCATGCTATTTTCTTGTTTCTTTTAAACTCGCTGCTTGTTTAGTAATACTGATCACGATAGTTACGCTATCAGTTGCAAGACAAACCAACTTTTTTCCCCCAAGGAACACTTTGTTTCAAAACTTCTTGAAATGCATCAAAAATATGTATTATGCATAATACATGACTCGACTCGACTATGATTCTGGACTATTTCATCACCTCTACTTGTTACAGAATTTCGACTTAAACTTACACTTTAAAATTTTTTTATTTGTGCTGGACATAATACCATTTTTTTTTTTTTCGAATCTAAGCCGCCATCGATTAAAATACTCAAAAATTTTTTGTGAAAAATGAAAAATAATGTAAGTAGGTATGTCGATATCAAATTTTACGAAATTAAAACAAATTTAAAATGAAAACTAATAAGAAAGGTATAATTATTTATTTTATAAGAGTAGGTAAGAAAAGCCGATTCTGCGGTAAAGGCGCAGGCACAGGCGCAGAGTTGAGTTGTTTTCCTCCTGTGGATGCTGCGTGGAGTTGAGTTGTTTCCCTCCTGCTATGGTTTTGGTTTTCGAGTTGATAGGGGGAGTTGAGTTGTTTTCCTCCTGTGGATGCTGCGTAGAGTTGAGTTGTTTTCCTCCTGTGGATGCTGCGTGGAGTTGAGTTGTTTCCCTCCTGCTATGGTTTTGGTTTTCGAGTTGATAGGGGGAGTTGAGTTGTTTTCACCTGCTGTTGAGTTGTTTCCCTCCTGCTGCTAAGTTGAGTTGTTTTTTAAATGTGTAAAAAAAGTTTATTGAAATGTTTAAAGTGCTCATGGCGCCACCTATTGGTTAAACTATACACTAAGTGGATGCTGCGTGGAGTTGAGTTGTTTCCCTCCTGCTATGGTTTTGGTTTTCGAGTTGATAGGGGGAGTTGAGTTGTTTTCACCTGCTGTTGAGTTGTTTCCCTCCTGCTGCTAAGTTGAGTTGTTTTTTAAATGTGTAA
Source organism: Trichonephila clavata (assembly GCA_019973975.1). Lineage (NCBI taxonomy): Eukaryota > Metazoa > Arthropoda > Arachnida > Araneae > Nephilidae > Trichonephila > Trichonephila clavata. The sequence continues at coordinate 12,530 of BMAO01030262.1, forward strand.
AAAAAGTTTATTGAAATGTTTAAAGTGCTCATGGCGCCACCTATTGGTTAAACTATATACTAATTATTAGATTTTAAAATGATTGAAAAAATAACGCTCAAATAAAAAAAAATAATAATAAATCCAGATTCAAACTCACAGACCCAGAACAAAATGTCTCCATAGGACAATAGTTTTTCAGTTACGCTAACCATTGTCCTATGAAGACATGCAGACCTGAAGAAAACTTAGGTTTATAATCTCATGAATTTAATTTTGCAGGCGAAGCAGATGGCGACATTTTCTTAATTAAAATGAAATAAAAAAAATATTTCATTTATATTATTTTAATAATTTGTAAATTTTAATTCGGTATAATGATTACACATACACAGTAAAAAAATGTGACGTAGAATACTCGTAATCAGCGTGTGAACGGTTTACGATTGAACTTGTCTTAGCTTGTCTGATCTTGATTCTACAAGACGGCGACTGAATTCTACGTCAGAAATTATCTCAATGCTTAGAGCGGATGGATACATTGCTTTCAACCACTCAGCGAACTCCGTTCAAGTGTAATTCGGTCAATATGCTTTAGACCCTTGTCACATCTTAGGTTCAAGATTCATTTCGTTTGTCAGTACTGCGACGGACTGTATTCAAAAAGGAAAAAAAAAAATTGACAATGTCTGAAACACATAGCGAACAACGAAAGCTTGGAAAGGTCGTGGAATCTTCTGCAAATAAGAAAGCAAGAAGAGAAGTTTCAAAAGTAAGTAACAAAATTAAATAAATTTGATATGTAATGTTTATAATGTTTTTTACACTTTTCTAATCCTCATTAATTTTGATATATTATTTTCAGAAGTATGGAAAATTTACCGATGATTGCATACCAGATGGAGTATTTCCAATCGGAGATGATGTTTTTGTCTTTGCAAGCATCTATTATGATTCCGTATCAGTACACATAAGGCGTTTCAAGAAGTATGGAAAAACCTACTACCCAACTCCTGAGGGAATAACATTAGACCCACAGTGGATCGAATATATCATGCGTAAAAAGAAAGTACCGGAATCACTGGAGGAATTACCAAGTGGACTTTTCCCTCCTGAACGACACATTCAAATAACAAGTGAGAACTTCACTAATTTTACTTTTAAGCGCATTAAATACGGTCCGAATAAAGAGCCTACTTTTAAAGAAATCAGCATATCCCGAGAGCAGTGGGCTGAAATGATTGAAAAATATGGTGCTATTGAAAATGCCGTTATAGACAATGTATTTCTGTGTATGGACTTTTTAACTGCATATAAAACCTTCTGTGAAGGTCCCATAGAAAACGCATTACCTTTTTCTTTGGACGTTAGTCTGGGTCAACGATACTTAACGCAAATTTTGAAAAAATCTATTTGTAGCCTCCTGAACGAAAAAGGACTGAATCAACCTCAGAAACTCGCTGAGGAGTTATGGGGGAACCGAGAAGAAACATTTAATTCACATGTTTTGTCACTGGAAGCTAATGAGATAGCTGATTATTTTTATAATAATCTTTTTGATAATGTACACTTTTTACTGTTAAAACCTGTAAATTATGTAACTGAAAATTTTTTGGAAAATCTTCGCTTAGATATTATTTTAAGAGAAGTAAGAGATATGTTATGTCCATCTGATTGTTTTGAATATTATGAGGATTTTGTTTAAAAAATATTGCATACTGACTTTATAAGTTTTACACAGTATTTTGTTCCTATAAATCTGAATAAAATGTTTTTTTTTATGCTTGATTTGAGTTAATATCATTTTTGTTGTTTGTTAGTTTAATATTTGTGTTGAAATAAGTTTCACGTTTAAAAAACAAATAAGAGTATTTTGTATAAAAGTAAGGAAAATTTATGCTCATGCTTTTAAACATAATCCCTTTGCCTTTCCCAAAAAGTATAAATTGCATAACTATTCATTGTAATAGTCATTCAATCAAGTTCTGTTCGTCGGTAACAATGTATCAAGATTTAGCAGCGTTTTACGAAAATCCCGAAGTTCCAAGTAGCTTCGGAGGTGTGGATGCATTACATCGCTCTTTAAAAGGGAATATAGTAAAAAAGATGTAAAGCATTGGTTATCACAGAAAGATGCTTACACTCTTCATAAACCTGTTCGGCATAAGTTTCAGCGGAATCGAGTATTTGTAAGTGATATTGATCGTCAGTTTCAAGTGGATTTAGTCGATATGCAATCTTTAGCAGAATTTAATAAGGGTTATAAGTATTTGTTAACTTGCATTGATTTATTTTCAAAATTTGCATGGGCAATTCCTCTGAAAGATAAATTTGGAAAAAGTGTAAAGTCTGCGCTAGAAATTATTTTTAAAGAAAGGAAGCCTAAAGTGTTGCAAACAGATGCCGGTAAGGAGTTTTTAAATAAAGTAGTTCAAAATTATTTGAAAAATATGAGTGTAAAATTTTTTTCTACAAATAACGAAACTAAAGCTAGCGTAGTTGAAAGGTTTAATCGGACGTTAAAAACAAAAATGTGGAAATATTTCACTGAATTTAATACTAAAAATTACATTGACGTCATTGATAAATTAATGCACAGTTATAATCACTCGTATCACCGTTCAATTAAAATGGAGCCTGCTTCTGTAAGTAGGCATAACAGGAAGCAAGTATTAAATAATTTATATGGTGATCTAAGAAATGAGAAACCTAAAGCCCCTAAATTTAAAATTGGCGATGTTGTGCGCATTAATAAGCAAAAACTTCTCTTTGAAAAAGGATATGAACAAAACTGGAGTCGAGAACTTTTCGCAGTTTATGAAATCGTGCAAAGAATTCCGATCGTTTATAGATTAAGAGATTTACAAGGTGAAGAGATTAAAGGTACTTATTACGAAGCAGAATTACAAAAAGTTGTCGACTCTGGTTTCTATCCTGTAGAGAACGTCATCAAACAAAGAAAAAGACGAGGAATCACTGAATATTTTGTTAAATTTTTAGGTTATCCTGAAAAGTTTAATGATTGGGTGACTGATATTCAAAAAGTATAAATAGTTAAATTTTTTTCTTACGGACTCATTTTCAAAATGTCTTTCTACGTAACATTACCTTCTGATAGCTCTATGCATTTCTTTCCAGAAAACAAAATATCTCATTTCAAAACTCAGTTACCCTCCCCCGTTTATTTAAATGGTGAATGGGAAGTGGGATTGTCTGAAATCATCTACCCTCATTCTTGGCTTAACGTAAATGAAACTAACAATTATTTTCGATACAAAGTGGGTGACGGTAATATCTCTTCAACCGTTAAGCAAACAATTGATGTGGGGTGTTATGAAACAATGTTTGATATTATATCAGCCATACAGCTTGCTTTACCAAAAAATCCTAGTCGGTTCACAATAACTTACAATAAAGCATCGAAACGGGTGAAAATGAATGCGATTCAAGGTAGCAGTCTTCATTTAGAGAACTTAGGAGAATTATTAGGGTTCAAACGCAATGCAATCATAACGGGTAATATGAAAAGCGAATTCGTTGCTGATGCATGGTCTAATTTTTCGGTTTTTTACGTTTACTCGGATCTAATTTCACCTCAAATTGTGAGAGATACACAAGCTCCTTCATTACGATTCGTTCGAACTAAAGGTGAAGACGGGGAAACGATTAGTCAATATTATGATAGACCTCAATACTTACCTTTAGTGAGACACTCGTTTCAGACGATTCAAGCTGAACTGAGACTCAATTCAGGTGATTTTGTTCCCTTTGAAAGAGGTAAAGTGATCATAGTGCTTCATTTTCGCATGAGACAAATACTATAAATAAAGCAGTGCTTTTCTCATACCCTCATTTGAAGATAAAAGCGCCAAGATGAGCTTACCATACGTTTGCTGTACTAAAAGATTTGAGGACCATTATGCAGGTCAGATCGGCTCGGGTCTGACTCATTACAAGGGCATTAGTTTTCAAAAGGGTTATGGAATCGGAGGAATATTTCGCCGATTGTTTAGAGCGGCCTTACCTTTTTTAGTAAAAGGAGGTAAAACTATTGGAAAAGAAGTATTAAGGACAGGGAGTCGTGTTGCCTCTGATGTATTGTCAGGAGAAAAATTTAAAGAAGCCGTAAAAACAAGAAGCAGAGAAAGTGGGAAAAAATTAGCTCAGAAAGCTATTGATAGAGTTCAATCTATGGTGGGGAAAGGACAGTATAAAAGAAAGTGTAAGAAACAGAAAAAATTCATTTCATCCAAAGCACGTAAAGTGAGTGTACGCGATATTTTCGATTCGTAAAAATGGCATTTATTCTCAAAGATTCTCCTGAATGTGTTAAATCTGAATTGGAACTTTTCAACTTACCCGGTACTCAAACAGTTATTCAAGATGGGCAGTGGAAACAATTTCACCCTCTTTCTAACGTTTTCGATAACGCACCTGTAGAATTTCACATTTCTGGAAGTGCAGAAGATTACATAGATCTCAGTCAAACACAATTATATGTAAAAGCGAAAATAGTACAAGTGGACAATACACCTATTACTAAAGATGATACTATAGGACCTGTGAATTTATTTCTACATTCATTATTTTCTCAAGTAGATGTATCCTTAAATGATCGCGTGGTTTCCAATTCCAGTAATACATATCCCTACCGATCTTATATTGAAACTCTCTTAAACCATGGATACGACAGCAAAACTTCCCAATTAACGGCTGAACTATTTTACAAGGATTCTGATGATGGTCTCAAGAAAAGAACTGAATTTTTTAAAGAAAGTGCAACTGTAGACATGATTGGTTGCATACATTCAGATTTATTTCATCAAGATCGTCTTTTACTCAATTTAGTGGATTTAAAAATAAAATTAATACGAAGCAAACCCGAATTTTGTTTGCAAGGATCTGTAGGATTTAAAGTTGTTTTGGATCATGTTTCTTTATTCATACGAAAAGTTCGCGTGAATCCTGGAGTTATTCTTGGTCATGCGAAAGCGCTGGAAAAAACAAGTGCAAAATATCCCATTAACCGAGTTCTGTGCAAAGTGTATTCGATTCCTAAAGGAAGCATGTCTTTTATTCAAGATAACATATTTTCAGGCCAAATGCCGAAAAAAGTTTTTGTAGGATGTGTTGATAATGAAGCTTTTCACGGCGCATTTTCAAAATCTCCCTATGAGTTTAAACATTTTAATTTAAATTTTGTTGGAGTGTATGTGGATGGACAACCGGTGCCTCACAATCCATTAGAACTCGATTTTTCTAAAGATCAATACATACGTGCCTATCAAACTCTATTCGTTGGGACAGATCGAATGGGTCAAGACAGAGGTATATTTATTTCTAGAAAAGAATATAAAGATTCAAATACATTATTTGGATTTAACCTCTCACCAGATTTATGTTCCTCAGGAGAACATTTAAGTTTGATAAAACATAGCAATTTGCGATTAGAACTAAAATTCAGCAAATCTTTAGAACAAACCGTATGTGTTATCGTTTTCGCCGAGTTTGAAAATTTAATCGAAATAAACAAATCGAGAAATATCTTGTATGATTTCGGAAATTAAAGAATGGATGGAATGCAACTGTTTACAGTCTTATCTCAAGAGAAGGCCACGTCCCCCTATTTCCAAGGTGTTTATTCTAGAGATACAATCCCTCCTCTGCAAGAAAACATGTGTGCTATTGTAAATTCTGATGACTCATCGCAGCCTGGAACCCACTGGTTAGCATTATTTGTGAATGATAAAAGAGAATTAGAATTTTATGACTCGTTTGGACAACCTCCTGCATTCTATAACATTAGTACTACTACCTATTTAGATGTATTATGGAATTCCAAAGTGTTTCAATCACCAACATCCAATGTTTGTGGACAATACTGTATTTACTTTTTATTCAAACGCAGCCAAGGCTATTCTATGCATTATATTTTAAATCAATTGTATATAAATGATTTTATTATGTATCAATTTGTAAAGAAGCGATATGGTGTAAGATTTGTGTTTAGAAAATAAAAAAATTAAAAAAAAATGGAATGAAACTAAATATTTGTGTCTTTTATTTTTTTTCTATTATATTCTTTTATTTTTCCCTAAAAAAATTACTATTTTTTTTCTATGATAAATTTTTTTTTCTCAAAAAAAAAATTAATATAATTTTTATAATAATTTTCCCCTTAAAAAATTCATATTTTTTTCTATGATAAAATATTTTTGTTCCCTAAAAAAATTAATATTTTTTTTCTATGATAAATTTCTTTTTCTCAAAAATTAATATAATTTTATTTAATTATCATCTATTTGAAACTTTTAAATTTTATTAAATAAGTATATTTTCACCTGCAAAAGAAAACTGTTCAAATCATAAAGAGACATTTTTTTTTAAATCAAATGATTATCATTTATTTCAAAGTTTCAACCATGCATTTCTGCGAGCATACATTATTGGTTTTTTGATAATTTTGTTATTCTTATACAATTTTTTATTTACATCTAGATGTTTCGGTAAATTTACATCATTCAAAGCACTTAAAAATACATATCTTCCTTCAGGTGCCGATTTTCGGTTCCGTAGAAAATCATTTACGAGGAATACAATATTACTTCCTGGAATAACAGTATTTTTGTAAATAATTTCACCATCAGAATTCCAACTGAAAGATTCTTGAAGCTTTAAAAACTGGAAAATATCTTTTGCTTTTTCTTTATACCTAGGTGGAACAATTCTAAAAATTTTATCCTCTAACACTCCTTTTTCTGTCTTCACATTCTGCCCTTTCTCTGTCTTCACTATTGAACCTTTTAGATTTTCGTTTAATGATTCCATATCTTGATTTTCCGATACAGATGTTTCAGTTGGAATTGATTCGGACTCTTTTCGATTTTCAACAGAAAAATGTGTATATTTTTGTAAAACTTGTAGATAGAGTATTGCTTTTTCTTCTTCAGTTAAATCCTTATTATGGAGAATGTTTTTCATACGTTGATCAAGTTCCGATAAGTGTTCCGCTACTTGAGCTCTTTCTTCGGGTACCAGTACAAATTTTTTGCTAAATTCCATTTTGAATTAAAGAGCTGATAACGGAAATAGCTGCTGGTAATAAAATAGATAGGAATCCTTCTCCTTTTTGAATTAAAATTTTCTTTTTCTCGTAAAGAGGTGTTTTTTTGTTAGAAAGCTTTCTTAAGCTTTCTTTATAGGGAGATAAGCGATTTTTTTTAATTTTAGTCAACGATATGTTACCACATAAAACATTCAGCACGCACTCACACAAAGTTTTTATTTCTTTCTTTGAACACTTTTTCAAAATAGATTTTGAGTTTTTTGTTTTAGAAATTAATTTTAAGAGCTCTAAAGTTTGTTCAGAACACACTGGCATCTTGCGAACTAATGAATATTCATCTAACAATTTGAATCTATTTATTTGTTTCAAAGTAATGGGTTATCGAGGTTGATATACATAAAAAACATCTCCAGGAAACATACCTGTGCGCACACGCAAGGATTCATCAGTTTCAGGTTTTAAATCAATAAGTAAGTATCCGTACGGCTTTGATGTGGTATCTGTGTAACATTCTTGAAAAAATTTCACTTTACGAGGATATAATTGGCGCCCTAAATGTGTAATTTGGGATTGATCTCTTCGATTCTTAAATAATACAAGATAATGAGCGTTTAAGGAAATTTCTCTAATTTCTTTCCCTTTATGAAAAATATTCTGTACCACAAAAATTATACTCAAATTTCTGTGATGTGAATATTTTACAAATAATTTTGTTAATTGGGGATCATTCCCTAACTCGCCCATAAGATCATCTATAACAATTAACGCATCCGAATACTGGTGCACATTAGATGGAATACCTTCATGAAAGGAAATATTCGACATTTCTTCATATAACTTTTGATAAACCCCATAACACCAAACTATTTTTTTAGGAAAAGGTTTAATCATTTTATTTTCAATTAATTTTTTAACGAACTGACTTTTACCGCTACCAGATGGTCCAGCCAAGATTAAAGTAAATGGATGAACCAATTTGAGAGAATCCATGATTAAACTAATAATTTTTATCAATGCTGCTGCTATTTATACTACGAGACAGTTAATTCTATAAATTTTATTTTGCGTGATAACAAAAAGAAAATTCATAAATTCTTATCCCTGTCCATAATCATATTATGTTGTATCCTGCATTTTCAAGTTTTGATTCATTATCAGATAAAAGTGAGACCATTCAGTACAGTATTTTCTCATAGTATTGTAACAAGGTAGCATTGATCCCCTATTTATGTCTAGTTTGATGGATTAGAGCAGCTTGGAGGCAAAACACGTGGTTTTCATTGTTTCGTCTCGACGTCAGTGGGTCTGTGGTTTGAATGGGCAGGACGAAACCCCCCTGCTGATCTATTCACATACCCTGTCTGACTTTGTAGACTGACGCCTCGGAAAACGGCGGGTGGTAAGGGGTCGGAGCGTGACGTGTGCAGATTTCCACTGCGCCAACCAATGAGAAGTGATGAGGGGCGTGTACTATCCACCCCCCAGGAGTTTAAAAGGAGACCGCGTTGATAACATGTTTCAAATAGCCCATTCGCTCCGTCGAATATATGTACAGTGCCTGATCGTCACAGAGTAGCAGAACACAAAATTTGTTTGAAGATTTAGTAGTGAGTAGCAACGTTCTAAAATTTCTACGGCTTCATTATGTCTACTTGCAATATTTGTGGAAAAAACTTCGTTCGGCAAAGTGATTTAAAACGACACATTGACTCTGTGCATTCAACAGAGAAAATTGTATGTGAGTTTTGTGATACATCCTTTACCCGTAAAGACAACTTATTGAATCATTTGAAAAATAAAAGCTGCGAAAGAAAGTTGGAGAATGAAGCGGGAAAAAGAAAGAGAGTGGATTTGTCTGTTTCAAATAGGAAAAAGAAAACACAGTTGTCCACATCTGCTGAAAACTCTACGGCTGTTCCTGAAAACTCTACGACTTCCCCAGAACATTCTGATGCAGTTCCTGAAACCTTTACGGCCGTTCCTGAAAATTCTACAGCTGTCCCAGAACATTCTGCTGCTGTTCCTGAAAATATCTCCTTACCACCAAAAGAAAGAGAGAGTGCTTTTCAAAAAGCTTATAAAACATTTGATCTCCATAATAACGATAGTTCACTGGGGATAAAAGAGTTTCTACTCTTGAGAAAAGAAGAGACACTCTTAATTTTTCACAATGAACTCAAAACTTACAAATCCTTGAAAGTGAGTAAATGGGTTCATTGCATTTACTCGAAAGCGACAGATGCCGGAAAAATGATAAAAAACGTTGAATTTAAAACGCCGATAATGAAGTATTACAAGGAACTAATCTCGCCAGCCTTTATGACAACATGTCTGAGAAAATAGTGAAAGAAAGTGAGGATTTCGAGGGTAAAGACTCGGGCTGGACACTGGACGAAATCTTAAGACTCGAAGTCCGCACAAACCGTTATTCTCCATTCAGAGGTTCATCATCCTTCATCGAGGTGCCGAAGCAGATCGCTGAAACTAAGGCAATCATCAATGTCATCAATAATGAGGACTCTCAGTGCTTCATGTGGTCTATTCTCGCAGCTCTTTACCCCAACACCAGCAACCTCAACAAAACGTCAAGTTATGTCCCCCACATAAATAAGTTGAACTTTGATGGAATATCCTTTCCAACACCGCTTAACGAGGTGAAAAAAATTTCAAAAATGAACGATATAGGAATAAATATTTATTCTTTTGAAGAA
>BMAO01030263.1:0-241232 GCA_019973975.1 Trichonephila clavata
AATATTATGTGTGACTTTTTACGAATACTCTAATTTAGCAGCTATGAGATCTAAAGAACTTCTCGAAAAAATTTTGTTTTTATAATATATTCAAAATAAATATGTTTTAAATTGCTTATTTTACGAAACAAAAAAAATAATTTCGTAATTTTACAGTAAAACAACAAACTTTTTATATGTTTGTAATATTTTTAATGCATTAATATTTGAAAAATCACATAGTGGGTGAAAATTCATTCAAATACGAATCAAATTAAAATAAGAAAATTAATTTTACTACTTGATTGAAAGCACTGACAAAATTTTTTAAAAATAACATAATGTTTTTCATTTAGCATATCAAAGGAAGAAGCTATTTGTGTTCAAAGAATTCTTTGGAATTCTCTTGGAATACATGCATTCATTTCACGATATTGTGCATTTATTATGATGTTTAATTGTTTTCAATTTTATTATTAGCGAATCGCATTTTAAGAACTTTTAAAGAACATTCGATAATTTCAAGGAATATACTGATAAATAATACCAAGTTCTGAAACATAAGGAAGAATTTAAACGAGATGCGAACAAGAATAAAAAATTCATTTTCTAATTCTTATAGGCTGACCAGAAGCAGTAGTATCAACTAAATAGGAAAGATGAATGCATTAAAGTTAAGCGCCTACATACACAGGCTTTGCAACTGCATTTTATTTATTACATCTAAAACTCTACAGGTACATTATATGAAAAAAAATCATTTAACTTTAAATTAGTAAGATACGCAGAAAATCAACTAAAAATTTAATTAACTATAAACAACTTAATCAAATTAAAGTATCTTTACTTCAGAATAGGAAATTAGACTATATTCTTTACAGTTTCCCAAAATCAACTATAATAAGGTTTTAATTTGTTCATAAGATAAATAAAGATAACATATCAAATGCTTATAAAGCGTCATTAATAATACAATCTTAAGTAATTTTATGTCTTTTTATAAGAAAATAAAAAATAATAATACAAAATGAAAAATAAGAAAAATTCAAGAAGCTTTTAAAATGGCTTTGAAAACTTTCCCCCTTTTTCTTCATTTTCTAAAGTTTTTCATTTGAATTTCCGAATATCAGATATTTCATGCATTGAATCAGAGTATCTTTTATTCATATTCAGAAGATTAAGCACGTTTTTTGGTATGATTGGAATTCTGAGGAAATTATCACGTTTTAAAATATCCTCGCTTTTCAGATAATGATACAACTTAAGTAAGTTCTATTCTGATAATATGGCATTATAAAGGATGGTTCACAATCACGTTTTTAGAAATTCGATTCAAAAGCAAGAAAAACGTTTCTATTGTTTTTCCCCACCGTAAAGTCCTTTTCGTATGGATTTACTGTTTGCCTAAGTATAATAGTCCATTTATGAGGAAATTATTGATCATTTTTCAATTCTAAACTCATTTTAATAGTTTAAAATCTTTGAAATCGTTAAATATTTACAAATATTTCCTCTCTTGCTCTTTTAAAGAAAAGAAGTAAAAAAATTTCAATTTTTTTAAATCTATTTAATTTTCTTTGTGGAAAGTTAAAAAGTCCGTGAGTTATTAAAAAAGTTGTAAGTTATTAAAAGTAAAGTTATTTTTGTCGTATTCATGAGAGAGATTCGAATATTTTAACATATAAGGCACATATATGCCTATTTCTCTTATAGTTATTATTTATGTGGGTTGCTCCATCACTACGTCCTTTATTATTTGTATATATTTTACATTGAGTTTTATGTCATAAGAGAAAGTTAAATGTGACAAGGGGAGGGCACGACTAAGGAAATTCATTTCGGGACGAGACTTTGTGCTTAGTAGTACTCCTTTAGGGTGTTCAACCCTCAATGCAATTCCGCCGAATGGGCAGTCAATTCAAAGGAAATAGTCTTCAAAATTCATGCTTAGCTTTTATACAATTAAGTTTTAATTACTTCCAGTGACGCAGTGGCGTGGTCGGTAAAGTACCTGTTTACCACGCGATCGGCCTCGGTTCCAGTCGCGTAATCGGTGTTTTTGTTTTAATTTTTAAATTTATTTAGTTATTTTTAAAATTAAATAAATTTATCTAAAAAAGACATTAAATATTTTATATAATTATAAAATATTTTTTCTAACTAATTATTATAATATATTTTTAAATATTTTATATAATTATAAAATAATTTTTATAACTAATTATTATAATATATTTTATGTATTTTTGTAATATTGTATATAATATTTTATTTATAATATATCGTGTTTCATATTACAAAACTAACTATTTTTATATAAAATAATATTTAAGATTTATTATAATATATTTTATAACAAATATTATTTATTAATAATTATATTTATAAAATATATAAATATTTATATTTTAAAAGTATAATAATTAAAAAAATATATAAATATATATAATTATATTTATAACATATATAAATATTTGTATTTTATAAATATAATTATATATTGATAAATTTATGAATTATAAAATATATAAATATTTATATATTTCATTAGTATAATTATTAATAAAAAATATTTATTATAAAAATATATAAATATTTATATATTTCATTAGTATAATTATTAAAAAACAATATTTATTTTAAAAATATATTATAATAAATATTAAATTATATTTTATTTAAAAATTAGTTACAAATAGTTTTATAGTAAGAAATACAATGTATTATAAAAAATATTACATAAAATATAATAATGCATACAAAATATTATAATAATTATTAATAATAAATTAATCATAAAAGAATTATCTTTACAAATTAATTTCTTTTCTTCTCCTTAGAACAACCAATTTAGGAGAGAGTTACGGGTAGGTTTTATCTTTGAAAAATGCTTTGGTTTTTAAAAAATGTCCTATGAATAATTAAATTAAATACACAATCATACATGAAGCTTACTCTAGATATAAGAGATATAGCATGTCAATCTATAGTTAAAATATTGATTAATTTTGAGTTATGTTTTTTGCATAAAAAATAATATTTTTTTTATTTTAAAGGTAAGTAATTTTAACCTTAACGTTTCAGTAAATTGTGCCGTATTTAAAGGTTTTTCCAGTTATTATTCTTTAGAAAATCAAATTTTAACACTGACAAATATCTGTTGCTTTTTTTTTTTCAGTGAAGGTACTTATAGACCTCATGAAATGTCTTTTTTTCAATTACATACTTTCAACTGTAACAGCTTTAAATAAAATCGTGTTAATTCTTCAAATCAGAAATTTGTAAATACGTTATTTTATGTTTAAAAAAGTACTGTTCATGACACTTTTTATTATATATATGTTCCAAAAAAGCAATTAATAAAGAATTTTTGAATCTCCTATACGTTACATGCCAATGTAACATATCTTAGATTACTAAGATTTGTAACAACAGTCACAAAACTTATATAAAAGTTTCGAATTTTAAAAAATACAATACAAATCTTATTCGATTTTCGTAAATATTTCAATTAACGAAGCAATTGTTCATTGCACAATTACAAAAAAATAAGAAATAAAATACATCTCCAAAATAATACAAAAATAAAACTTCGATAGAAAAAAGTTTTAAAATTCCATTGATGCCTAATACACACAAAGATACCGAGATTCTGTTTGGTATAACCATGAAAATAAATATCAATTCTCAAGTGATATAGTAAATCCATATAAGCACTTTATTTTCAGAATTTTTCCGCAGTTAATATTCTTTAGAATGGTTTATTCCAACAAGTCTATATGCTTCGTGATGATGCAATAAATTTACTTAAAGTAAAGAAATTTAAAAGCGTAAACATTCTCATATTGAATGTAAACTTACTGCTCTGAAACCCATCTAGAAGCTTAGCGGTTTATGAACATTTGTGGGAATGCTTTCAAGTTTTCGTTCAAATTTCTAGCGATGTATTTATAGTTTCATTGAAAGCATTTACTCAAAAAATGCTTTTGTGATTCTCAAATGTTGTAAGAGATAGGTGTTTCTGAATCTATCCCTGAGTTACGATGTGTGATTTGAGAATTAACTAACATATTCCGAGGAATGTATATTGCTCAAAACAAATCACGTTTAACACCAATAATAAGTTTTTACGGCATATAAAAATGTCTCGATCCACAAAGAAACCAAAAAGAGAATAATAGCAAAGAGGAAGTCATACAAGTTGTTCACATTGCTGGAATGTGTTTATATTTTATCTGTTTCAGTTTTGTATAATTCAAATGCTTTTCTTTTTATTCTTCTCAAAATGTAACTTCTAAAAATTTTAAAATACGTAAATATCATACAAATTATACCTATCGGAATTTTTTAAGCATTTATTAAATGCTACGTCTTACAATAATGCTATAATCTTGTTACAATTATTTACAGTTTTCCTTTTAATTTTAAGGGGGTAGGTTCATGAATTTCGGCCCCCAAACACATTCTTCATTTTTCCCATTTTAATAAAATATGAATTTCTACGCTTCTAATGGTGCAAAAATTAACATTCTACGTGCAGTAGAAGTATTTTTAATATTTTTTTTTTGAAAATGTTTTACCACCTGTCAAAGTCTACTAAATCCATTACTAAAATCCATTTTTCTCTCAAAACTAACATTTCTACCATATAAGGAACATTTGTTCCTAAACTACTGCCTTTAACAGCTTATAAATTTGCATAATTAATAATTACACTCTAATGCATACTTTAATCGAGGGTTTTTTTTCAAAAAAAAAATATTCTGACTTAATTTAAAGCATTAAACATCATGAAATTTCACTGTTTTTGAAAAAAAAAACAGATTTGAGCAAAAAATATTTTTTCAAAAAATAAATAGACATCCTATCCATAAAATCTCTGGTTAAAGTACTTATTATGGTTCAAAGAATATTCAGTAAGAAAATTGGAGATTTTTATTCAATAGAATGTTTATAAATGTTCCTTAAAAATACCTTTTTTTAACATTACTGAGATACAGATCCTGTTTCGTGAACCTAACCCCTTAAATTAGTTTCCCTATAATTTGTAAAATTTTAATTTTACCTCGAAAGACTTTCCCTTTTTTTCTGATTGATTATTTTATAATGAGCTTTTTATAAATATTGTTAATATATAAACTATTCTAAAAATATTATACAAAGTTTAACAGAAATAGATGCAGAAAATTATTTTAAAAAGGCTCCACTTCAGTTATCAGAGAATCGCCATTTTGAATGGCAAGGAAAATTTGAATTTGAATTGAAAATTTGAATGAACAATAATGACATTTACTTATTCCTAAGATTTTCATCGTAAAAATCTACGTGTGGTTTGCATAATATTTAAAAATATCACAACTCGAAATTGATTTTAATGCAAAATAAAAGTTTATAAAATAATTCTTAAAATATCTTTTTCTGGTTTTCTATACGTGCATACCTTTATTGCAACCAGACCGACAAACTTGCAGAGTGTGTAGGGGTACAGAGACAACTCGGAATCACTTAGGAATGCAGGGTTGCAAATGTAGTTATGAGATACAGTACAAAGAAGCAGAGGAAAAGAACAGAAACAGCAACACATTAGTGGGACAGAAAACATTTTATCGAAAGGTTATACTTCAACAGGTGTCCGAAAGTGCATGGACTTCTTTTGGGTTCACATAAAGAGTTTGGTGTTCGAGATACCCGTTCCTTCAATTGAAGGTATCGCTTGAATATCTATAGCTCCCGAGAGGATACGTGACATGCAAGGAATCTTCGAGAACGTAAGGAATTCCCTGTAGCGCCGCTGTCTGGCCTACCAGACGACTTCTGGTAGGCCGGACAGCGGTATTACTTCTGGTCGTGATTTCAAGCACCTGTTGTTGTGCAACTTTTCAATAAAATCTTTTCTGTCCCATTAATGTGTTGCTGTTTCTGTTCTCTTTCTCCGCTGCTTTGCACCATAACTCGCAACTACGGCATTTGCGACCCTGCATTCTTATGGGATTCCGAGTCGCCTATATACCACCCCCTACACTCCCAACAAGTTTGTTGGTCTGGTAGCGAATCACCCTGTATTTAACCCGGCATCACTCGCGGGAATAAAACGACCTTAAGTTCTCGCGCAGGGGTTTACATTGTTACATTCCCAAGGGCGTTTACATTATGTTTTTACCGTAACATTTGTTTGCAAAGGTTAGAAAGGAAGAAAAGTAGGAAGTACAACATGTTCATTACATTTTTCACAAGTAAATTTAGTTTTTCTGTTCTTTTTACAAAGGCATTCAGTACATTGTTTATGCACTCCTTAATCGCGTCGCGAGTGAGTGCGATGTTTTCACTGGATCTTAATTTTTTTTTTAAATCTGTATCTTTTTTAAACTAAACATATAGAAGTAAACTTCTTTATTCTTTAAATTTAAAAATTTTGGAATTTATTTTTTATTTTCTCTTATTTTGTTCCAGCAATAGTTTTTTTTTCCAAAAGTTCCTCTGAAAGTGGATAAGATGTGTACAGTTATCTCCTTTAAAATTACATTCTTCTCAAATATTTTTGTGTCCCTACATATAAAACATTCCTTTTCAACAGTGTCTCCCTTTTCTAAATCTGGATCGATTTCAGTGGAGGAATCATACTTGCTGTTATACTCTTCATTTGCTTTTTCCTCATCATAACCGTGAAGAGAATTTCTTCATCCGAAAATACTATATTTATTAAATTACATAAATATCACATTTCTTCATCAAAACTACAATAATACGCCATATAATAAGGAAGATTTTAAAGCGTACTCACGTATTAAAAAAAATGTAACTCAACTTCATTCGCAGGGTGTGACACATCCGAGTATCCAAAGATCTATTTTAAAAATTCGCTGACAGGCTTGATCCCCTTGAAGGTTATGACCTTAAAGTGAGCTAGACCAGGAATCATCCTTTTTCACCAAAAAAGGTTTAGCAGGAGCGTTGAAAAAAGTTAGAGGGTGGGTATGGTACACCCCCTGCGCGAGTGGTGCTAGGTTAATATTTTCAATTCAATACCAGCTGCAGTAAGGAAGTAAATATAATAAGTTCAGAGTAGCAGTTATATAATTGAAAAGTTTTCCAATATTTTTAGATATAAGAACAAGTAAAAGCCCATGAATAAAATTATTTTCATTAATAGTTATTTCTGTAATTATAAGCAAAATTACATCTACTTACTAATAGAGTAAAATAAATTTAATACAACTTTTCAAAATATGATAAAAAAATATGTTCCATTTGTTACTTATACATTTAAATGCCAGAACAGATCTATATAGGTAAATAAATAACTTGTATAAAGTGAAAAGGGCGTTGTTAAAAGAGACTTTATTTTTACACGTATCTTTATAGTGAAGATACAAATCTTAGCTCAAAGACAAACAATACTCGAATCGATACCTGTATACTATTTACCAAAAACGAGTAAGATACCTTAATAGAAAAAATTCTGTCGACCTGAAAGGACTCAAAATAATTTTTAACCGAACGAACAAATGTAACGAAAAAAACATGCTTGTATTTCTCGACTTAAATTAATATTTACTTAG
The DNA here is from genome assembly GCA_019973975.1 of Trichonephila clavata. Lineage (NCBI taxonomy): Eukaryota > Metazoa > Arthropoda > Arachnida > Araneae > Nephilidae > Trichonephila > Trichonephila clavata. Next base: position 7,539 of record BMAO01030263.1, read on the forward strand.
CAAATACTTTTCTTAAAAGAAAGCAGACAAAAAAGACTATGCTAAGAAAATAAGATATGTTTATTCAGATTTCGACAGACCTTTTTCCATCATAATGGAAACTCGAGTAACACATGTAAATAGTCTTATATAAACTGGACGTAGGAGGAAAAACCAAAAGTAAAGGAAAAGGTATACAGTAAGAGCATTAGTACTTCTGGCAAAAATAACTTTGAAAATTTGAGATGAGTTATTTGTTTGTAAGGATGTGTAAGCGACTTGATACTTTGATAATTTGTATTCAAACATATTTTAAAAAATAAACCTTTAATTTCGGGACTTGTTTACAAAATGTTTAGTGGCTGTTGTTGATGGAGGCTTTTTGTTGATAAATTTGAAATGAGTTTGTGAAGGTCCGCAGGGATGCATTTTAACCAAATGAATTAGAAAAAAGATTCTTTTATTCGATTTAGTTAATAAGTACTTTTTTTCTTTTCATTATTAACTCGACGGATAACTACGCGGAAACAGTTTGTTAAATAGTTTTCTGCAAAAAAGTTTCAATCATTAAAACTTTTTAAATCAATTTTTTTAACAGAAATTTCATTGTGCTTAAAGAAACTATTTTAAATGAGTATTTCATATATCTAGAACTGCCGAAAGATACATTTCGAGGTTATTGATACATATATTTAAAATAATTATGGTAATGCCTACTCAGAAACATTTAAAAAATATCAGAGAATTTTACATTACAATATATATATATATATATAATTGTGAGCCTATAAATATCACATAATGGGATAGAGATCAAAATATATAGATACAGATGAGTCCTGACGTTCAATTCAGAACTATGTGAATCAGCTGAATTTCACAGGATTTCTGTTGATAGTGGTAAAAATTGCAATTTAACCTAATTGAAATGTGTCTTTATCTGCTAAGAGTTATTATGAGAGTGGACCACAAAAATGAACTGAAATTTTTAAGCAACGTGTGCTGGGTAGATATTAAGAAAACAGCACTGTAATATGTGGAGGGAATGGAAGCTCAAGTGTAGTATAGGGGACCCTTTCGATTTGGCGATTTTTCTTCAAATTGGCGATTTTTATTCAGATATAGTGAGATAACGAATTCATTCTAGTTTCCAGACATCTAAAGCTAAGTAAAGTAGCTTGGCGATCAATTTCGGTCGCCAAAAAAATTGGACATTGCCCCCCCCCATACTACACTTTAACCGGAAAAAGATGTTAGGAGTGACGTGATTTGCTATTTCTGATCTCAAACTGGTTTTTAGAATTAGTGACACCATGATTTTTAAAGGAAATGCAACCTGATACGTGTGTATTTAAGTGGAAATTTAGGCTGATTGTCAAAATAGACACTATTGAAGACCCAAATGTGTCACTGGTCCAAATTCTTAGCAGGGCGACAAGAAAATATGAAGCATAACTACTATTTGTTCATAATTATTAACACACACCGCATCACTATTGCTGATTTTCTTCATGGAGACGCACGATCAATGCTTCGTATCACTGTGATATTTTAGACGAAGTGAAACTTGTTTTTTTTTCGTATCAGAAATAGGATTTCGCAGCGGGACTACGCTTGACCCCAACGTTATATAATTCAACCACTTTATAACTGATGGGAGGCTGGCCGGCAATGTAGTTGGCCCCCAAATAATCACTAATTTGTATATTCCCCTTGTTTACAGGGTGTTGTTTAAATTCCTCGGTTGGGGACCCAGGAACGCAAGGGTGAGAACACAGGGCTGAACGGACTCATAAATTTGTTTAAACTTTGTAACTTTTGTAACTTAGTGCTTGGTAACTGACCAATGACGCGGCTGGACAAAGAGTGCGCGTAGGCACAAATGGTGGGATTTGCCCTCCCTTAAAAGGGCGCCGAGTAACAATTTTCGGGAGATTCTCACTCACAATAAAGTTAATTTGATTCCCAAATTTTAGGACAAACTTTAGTTTCATTGTCCAGTGGACAATGCCAGCCCCCATCACCTCGCCTCCGTTTCAGATAAGTGAAATTCTTAATGTTTGTTCATAGTTCTCTTCTTCAATTTTAATAGTGCTTAATCTAAATGCTAAATTTCGTAATATATTCGAATTGTAATAAACTAATTTATTTTAATTTTAATCCGAGTAATTTCATTAGTTTTGCGTTGTCTCAATAATTCATTTAGAGTACTGGCCACTATGTTGATGCGGACTAAGTTAAATAAGCGAACCTGGGTAGTTTTTAAGACGTTAGTTAAATTCAACAGAAACTTAAAGCAAAATTAGTCAGCGCCGCATCATAACTTAAAAACGAGAAAACTCATTGGAAGCAGTCAGGATATCTTTAATAATTTGTTTCCCAGTAGTTTTCATCTCTTCACAACGCTTAGAGGAGGCAATGATTTTATGACAAGGTGCAAGTAGAGATATTTATGTTCCAATGGCTTCGAGATCAACCATCATTTTGTTATGACAGGGTCATAAACACATTGCATTAACGTAGCGAAAAATACTTCAAAAAATTCGAGATTAAATAAATATTATTTTTTTTTATTCTTTAAATAAATTTTGAACTGACAATTCTGGTTCATTTTAATCAACCCTTATATAATAAAAATTATCAAAAGGTTTATATTTAATTTTTACGTTATTTTATCCAAGCTTAAAATTTTTTAAAAATTAAACATAGTATAAATCATATATCTTAATATAAATTTTTACAAAATAAAAAAAAAACTTTTTGTTTGAGAAGAGCATTTTTTAAAAAGGTATTACACAACGTTTGTACAGAAAATTATAGAAATATTTTCTTGCTTTACATTTCAATTATTTCAATTTCGCTATAGGTTGATTTATTTTAAAAAGTTTGCACTATAAATTGTAAAAGTCGTGTATTAAAAATATAAAATAACTAATGTTAAATAAAATTCTTTATTTGATATAACAAATTCTTACTTTTTACTTCCTTTCAAATTATTAAATAAGAATTTTCACATATATTTTTCTTTGTATTTAACTTTCCTCAATTTTATAATAGTTTAATGTTCCATTTCTTTCATTTTCCACAGAACCTATAAAAGAACTTTCCTTATGCGACTCGGACAAAATTAAATGTTTAATACTCACTCAGTTAGAAACTACATTTTCCTCACTGTATGGGATTAATGGACCATTTGTAAATACTATTTGTATAACGATTTTAGTTAGGCTAATTATGTATGCCTTGTAGTCTTTGTACCAACAGAATGACTTAGTGTTGTACAATACTTTCTTTATTTGTATAAAATTTATTTTTTATACTCATTAAGAAATTTTTAAAAAATGTACATAGATATTTTTAACGTTTTATTTGTGAATATTGCATAATTTACATTTCGTACTATTACTAAAATTAATAAATTTCCTACAAATAAATAAAGTTTTTTAAAAAAAACTATTACATTTTACTCAAAATTCAATTTTTCATCTTTTAAATATTTTTTATTACCTACAAAATTTGAAAGATGCAAAGCCATTTAAATAATTATTATTTTATAATAAAATGAAAGTGTCAATTTGTTTCATAATAAATTCAAAATATATCAGGAAAAAATTTGTTAGAATACTTTCAGAGTTATTATATTTAGAATGTTTATATAAATTCAGAATGTTAAGTTTGTTTGATGATTTATATTATGCTAGTATTGACGTTTAAATTTGATATAAAATTTCTGCTTTAAAATGCATGGCAAATTAACGTTATGAGATACTTTGCAACAATTCCATTAAAATGTTATGTTCTGTAGTAGCAATGCTGAAACTTAATCTTTCGTTCTTTAGTTTATATTGCCTTTTTACGAACTATTATATCTAATACGAATAAAATAAATTCTAACGCAATTTAATTTGTTAAATAATTCTAATTAATAAAATAAAATCTAAAGCTTTTTTTTTAACCACTTTGCTCTAAATGTTCAGGAAACATGTCTTGCGTTATGACAAATGATAGCTGATAATCCGTTTCTACTTCAAGTAAATAAATACTTATTTTTTGCAATAACTATATAAAATTTTAATTTTTTTTTTCTTTTATCTTGTTGAGAAATAATTTACGAACACTTGTTAAGCGAGTTAAAAAATGTATTCAAAACCAAAGTTCAACGTAAACGTTTAATTAGATTCATCAAAATTTGTAAAGTCAAAGAGAGACAGCAGTAAAAGAAATGGTAAATTCAAAGAATTTTAAATAAGCTATCGAAATATATAGGGTGGTCCCAAATTCATGACGTAAAATTTAACGTTAGGTATAGTACATTGTAATAATCGTTTATTCTATAGGAATGTATGGGCGCAAGTGACGCGGGGAGACACAAACATAAAAAAATAAGTACGAAAGGAAAGACAGTGTTTATTGAAAGCGTTGTTGACAAGCGTAATGTTTACAACAACTCTTCATAACTGTTTAGCACATGAACTAAGAAGTCCAGCTGCAGCTCATAGTGCTGTACCACCTACTTGCAGTCGGAGAAGATAGCCAGCTGTATTCAAAGCTTATACTCGCTGAAAATGTAAGAGTTGTAAGCGATTTTCGTTTAACCATCTACAAACGGTTTGATGATTCACACTTATGTGGAGATCAACAGCAACACTACTGACTCTCGTATAACAGCCACAATGTTCAAGATGCTTTCTTCCAAGCTTTAACTACGCACAACTCTTCGTCTGCCAGCATCATGTCTGGTGATGTGAAAAGAATCTGTTTCACGAAGTTGCCGATGTATCCTCAAAAAAAATTATGCGATCCGGCATTCGTCAATCGGGAAACTGCGCGTGATACATACGTAGCGTAACTCTGCCGTTACCATTTGCCCGTTTGTATATGTAATACATGTTTAATTTTTCGGCATACTTAAAGTCTCCCATCGTAGATGTCAGCACAATAGCAAATGGCGCTTTCCACTACTGAGATGCATCGTGTTGAACGGTGGCTAGACATCTACTGCCCCCTGCCGACAACGAAACCAACCAATAACGCGATGTCTATTTTCTTTTAATTCCACTGTTTGCACCTCACCGCATCACTTGCACCCATACATTCCTATACAATAAATGATTGTTACAATGCCCTGTATCTACCCTTAAAATTTGTACCATGAATTTGGGACCACCCTGTATTTGAATATTTCCCATTACATTCTTCGTGTTGAAGATCTTTCTTTTAGATTTAATAAGATAAAGTTTTTATGACTAATACAATAATAAATATTGTACTTAATGAAATAAATTCAAATTTGAATGTTTCTTTTATGGTATAAATTGTACAATATATAACTCATACAAAGAAAAAATAACTTATCAAAAAATCAAGTGAAAAGAGTATCTAAAAAAAGACTTCTAGTTCTTCTCCAAGGAGCTTCACATGGATGATGTTATAAATTGAACGCCTCCTCTAAATTAATCTTCACAAATTCCTAAGCTACCAAATACCAAAGTGGAACACTTATTTCGACAAAATACACGATATTTCACTCGAGATTATTGCAATCTCTAGCTCCACTGATTTTCAAGATTTATTTTATTTTCTTGAATATGCTGTGATCCATAAAATAAGTCTAGGTTATTCGTCGAAGCTACCGTAGATCGTTCAAAACCAGATTTCAGACACATTATTTTATTTTGGATCTGACGTAAAACGGCTGAGAAAATTGAATAAAAATCTAGAATAAATTAAATTTATAAAAATTTTCGAATCTTTATTTTATTCTATATATATATTTCTAGATAGTATAAATATCCTTTTTTAAATATTAAAGCTACGTAAAATATTTCTGTTGCATGAACTGTATGTTATACTTTAGAGCTTTACACATTTATGAACACTAATGTAGTTATAATTTAGAGATTTTTGAATCAATATTCTTTGAAAATCGAAACCCAAACTTAATTAAATGTTAGTGGAATAGCAATGGCTATTGATTTATTGATTTAAATAATCAATATTAATCTTTTGTGTACAAGTTTTAGCTACATTAATTACTTAACATATTGTATATTTTAAATCCTTTTTATTATGTCATATTACACTGTATAACGTGCCACAGAGTACTTCTAAAGGTCTTGCGAAAAAACGTTAATGCCTTAAAATTATCAACGGAAATATTTATCAAACTATTTGAAATTTAATAAATGCATCTCTTCTCTAAAAACATACTTGTTCAATTGAAAAATATTACTTAAAAGTTTAAACAAACTTTTCAGAATATTAAAAAATTATTGTGCACATTCACATTTTTTTCTCTTAAGAAAAAGTAAAATTTCAACCTATAATTAGAAAATTCATACTAGAATTATTTGTTTCGTTAGATATTTTTTTATTTTAAAATAGCATTTTAATAAACTATAATTCCAAGAGATTAAAAAGCACAAATCCTTTTGAAGTGTGAAATTATAATTTTTCCCGAAATACAATAGTTATTTAAACAATTTTGAAGAATATTAAGGGAAAATAACATTCAAAATTTATTAGTATAATAATTTTGATTTTGATATCTCTTTCCAAACATGGTGTTGCATTTTGGATTACCAGCAATATATTTCTAGAGGTGCTTGGGAATTTTACTCAAAAATTCTAAAACGCGCGCGAATATTTTTATAACCGAAGTACTGAACTGAATAGTGCACGTCTGTCCATTCAAAATGTTATGCAACTAATCTGAATGGATACTATTCAGCTTTGATTATTTTTAAATATATTTTTATTTTCATTTGCTATATCATGTACTATTTTTATAATGAACATTTATAAATTATTTTACATTAATTTCAACTATTCCATTTGTAAAGAATACGTATAAATATCGAAACTAAAAAGTAACAGTTATCTACAAAACATTTCAATAAAATTCCAAATTTTGTAGATAAAAATAGACATAAATAAATGTTACATAAAGATATAAATAAGCGTTTTGACTGATCTTGTTATTTAAAATAAAACAATTAAATTTCAAATGAAGAAATTTAAATTTTTATTAATAAAATTAACGGGATTCAGTATTCAAAAAAAATATGCAATTTGATGTAGAAATTTCTTTATTATCTTATATTTAATGCGTTATGTTATAATCATAAAACGAACTGGCAAAAAAAAAACAGTCTTAATTAGGAGATTGCTTCCCCTATAAATATCCCAAATATCCAACGAAAAAATCCTCCCTTATGAAAGCAATTTATTTGAAAGAAGAAATAATTTAGTTTTGTGACTTTAAGAAAAAAATCAGTAAAAAAGTAGATAAATGGTATTTTATGAAGAAAAATTTAACTATTAATCAAAAATCCCTTTTTAAATATAAACGAAATTAAATATCAGTAAAAGAATCACAAATAAATAAGTAAAAATTTATTTTTTCATATTTCCATGCCCTTTTATCGTAACTTTTAAACCATTTAATTGCCCGGTTAAAACGGCACCTCCATCAGCAAACGAAATCTCTTCCAGCACTTAATAGAGAACTCACTTTCTTTTCTTCCAGGTGAAGGAACAGATAAAAAATGTAACTAAATAATTCCTAAAAGTTCTGTGCGATCAAAATTTGCCCTTCACAGCTTCTTGTGAAGGTCTCGCCTATCGATTGGAGAAAGGAGCTCTGTATGGTTGACTATCAACCAATGAAATGGGCGGAAAAAGTCTTGAAACTGTCAAAGAAATTGAATTGTTCTTACTCGTATTAAATCAGTAAAATCAATTACGTAATTGGGTTCATAAGGAGTATTGAAAATCACTTCTAAATCAATTTATTAAGTTACGAGGAAAACTATTTATATAAGAAATTAAGTTAAGAAAATAAGGTTTATGGTGAAAAAAGTTTTCTTACAAAAGTAAAAATAGTATTTCTAAATGCTGCAAAATAACTTTTCTGAAAGAGTTTTAGTTTAAAGGATTTAGTTTTCAGAGCTAAGATTTTTTTTAAAGAAAAGGTTTAAGTAAATATGAATAGTTTGAAGTTATATCCCATAAGAAATTTTAGAGAACTTCTGTTACTAAATTATGCATTTGTATTTTATGTCACAATATAAATATTTTCCATACATTCTTTTTTTTAAAAAATTAAAAATTTCAAAAATAATATAAATATTTAAAAATTTGTATGAACGATTTAATATTAAGCTGTACAATTTTTAAAAAAAACATTTATATGAAAAATAAGTAAAAATTTCTTTTATAACAACAGCAAATAAAATTTTCTTAGGGGAATTATTAAGGAATATGAAATAATTATCTGTAAATTAAACATGTTTAATTCTTTACTACGAATAATTTACGAAAATATTTAAATACTGCTAAATAAAATATTTTCGTTTTTTAAAATGAAATTTAAATTTTTAATTTTGTTATTTCATTTCTTAGTTCTGCTTTTTTAGATTTTTTCATTTTTAGTTCTGTTATTTTAATTTTGTTATATCATTTTTAGTTCTGTTATTTTAATTTTTAATTTTCTTATATGTTTACATGGTTGTATATAATTATGTTATATGTTTTGTATTTAATTCTTTACCATGAATGATTTTTGAAAATATTTAAATAGTTCTAAAAAATATTTTCAGATTTAAAATTTAATTAAATTAAAAAATTTAAACATTTTCTTATTTAAATAATTAATTTTTTTGAATATAGCTAATATTATTTATTTGCTAAGCACAAGTAAAAGTAATATCTTAAATGAATAGTAGCCTAATAGTAGCATAATAATAATGTAAAAGCTATGCATTACAATCCCTTAGACGAAAATCAATTCAGTTCAGCTCAATGTAGAAGGTTTACCATTTCATGTAAAATAAAAGTAACTAACAAGAGATCGGAAAATTGAAAAATTATATATTTAAAGTAAAACATCGTGAAAGAAAGCGATTAAAATGAGTTAGAGCTTTTCTTCATAGTTTTAATCACGCCAACTTGTTAAAAATAGAACTTTTAATATAATTTTTGCTTCAACTTCCTTTTTCATCCGGAGCAAATTTAATTTGCCGACATAATGAAAATTTATTTTATCTGCTTTACTGCTACAATGAGAACTATTTTAATTAATCAATTCCTTTACTTTGAATAAGAAAAAAAAAGTAAAAGGTACAATTTCTTGAATATTTAAAAGTGTTCTAATACGATATGTGGATAAAACTACTGTTTTAGAATTTTTCACTGTAATAGATGAATTGAGTAAATAGATTAAATGTTTCTGTTGAGCTATTTCAGAATACTCTTCAAAAAAAGTAATTAATTCTATAAGTTCATTTAAGTATTTCAAAAAGAAAGGAACTAATTTTTAAGTAAAACACCGACGACCTTCTAGATTTTTTCTAGAACACATTTTATAAAAGCGTGTCTTCTAGAAAAAATCTCAAGAGTTACAGAACAATGCTATGGATTTATTCTAACAACTGTGTAATTAATTTTTCAGTCGTGAAAAGTTTTTTGAACTTTTCATCTTTTGTTTTTAATCCCTTTGAATGTTTTTTTTTTACTTTTCCATTAAAAGAGAAGAAAAGTAAGTGTAGGCTATTTTATTAAATAAATTTAGGTATCACATTTTATATTTTCTTCATGTGAAAATATGTAAATGTATTTAAGAACTACGATTCATCAATTACAAAGATTTAATAGTTTATGAAATTTTTTGTGAACTTTGTGTTTTCATTAACTGTATAAGTAATGATAAAAGACCAGAAATAGTTCTTTTCTCTAAGAAGCATTATATATCAAATTATGCGGTTAATTCAAACTGAATTTAGTCTACAAGGTACAGGAAATATAATTAATACATGTATAGTAGTACAAAAACGAGTCGCGGGTTGAGAGGGTTCGAGTAAGAAACAGACATTTCTCAAGTTAAACACTTATATTTCTTTTAACACTCATTAGACTTTATGAGAATTTCCAAGAATGCATTGTAATAACTAAACCCAAGGAGCACAATCAACCTTATTAATTTTATAATATAAATATGAGGATTTATCTATTCTCCTGAAAGCTCTTGCTGCAACACTTACTTAATCGTCAGCCGCAAGGTGGATGGCTTCTCTTTCTCTAAATCTTTCCTTCTGTAATTAATAATACCGAGTGCTACCACCGGTCGCTCACACTTATGCTTTTTTCTTAGAATCAATTTTCAAGCATCATCACCTACCCCATGACTAGCACTTAAATAGAAGCTAGTATTTACATAAACTCAAGTCCTCTCTACGGAAAGCGGTTTTTTAACTAAAATCACTTAAAACAAGTATTTTACCCAAGAGGATTAGTGGCAGCCCGAAAAGAACCCGTTACAACTGTTACTTAAAATATTGTAATTTTTTGATAATCTTGAAGCTTAATGAGATTCTATTTAATATATTTATAATAAAACCTTATATTTTAAAAGAACTTCTCTTAAATTTCACACAATCTATATTTATTGTAAATATTCAAAACTATTTTTTAATAATTGACAATATCCATTAATAAAATATAGTGAGATAAATAATTGACTTATTTCAGAAAACAGAAGGAATAAAAAGTTACCGAACTGTTGAAAAGTGTTAAATTTTTTACCTACACAGAAGGATTCAAAAATATTTAAAATTTTCTCAATATGAAGTACATAGTAGTTTAACATTTAAATGCATGTTTGAGTAAATTATTAATAATAATTGAACATTCTTTCTTCTGATGCTTCATTATTAACACCATTTTATAAGCTTCACTTGCATGTAACGGAGTCTTTGAACTCTATTTTTGCTCACTTGTCTAGGACCGATGATAAAACAATAATTTCATAATTTTGTTCCATTGTCCTGATCAGGATCATCCCATTTTCAGATCCCATCCCGCATCTGGCGTCTAATTTCAGATCCTCTTTCCAGATTTGGCAACCAAAAGATTAAGCTTCAACTTAGTTTGATTAACTATAAAAGGATATTTTTTAGTTATTTTAGCAATAATTTATTCATTAGTATGATGCTTTACGTACTTATAACAAAGATATTTGTTCTCATACTTGAAACTGTTAATTTTTTTATGCCTATTCATTATCAGGTTTAACATAAATGTAAATAACACGTGGACAGAACCGTACATTCTGTCAAAAAAAGTCTCCGAAAACTCTTTATTAAAATATATTACAAGCCCTACTTTAAAAATTCAAAAGAAAAGAAAATGGTTCAAAGAAGCCACTCGACCGTGTCAACAAACTGTCAGAGGGCGAAAAAGTTCTTTTTACTATTGCCACAATGTCTTGTCAAGTTCCATTCTATTTGCAAGTCTATAAATTCTATCCTAGAAGGATTTGACGGAATTGCTTTGATTTTTACGGTTCCAGATGCCCAATTCTCGTTTCTACATCGGTAACGGAGTGTGTGATTGTCACACTCTTGAGAGTCGGTATTGGGAATTCTTTCGAAGAATTCAATTCCCTTGAATATATTAGAAAGGAAATTGGTGAAACATATCAAAAGTTAAGACATTCTATTTTGTCACGCCTTAGAATGAAATGTTGCTTGTGTGCAAAGAATCTAATAAGAAAGTTCTGCATTAGTTACTACTTTGTTGCAAATGAAGATTAAAACCATGCATTTCAACAAAGCATGAATAATAATTTTAGTTTTAAAGCATTCTATGAAGAATATTTTAAATGCATTATGTATATTGAGATATATCTTTTAAATACAGATAAAATGTTACTTAATTTAAGTATATTTTAAAGCATTTTAAGTTAAATTCAAATAAAAATTTTGGTTCATAAAAATACAGTTGAGTAGCAATATAGTGTTATAGAAAATAAGAGAGAGAGAGAGAGAGTTTAGTAATTGAATATATTTATGCTGCATACTCCCGTAATTTATTCAAGATTGCATAAAAACTCATTATCAAAGTATGTATTTTAATTTCGATTTCAAATTAAAAATAATATAATACAATCTAAATTTTTTGTTGTTCTTTCATTCATTTGTAATTCATCCGTAATTTATGCATCATAGAAAAAAATGAATAAGTTACGCTAAATGAATTATTTCCCTTTATTATTCAAATGTTTCACTAATTTGTTAAGGAAATTAGATGTTCAAAACATTCGTGCTTCGGAAGTAACTTTATGCTTTTATATAGATAATTCATATTATCCGAATATTACGACATATAATACGAATTAATCAAGATGGCATAAATTTATATTATGCCGTCTATGAAGAGAAACTGGAGACTTTGTAACTCTTTTTAAAAGATGCACGTTGTTAAGATAACATTGGTAAAGAAGCGGTTCCACCAAAAATCCTTGGAAGATGGGAAAATCAGTACGGGTACTAAGCATGATACCCGTCCCAAACGAGAACTCCCTTACTTCCAAACTAGTCTTTACGAAGTATCTGGAAAGGGGTATTTCATCCCCCTCTCCTCGCACTCCTCACGTATGTACGAGTCCCGAATTGTTATTCAGACACTTTGTTATCATCCGTAAAAAATACTTGACTCCATTCCTGATCTGTTTAAATTGTATGCTTTCGTTAAGGTACTGGTTGTCAGGAAAATAAACAACCACTCTATGAAACTTCCTGACCACAATAAATATCAGTCATCAAGTAAAGTTGTTGCATGTATCTTGCTATTTTCCCTAGTTGTCTGGCATCTAACATCTTGCCTGTAGGATAAAATACCGGTCGTCCACAACCGTGGTTACTCCTGGATGACCACTACCAAATCCTCGTACAGCTGATTCTGTAGTTTAAAATGTTCTCCAATCTTGTGAAATGATGTAAGTGATCCACATTATTCACACTTCAACCTTTTTCCATGTCTTCAATTAGACCTCGGAAAAGGTCATCTAAATGTCGTCTATATTAATTTAACGCTGTACATGTTGCACTGTGGTAGCAATTCGATATAGTTAAAACTATTGTACACAGTGTAATAACTTTCACAGAAATGAGAAGTATATACTGACAGAATGCCTTATACTCTTGTACTCTCATACTCTTCTCTTGTAAAATACTAATCGTATGTGTGTGTGCCATATTGTACAAAACTAACGTTTGTTTCTTGTTTTGTCTTTCGGTCCATCATGTCTACTCGTTCCGCTTATATGCTGCTCTCTTAGCTTTGCCCTAAATTTTTATCAATATTTTTTAGAAAACATTTCTGAAACATTTTGATACTGAAATAGGCAAAATAAATATCATACATGAATTCAAAAAAAATATTCTCGAAAAAAAAAGGACTCGAGAAGGGATTTATTATTTTTTAGAGACTTTTTGAATCGAAAACAACCACACTGCCGCTCAGGTGACCAACACCTTATCGTTTTACTATATCCGACGACACATCATTGCATCAATCATTGACAAGAAGAAAAGGAAAATGAAAGTATCCCAAAATCCCATCCTTATGAATATTTTCTTCTAACTACCTGTCCCCTAAAGCGTAAGAGTATTATATTTGCGTTAATATAACTTTCATATATATACCACCATGTTACGAATTGAAGATGTAATGTCTTCGGGGATGTTGAATAATTGGTCATCAACTAGATATTTTGCAAAAATTTAGATTTACCATTCTTCAATGGATGTATCAGACCTTAATGATCAAGAATATTTGGCCGCAGGATACTTCCTTGCCATCTATCTCATGAATTTATCCCTGGAAGAATATCGATGAAACTTCTTTTTATGATAGGGAATAAGTAATTAGATTGTGATATAGTATAAAAAAGTTAATCGAATCCCTTGTTTAGAACTTACCGTTAAATATCCAGTTCCTTTCGATACTAGGTTTTCCAATTAATTATGAATCATCCACCATAATTTGATTATTTTTTAGCTCATAAACTGTGTTTTTTGCCAGTAAGAAGAATAATTAGACTTTCTATTCAATTACCATATCGCATCAGAACCATGCTTATTTCTTGTATTACCAATTTCGTAATAATTCGCATAGTTTTCTCTCATCGTTAATCAATGTATTTTAAAATAATTTATTTCATTGATAATGTACGTTGATGATAATATTTTGAATAAAGATAATTATCCCTATTTAATTCAAGAAAATTGTTTGCAGTACATTTGGGCAAAAAATACTCATAAATGTTTTAGTAATAAAGAGAATTTCAATTTTCTATCGTAATTTCAGAATTACGTAAGATTAATATTCAAATATTAATATTATCACAGTACATTATTAATTTTAGCTTCACATTGTAATTTGTAGTTTTTTTTTGTACAAAACAATCAATTTCTATATTTTTTCACGTGTTATTGGAATATTATAATCAATTCGGAAATTGGATTAAGCAGTCAATCGTTGACTTAAGCTGCAATAAGACAATTATTATTTAATAATATGAAAAAATGCCAAGTCTAAGGAGACCAAAATTTCAAAGAAAAATATATTATTATATTCTAAAAAGCTCAAATATTTCTTTTATTATTGCATTTTGTTTAATCCTCTTTTTAAGGAGTATACTCATATTCCTCAAAAGTGAAATAATAACATCAAAAAGAATGTGCCCGACTATTTTAGTTACGAGATGGGTAGAAGAGGAAAACCTATGGAAATTATTTAGTTTGCTTTTGCATGTGATAACTTGATGCAAAATTTCAGTCTACCAAATGCTGCAATTGTCTCTCTCCATTATGCTATAAATGACGTTGAATAAACATCTGAGGAACGTAGCATAACACTCGTAGATAACAACGAGCTGAATGCCAGCAGTCATTAGCTGCGGAATGATACCGTTTTCTGGAATTGTATGACTTCGGTTTCTCGCCAAGTTTCAGAGTTCTTATAATATTCAATGAGGGAAAATTCCAATAAGAATTTTATAATTGCTTAGGTATTGAAACAATACACAAATTCTGTCCAGAAACTCGATGTGTTACAAATACAGACCTTCTTTTGAATTTATTCATTAAAACACAAAGAATTATGTGTTTCATTGTTTATGGTATGAATTAGTTATATTCATACCGATATTTGCAATTTTAAATGAATATTTAAATTTATAGTTTAAACCAATTTTTAACATTTTCTTTTTTAAAAATTGAATTAGGGATATGCTTGCTCACTTAATAACCATGACTTTTATAATGGAAACAAACTCAAGCACGGTTTCGAATAAAATCTCAGCTCCAAGAAACTAGATTCTAAACAACAAAAAATTTTGGAAGGTCAATTTTGTGTTATTTCGTTTGTATTTTTGTATGCATTTTTGTTTCCCGACAATTCTATTTTTGGTCCTAAAATCGAACACCAATTTATCCTCAAGCTTTTGCATATATAACAGCAGTATTATGTTGTATATAATGTTGTAATATTCATTGTTATTTGTGATTTTGTAATTAAGCTTAACAAACCATTTAATTACCCAAAGTTATTTAAAATTGCTCACAACTAACTTAATATACAAGAAAATTTTTAATTATCAAAGACTTCTTTAAATTATCAATTCTCTTAAAACTGAAAGGATGTGAAATAACTTTTGAGAATTCTTGAATACAAATAATGGATCAAAAGCAATCAAATTGTAATAAATTACACTTAACCCATTCAGGACCAGGCGATTTTTCCAGTTAAGCCTAACTTCATTCACAAATTCATAAAAGAATTCTTAATGTAATAAAATATGTCGAAATTTATAGTTTAAAAAAATCATTCGAAATTCCAAATTAAGATCACATCAATATGATTACGGGCCTCAGAATGGGCGGGCAAAACACAATCTCAAATATGATACTGTGTTCCCTGAAGTGATCACATATATGTGATCATGGTCTTGAATGGGTTAATCATCCCCCAAGAAATATATTTTTAAAAACTAAAAAAATTCTTAAACATTAATTATTGAAAATAACAAGATGTCAAAAAACTGCCCTTACAAATAAAAAATCGTATTAATAGAAAGAATGGAACTAATACGTATTTCTTTAATTGGAGAGCTATGATCGGTGTTTCTCTTCAAATTACCAATCAATTAAAAGAGAGTATGTCTCTAAAATTCAGGTACCAGCTATAGTTTTTTTACTCCTATTTGATTCTAACTTTGTTTCATGAGAAAAGACGTAGAGTCATCGCTTTTCACAGAGTCACAGAAAGGTAATACTGCCTTTCTTTTGAGAAAAAAATGATCAGCTCTGCTTTCAGCAAGATCAACGTCAAATGTAGAGAAAAACCATAACGGACAAGAGCAGAATAAACACAGACAGCAATTTTCTGGCTCTCATTACTTCGAGTAAGTGAAGTAACACATGTCATGTCAATTACTAATGTTTCGCGGGTTTACATACGGTATTGTGAATGTAAATGACATATTATCATTTTCACTGACGTAACTATTATAAGAAGTGGAAAATTCGTAGGTTTTTTACAAAGGTTATCTTCGCGGCGTAGCGTTATAATTAATAGGACCTGAATTTGGAACATTTTTTCAGTTATAAAATACTTCAACATTAATATAATAATTATGGCATCGTTATTTTATAGAGAGCAGTATATTTTATGGTATTTTTATTTGGATTGGTGTTCATTCATTTCTTGTTACATAAAACTAGCTGGTACACCCGTTCTTCGCACGTGTGAATTGAAAAATTAAACAATACAAATTGAGAAGTTTTTAAGGAGTTAAATTTACGTGAATTGCAAATTAAACAAAAGAAAGCTTTTTGCATATCTCAACGGAACAAAAAATACCTTATTTGTTAAATTTTAAGTCTGAAGGTCTAATATCTGATAAAAAGAATTTTTTGTATTTATAACGCCCCACAACTCTCTTGTGGGTCGATTTTTGAAAAAAAACTTCTAAGCTAATCTCTGTTCAACAAAAGTAACACATTGTTACAAATTTTGTGTAATGAACGCTTAAATAGTGTAAACAATTTATACCTGGATGTGTAACCCGTTAATATTACTTTCTGTTGTATTTATTTTATGTTAAAACTGTAATATTCGCAAGCAACGCTGTTCCTTACATTATAATGGCGACTTAATGGAAACATAGCGAAATGTTGGTGATACAGCCAAGTTGGCATCATTTTTGGTGACCACGTTGGCAACTTGGCGATTGATTAAACGGTGCAGAAGTTGCTTTGCTGTAGTGCCACCTGGTGGTGGGGAGCTGCAACAAAGAGGATAACACAAAAAAAAACCTTTTCCACAAACAAATACATATATATGCCAATTTTCATAGTATTCGGTTGAACGGTGTTGGAGTAAAGCGATTTCATATAATTAAACATCCATTTTATATATATAGATGAGCTTTGCACAATTTGTCCTATACCCTATTGCAAAATGAGCTATCTTTTACATGTGAAAATGAAAAATTAAATATTTGTAGAATATTCTGATGTTTTAAAAATGTTATATTTTAAAGAGATCTATGAATTACAATATTGCTGATTTTCATGAAAATTGAGATATTGTTCTGTCTGAAAATGTGCTTCACGTTTAATTCGGGATCTTGTACATTTAGTGAAGACAGCCTTAATTTACAAAAGATGATGTTAAAATAAAGTTTAAGGGGAAAAACTAATTTTTGATAGCCTTTAAAGCATATTTTTACCAACCAGTCTGTATAGATTGCTTTTATTCACTATCGTATAAGCAACAGCAGTATGCGAACTACTAACTTTAACTTTTAATTACTTAATTTTAATTATCTTATAATTTAAGGCATTGACTTTTTAACTAGAATAAACATTTGAAGTTCGAATTATTAATCTTAAAATTTTGTATCATCTCATGTAAAACGGGAATTTACTTCAAATAACTTTTTTAATAGAGTTTACTGAAATAAAAGTCGAATTTTAAATTATTTTATATCTTTAATGGAGATATATTAATTTAAAACGGTATTCAAAGAAACAAAGCAACTCATTGGGATTAACGAGACTGCCATTAACGTAAGCTATTTAAAGTTCAATTAGAAAAATTAATATGGTTATTTGGAGTGGAATGTAAAATTATTTCATGCACGATTTACTTACTTCTATTTCGAAATGATGGAGGCAGATGAGAATAAAAACTATAACGTGATTGAAATTTTAAAATTTGGAGTTAAATCAAAATGATTGCATTGACGAATGACTGCTAAATTTGGGATCAATCATATTCAAATGATTTTTATACGAGATGTTTATAAAACAATACTTCCATACACAAAAAGTTGTAAAACAAAACAATATTCTTATGGTATACGTTCCCTAATTATTTTATACCTATATTTACTGATCCAAAATCAATTCATTCTACCTCGAATAATCGTGGCTTTAGGGAATAAAACTAATTATTTTCCTCGAATTCTTTCCCGCAAAAAAAAAGATTTATCAAGAAAGAATTATTAATTATTTCTTACTAGAGAAAAATTAATTATATTCATTTTAATAAAAAAATGTCGAGAAAAAACGTGAACAATTGCCTTTATCATATTCGAATCATCCTTCATAAGTATTAATTATAGTTTCAGAAGATATCTCTAATTTCTTTAAAAAGAGAGAGAGATTCAAGTTCTTTTTTACTTTAAATTTCCATATTTAATCATTTTTTTTTTCAAAACAAACCAATTCTCTCCGTTCTCTCTCTAAAACCAAATTAAAACCCACGTTTTGTTTTGTAAGAGAATGGTTGCTTTCAGCATTTTTTTAGATATCCGAGCACGTTCAAATGATCAATTTCAATCAAAACACACATTTCTGGTAGTTTTTTTATTGAATAAGTGAGATCACTTGGTTTAACAAAACACACATGTATTGTTTCTAAGTTACAAAAAATAACATAAAATTAGAAAAAGAACCTGAAAGTGGGTCTTTAATCTACCAGAAGAGACCATTTATATATATAAGTTATTAAAAACTATCATGATAAACTTGGTAGCTCGAAATATTATAAATATATTTTTAGAACACTTATTAAACCTGGTATTTATATTTTAGAGAATGTACTAAAGAAATTCCTACTGTAGGAATATTTTTTGAGTTATCTCCTGTTATTTTAATAATAGCCTCATCAATTTGTTACATTTCTTATTATAGCTATACGACCAGCTCTGAAATTTTTACATTTTAAGAAAATATAAAAATTGTAGCACATTCCCTAGATAAATGAATGTAGTTTGCTTTAGTAATACTTTTATTGATATAAGTTTATTATTTTTTTCTAAGTACTCTTAAGTAATTTTTAAAAATCGCAAAAAATTTCACTTATAATTAAGATTTTTATAAAATTTAAATAATTTGTTATAAATACCATTGGGGAAGTTTTAATATTCATTGATATTTATCACTAAAAAAAGTATTTTTCATGGTTTTGTACGCTATTTTCAAAAAGTACTCTGAAGGTGTTCAGATACCTTAATGATGCAAATAAGAAAAACATTCATGAAACATATATTAGTAGGTAAATTAATTTTTATATTCTTTTTACACACTTAAGGACACATGTAACAATGTTTCCTTTAGATCTAAATAACCTAGCGCATGTGGAATTTTTACCGCCAAACATCATTTATGTCTTACAAAAACCATAAAATCACGAAGTGCGCTTGCATTATTAAATTTCGGAAGACAAACGCCATCATTAGGACCAATAAACGTATATAGAACACGTAGTAAACAGCACTAAAGTGGAGTTTGTCTTCGTTTATGCGATCTCAAAAGTCCCTGGTGGAAATCTGTCTCCACTGCGTCTTGGCGGCGAGGCAAGGAATAGACAGGCGAGTTCCAATCAGAGAATTCCTATAGAGTTTTCTTCAGTTGATGCAACCTATTTCGAAGGAAGACTAGTTTACTATTAGCAGATTCGTTTGCTGCGTTGTTTTTTCGTCTTTTTTATGCGCTATTTCTTCCAAACTAATGGAGAGAGCATTTTGTCTAGAATAAAACTCCTAAGTTCTTCGCTATCTGAGGAATGAATTCTTCGGTATAAAAGTATGCATCGATAAAAGGAGAAAAGATGAATATATATACTTTTTTTTATTTTGCAAATATGAAGTAGTGTTCAATCACATATGCGTATAAATATAAAAAATCCTGTAAATAAAATAGATATATATTTATTTTCTTTATTTTTTAAAAATTTAGGAAATTTATTTTCGTAAATATTAGCAAGTTTATGTTAAAACAACGCTTAACTTTATAACAATTTAATGTATCATTCTTAAAACATTAATGTACTGTTATTTCTTTATTTTATTTCTAAATTTGCAGTTCCTGAATTTATACCTCATAAAATCTCTTTATCTCCATGAACTACTGATAGAATTTATTCAATATGATTTGAAGAAATGATATACACATGTTAATTTAAATATTTGGAATGATTTAATTGAAACTTAGATTCAAGCAATTAAATAAAACAGCAAGTGCTGCTATGTTTCTGAACATATCTGCACTTTTTTTCCCTAGACAGTTTTTTTTTCATACAGCACAAGCGTATTTCTATCAATTTCTTCTTTTTTTTATTTATTTAATATGGTTCGATGACAGGATAATCAAAAACTGACCAGTAAATTTTAAAAAGTATTTATGCATTCTATGTGAGTCATTTCTTTTGAAAAATGTGCTATTTTATTATGTAAACTGCCACCTAGTGGAAAATTTTTAATTTTTTTCGAAATTATTATACTTAAGTTCATTTCGTATACAGTCCATATATCAATTTTTTAGTAGCAATCCGCTTACACATTTTAGCTGGAAAATGCCTTATACTGTGTTGAAGTTTATTTTTAACTACTCTTTACTTTTTTATACAGACCGTAAAATTATTTGAACGCCTAATAAAATATCATTTTCATACAATACGATTGAATATCAATAGATTTCCTGATTTATCAAAGATTAATCTCATTTCGTTTTGAAATAAAAGGGAGATCCATATTGTTCTGGTTTTTGATTTAATTATTAATAAATCCCATTCAAAACATTACACAACAGTTGAACGTCACTGTAATGTATGCTAATCCATTTTAAATTGTTTTGAACTAAATATTGATTCATGATTAGAGCTATTCCATTTTTATTTTTAAACAGCATAATATTTTCAGAAACTATGCACATAATAGATTTATAATTCAAATAAGTTATTTATCAAGTTATATAATCACTTTCAGACCATATAACTAACACCATTCTGCATACCTGTTTCAGACAGACGTCGGAATATAAGTCACTTGTTTGTGATGCTTCTTGGTATCCTCATTGCCAGTTAATTCAACAGGTATTCCTCCAACTATTTACTTCTTACTTATGTGATATATTATTTCATAATGCATGCTATAGAAGTTTTTTAATGCTATTGATTTGAAGTATATATATATAATCAAAATTTCTCTACAAGAGAGAGATGAATAAACATGATCAAACTGAAAAGAATTGAAACTGTAAGATAACCAGACAATAAATTTTAAATGGAAATATAAAAAATTATAATAATAGAGTTAAATATAAAAACATGGATGCTATAGTATTATAAACATTGCTGACTTAGGACAGCTGAAATATAAATTAATTTATATAAAAGTGGGGTTGAACATGTTTTGTGACCAGCCAACCTTCTCCCTTTCTGTTAATAATACTGAGCAAAACCCTATTGAAAATAATGGATAGAAAATCTAAATCCATTATGAGAAAAAGGTAACCTAAAAATTGCATTCAAAAATGGAGAGCCCGCCCTAAATCTGAGTACAACAAACAAGTTATTGCCAGATTCTAGACCAAAATACAAATTCAAAGCATAGCATTAGAAATTTCAAAGCAAAGCATAGAAGTTATTTATAGCATATATATAGAGAAAGAGAGAAAGAAAAAATCTATATAAAATCTAATTGATACTCGAAATTTTATAATACGATAAAGTCCTTACTGATAAAATGTTAATTAAACTCAAATTTCAAATCTTTAAATACCAAAAAAATGTTCAACAGCAATATTTTAATGGATATTTTTCAATAATTGTATGCAAACTTTAAATAATATTTAAATATTAGTCCAAAACTTGTGATATTTTCATATACATATAAAATAAAGACTATAGAATAGAATAATACTTTTCTGTTTAAGAAATAAACTGCGTCAAGTAAAGAAACGAGACAAAAGCTCGTTGAGAGGCAATGATATCGTTAATCTTCTTTAGAAGGTTTTAGTGAACCTAAGTCACTTTGTGAGCCGGACATCACAAGGCTTCCCCTCACAGAACCTTCTTTTGTCCTCACTGAGTATTTACCGAAACACTAGATCCAAGAGACTTGATTCCTTAAGTGCTTCGAATGATTTGCGTCGAACAATCCGTAATTCTTTTAATAGAATGGTTCAATTTTAATCATAAAATATTCCCAATTGCCCATTTTTAAACACAAACACACATCTCCAGTTAATAACCTTACATACCGTTTTGCAAACATTAACCAATATTTTATATTGTTAGAGTTCGTTGTGACAGTATTTATTTAATCATAACTTTATCTAAGTCCATGATTCAGTAAAATTTGTGTATTCGTAAAATATCCATAATCGTTTACCTTATTATTTATGTTGAAATTGTTACCTAAGTATGAAAAACTCATGTTATAAAAATAGAAGTTATTTATAGGTTAATGAACGACAAATGTGACTTGATAACCAACACATATCTAATTAAAACGCATTTCGTATTGAATTATTAAATTTTTTTAGATTTGAAAATTGTTTTTGTTTTGTTTTGTTATAGTAGCTATTGTACAGATTGATTCAAACATAATGTTTTACCTATTTCAGAGCATCATAATATTTTATTAAATTAAATTATTTTCATTAACTTTTCAATGAGGTTTCCTTTTAATGAAGTTAGCATTGTACATAGAATGCTAACGGAAATCCCATTGAATGAATTGAATCCCATCTCATGAATTCCATTGTTTAGACCAAGCCAAAAGATCTTTTTCTGCCATTTTAGGCGGTATTTTTTCAACTTTCTCTTTGATTATTTTTGAAGCATTATTGTATTTTTAAGTATCCCCAAAGAAAATAATCACAAGGAGCATAATCAAGGGGATCATGGTAGCCCTTTCTCAGGAGGAAAACAATTTTTTTTTTCTTTCAGCCATTTTATAGTTGATTTTGCAGTATGACTTGGTGCAGAATCTTGGTGCAAAAACTAAGTTTACTTGAGGGTAAAGACGTTTACTTTCTTTGAACAAGAGCTTTAAAACTTAATTCTGATAATATTTAGCATCAGATTTAACCTTTGGTTCTGCAAAAAAAGGGGTTTTTTTCGCATTGAGAGGACATTCCCATCCATACCATAACACCTGATGATTTACTTGCCTTTTGCAAAACTGTTACTTCTTTGTGACGCTTTTCGCGTGAAAAATAGTGTATCTTCATTCTATCAGATGTGGATGGTAGATGAAATAATGCTTAAGTTATCCATGTTTTGTATTTATTTTTGCGTAACATTAAATATAGAGGACAATAACTTTTTCTTTGTTTTTCTGCGATCTTTTCAGACATTTGATGGCAGACTGATTTATTCTCTTTTTATAGACGACTTTCTTTATCTGAAGACAAATTGTTGATTGCTATACCTGTAGTTTCTTTGCTAAAGTTCTTTTAGGCAGAGGATTTTCTACAGCGATAAGTCTTTCAGCTTCTTTTTCTTTTCTTTTTCATCAAGGATTTCCTTTCGTTCTCATTTCTTTCCCTGGAGCTTTTGGTTGCCAGTCAAAATTTATTTCTTTTTGTTGTTTAAACAGTAATCCATTAGAACAATGTATTTTCGGATCTTTAAATGTTTTACTTATAGCAGAATTTGAGCAACCATCCTTCAAAAGCTTTAAAAACTTCGTTACGGGTTTGAGGATCTAATTTCGGAGCCATTATTTACTCCCACTTATAAAAATATATTAGTAATTTAAACGTTTCATTTTTAAAATAAAACTATTAATGAAGTGACAAATTTACTAAAATTATGTTTTTAAAATTTGTTACACTAATTATGAATCAAAATGAAGAAGATTGCTTAAAAGTTGGTGTTAAGTATTGCATTAATTTATTGGAAAACTGAATTCTTATAAGTAGTATTAACATAAAAAACTATTATCGTTTTTGATAATCATTTTTAATTTAATACATGAGAAATTATTTTCCAATTTCATCACAGTAGCAATGCATCAAGGTAGGAATTTTATTTTACCGATTATAACCCTTCTTTCTACAACACTGTCGTAAATTCTTCTAAAGTACAACTGAATTTCAGAGATTTCTCTCTTTGCCCAATGATCTTCATAGACTTTACTATATCTCCCCTGAGAAGCTTTAACAACTTATAAAAAATAAATGATAAAATACTTAAAATGCATTTAGTTATACGTGACATGAATGTAAACCATGCTTTTCTGAAGAAGCTATGTTTGAAAGAGCGTTTAAGTTACAGAGCTCTTGCCAAAGTGACAAGTACTTCCCCATCATAAATTTTAGAGTAATTGAAATCATATCTACTGAAGTTACATAAGCTAAACTTACAATTGAGAAAATGAAAATAATTTTGAGAAAATAAGGAAGGCACATAGAACTTCGTAGCTGATATCAGGAAGAAGATAGGAAAGATGTCAAAATGTGCTGAGAGCATACAATCTAATTAAATGAACAGTTAGACATATGACTATACTTTTAACATTCTAAGCAAAGACATTTATTCCCTGGAGCTTTCCATCCGTCTAACTTAAACAGATAATAAATCTTAAAGTACCCTAAAATTATGAATTTTGCCAAAATGAGTTCTTATGATTTATTTCATATACCATCTTATTGGCTTTATAAAAATACCAAGTTTATTATTTTCCGTTCACTAGAACAAAAACTACAAGTGTTTTAGTAAAAGCAGATGCCATTACTTGAAGCAAGATGTCATACATTAAAACGCGTTTTACTCCAAATGTGTTTTTTTTTAAATGCTCAATCGGGGACAGCGATTGCTGAAAATGTTTTGAAAATAATTAACTGAATTTTTTGTGTATATTCTGTATAATAGTAGAAGTATTTGAACCATCATTTTTATCAATCCCTGTTTTATTACAAAATTTACAGTTTCTTATGTTAATATAATCACTTTTTTTAAAGCAATTTCATATAATAACTAAGATAAAGTGCTCTTGTTTTTGAAAAAAATTAAAATATGTCTTATATATATCCTGAAGGTCATTTTAAAAATGAATAATATAGCAACACATTAGAGTAGAATTGAAAAATTGAAAATTTGTTCATAAACGTTTGGAACAGAATGTGCCCAATTTATGTTATTTTTTGTAAATTTTTACCAATATTTTCCTTGTTTTAGTAATAATAATTTCTTCTTTCTCTTCTTAATTTTAACATATTTTCTTTTAAAAAAGATCTTCATATATCCATTACAAAAATGTTTAAAGGAATTAGAGAACCTTTGAGAAAATGATGTTTGTATTACGAATGGTTAAAAAAAAAGGGGTGCGAAATCGAATTTAGAGAATCATGACGATTTTCTGGGAACGCCTGGATTAACTTCTTTCTAGGGAAGTTTTCAAAGAATTGGTTCAAGAGTGATACAGGATACTTTCCAGAATTTGATATGAGTGGATAGTACACTGAAAAGTTTCAAAGTGTTGGAAATTTCGGTTAACTTGTGAATCTAGCTGCCTTTTTATGTATGAGACTGGTTTTATTTTTAAAGTAGTGAAAAAACAAAGAGCAATAAAAATAACTCGTATGTGAGAGTTAGTGGGCACTCTCTTTAAATGGTATACAGCTGGTTTCCCAAATTAGATGTTCATAAAATATAATTGATATATATAAGGCCGGAATCGATTGTAAGCCTGTAAGTAATCATTAACTTACTTTTTGAAGAAATTAAGCTGCAGAGCTGATAACTCTTTTTAAAATTATAAATAGCCGTTATCCATAAATAAAGAGTTAATATTTTAGTCTAAAATTAAATCCTTGCAATTGCTTTTGCCCCGGGAACGAACTGACCAAATATTTGGACATTAGATAAAGAGTCGAGTATACAATTGTCTTGTTTAAAATATATTCACACTCTTAGATGCCTTTATTATAGTTTTCCAATCAAATAACCAGAGCTGCGCCTGATATATAACCTTGTGAATTATATATTATGACAGATGTAATGTGCAGTGTAAACATGGCATGTGTCAACAGGCAATCCTATAACAATTATTAATTAAATCTTACGGATATCGTTGTAACACAAAAGTTCAACAGAAATGAACCTAAAAGACGCTAAGTAATAAGGAGGTTAGTACTTTTTAATTTCTCTTATATTTAAGATTACTTCACAAGACTGATAGATAGTTAAAAATTTGATTAATTTTAATCTGCAGAAACAATTTAAAACGATGAAATTACACTTTAAAGAGGAAAATTTTCAGAAAAAACACAAGTGTGAGCTGATACTTTTCTTTCTGAATACCCATATGCTATTGTACGACATAAATCCGCAGTACATCTAATCCGCTAGTATTGCACTTTTAAGTGAAAATAAAATCGTCTATTAACAACATGTAATTTACTAAATCTAATTATATTTTAAATAAGAAAACTATATAATGGTTTTTATGATCTAAATAGTGAATACTAACTTTTATGCGCTCCAAAAACTCAACTTTTACAAAACATTTTGATGTATTTAAAACGATATTTTTAAACTATCTGAGTATCGACAGTTAAATTATGTTTTCAAATCCACTTAAAATATAATTCAATTTGTAAAAATTTACAGCTCAGTATAATAATTGGAAAGAGATTTGAGTAGATTCTGTATGACAACAAAAAAAGCTTTTCATGTCGTTAAAAATGAGACGAGTATCAAAAACCAACAAAAAACCGTTCATTGAAGGATGGAAAAACTGGAATTCATTTTAAGGCAGCATATTTATCTAATTCTGTGAAAGCTCTTATTATGACTATAACTGACTATCCCAAGCTGCAGAAACGCCCTCCAGCGACCACCCATCTTCAGTATAGGCCAGATGAGTAGACAAAATGTTCACCATACATTGACAAAAATTTCCGGCATTATTCTCTCTGGAAAAGTTTACATGACGAGCCAGCATTTTACCGGTTTGAAAAGGGGTTTAATTTTTGCACTCGTTTTGGAGCAGGGCAAATGGGGAGAAAAGCTAGTTCATTTTCAAATTTTCCCATGATGCATTGCGACCAAGATTCATTTGTTCAAAACAGATTTTTAGAATCTGCAAGTTTGGATGACAGAAAAAAATTAAAGCTCTAATAAAAAATATAATAAAAGTGCAATGTAAAGTTAAAAATAAATTAAAAAAAGAAAACAAAAATGCGAAAGAATGTAAAGATTTCATTTTATTTAGGAATATCTAATAAGTTGAAAATATCTCTAACAGTACATAAAAGTATTCCAATGGATGAACAATCTCCACTCAAATTAAACAGTAACATTGAAATAACTATTTTTAACTTCATAATAAATAAATCATGCATTTAAAATTTTACCATCAAAAGTTGTATGCCTACATGTCTTTTGCTTATAATCAAAGTAATAAACATGAATGCAAAATAAACGTAGAGATTCTGTTTATTTTTCTGCAAAAATAAATTTAGCTTTAAGTTAAAAATATTTGTAACTTTATATAAAAATATTTTAATAGATTAAATCTTCGATATTACTCTATAATTTGTTTGTGTGCAAGTTTAATTTAAAATCTACATACCTTCGCGTAATCAAAGTAAGAAACTAGCATGAGAAATAAATAAATTTCTTTTTTTTTTACATTATCTAATAAGTTTAAAGTATGTTTCTAATAAAAACACTTTTATAAAAACATTTCAATGTATTAAATCTTAAATTTAAACAGCAACAACTTTTAGAGGAATAAAGAATTTATCATTTTTAGCGTTATAAAAAATAAATTATAAATAAACCAGATGTGACAATTTTGAAATTTTATCAAATTTTTTACATCTCTGCATTTTTAGCTGTATAGAAATAAGTACATATTTATAAGTTCAGGATCTGATTATAAATTATTAATTTTGTCCGGTCATCCATTACAAAAAACACAACAAACAAACGTGTGAAACAACGTGGCTCCTAAATAAGGCAATAGCAAAGATTATGGATGATAATTGCACTCAACATTATGGATGTCTCCATGGTTATACTGTATAGTCACGTGAATCTATCTACCAATCACCAGATTCTTATAAACGGGCAGGAAAAAAAAACCGGTAAAAAGCTGACTTTTCTCTCCAACCCCATTTAGCCTGCTATTTTCAGGTACTATTAAAAACCGTCAATTTTCTCTTCCCATGATTTTTGTTAACGGCATGGGTTGTTTTTGTGTAACCTAACTTAAATTAATAAATAATTTTTACACTAAAGGAGACTTCATTGAACTCAATCTCGAATTTATCACTTTTAGTTTAATCTTTAACCTTTAGTTAATCTTTACGTTTAGTTTAATCTTTAACTGCTCTACAATTCTGCATTACATTGAGGCAACTGTTCTCAAAGCAAAGCTTCTATCGCCTATGAATGAAATTTAACAGAATTTTTTATATAAAGAAACTGAAATATAAGTAAGATAGAGAAAAAACCCGCAAAATCTACTTATTCATGCCATAGGTTTAAATCTATTTTCCTTTGAACTGTGTTTCCTATAAAAGTATTTATCCACATCTTTACAGAATGTAGTAAGCAGCAAGCAAATGTAAACAGAAAGAAATAAAAAAGTAAATAAACAGAAAAAGTCTTCTATTGGATAATCCCTGAAGGGTGCACTAATTTACCATCTTAATTACCATTAGATAAGATAATGAGCCACTTCCTTTTTCAAATAAGTTAGGCTTTATTCCTGAGAGTAATTTAGGAATAAAACCAAATAAAACTGTCCAATGATAAAAAAAAAGATTAATGAAATAAATTAGCATGTTTTATCAACAAAATAAAGCTTATATATAAACATTTTTATTTTGTAATTTTTTATATTTTTAGATAAAAATTTAACTCAAAGCTCAATAAATATCTTGTAATTTTAAATCTTTCCAACCATGTCATTATCTTAATCCATAGATTAATAGATTAATTTCAAGTATGTGACGACGTTTCAGTTCAAAGTGTAATATATTTCACTTTAGAAGATTAATTTTGCTTACCCAATCAAAAATTATTTTTTTGTAGATTTCCTAGGGAAACTGAACTCCCGAGAATTTTAATTCTATAATTGCAAGAAACTTAAAAAAATATTCGTTATATTCCAAAAGGTTTAAAAGGAATATCAAATCAATTTATTCCTCTGGTTTCTAAGCACAGTTTTCTTTTTTTTTCCAAATTTAGTAAGATTAATAGCACAGATTTGCTGAATTAATGACGTTTTAGACATCTCTAGAATCACCAGTATTAACATTTAAATCCCCTAATGTTTGAAATTTTCGTTTTACAAACGCTTAGAATATATACTGATACATATGTTCAGTAAGTTACATGTGATTATTATTGTTAATGAAATTATTCTTTAAATTAATTTATGCTTCAAATATATAGTTTTTTAACACACAAACTCTCTCTAAATATATTTTTTTACTTAGAACTGACTTAAAATATTAAATTTGAAGTGCTTTTACTTAACTCGTTGATTTATATAACTAACATAAACTGAATATTTTTAACACCCTTTTATTAGCTTCATTTGTTTGTAACGGAATCTTTGAACTCAATTTTTACCCACTTTTATAGGTCAGGTTAATTCGAAATTTTGCTCGCTTGTCCAGGACCGATGACAATACAATAATTTAATAATTTTGTTCCATTGTCCTGATCAGGATCATCAGGATTAACGATTTCCCATTTTCAGATTCCATCCCTATTCTGGCGACTGATTTCAGATCCCATTTCCAGATTTGGTAACTAATTCCAGATTTGGCGACTAAAAGATTAAGTTACAACTTAGTTCGATTAACGATAAAAAAAAGTGTTTTTTAGTTTCTTTAAAGCTATAATTTATTTTTTAATTATATTAATTTAACATTATGTTTATAGTTCTTACTTAACCTACAAGTAATTTGAGATTCTTAACAAATGAAAAAGTATTAGCTCAAACATCTAAAACTAATCATGATTTTTTGACACATTTTGAAAAAATCAACGTCTTGACTTAAATAAAACTGCCAATAAGAATCGTTTATTTAACTATTATGGTGAATAAGAAAAATATTTGTGAATACATTAGATGTTTCTACCCTTTTATTGCGTAAGTAATAGCATTTTTAATAGAAGGGCTTAGAAAAGTATTTTTTATGAATCTCCACGAAGAAAAATCTTGCGTTCTTTTCGATTAACTTCATTTCCTCTTATGAAACTAAATATTTTTCGTTTATTGCTCTTAGAGTGGGCAGAAAATGTACAGAGTTAGAATCGTAGTACATAAAGAAAATTAAGTTTTGTAATATATTAAATGGGAACGAGCCAGTTTCCAGAACAAATCTCTTTCTAAAAAGTATTTGCTCTTTTATTGATGTGAAATATGGACAAGTAGAAACTTTAAAGTCAAAATTAATTTAATTAATCAATTAATTTAATTTTCTGTGCATTAACTGTATCTGCTTTGGGTAAACTATTATATATATATATATATATCTATTATCACCAAAATATTAACATTTTCCCTATAAAGTCAAACATGAATTAGATGAGTTATGTTCTTTTTAACACCATTTCATAAGCTTCACTTGTATGTAACGGAATCTTTGAATTCAATTTTTACCCATTTTTAAAGATCAGATTAATTCGAAATTTTGCTCACTTATCCAGGACCGATGACAATACAATAATTTAATAATTTTGTTCCTTTGTCCTGATCAGTGTCATAAGGCTTAACGATTTCCCATTTTCAGATCCCATCCCGCATCTGGCGACTAATTTCAGATCCTATTTCCAGATTTGGCGACTAAAAGATTAAGCTACAACTTATCTCGATCAACTATAAAAGATGTTTTTTTTAGTTTTTTTTTAAACTATAATTTATTAAAAGTTAAGAAAATATCGGATGTTCACTTCATCTTCACATCCTCATATTTTAAGCAACATAAATAATGTTGATAAAATTGAGAAGTTTTATACAAAAGGGAGCTAGGAAGAACATAATTTTTTTTAATTAGACACAATCCCTTGCATTTTGTTTTTCTCACACATTTCTTAAAACATTCTGATTTATTGCAATACGCAAAACGTTTTGACTTTTTATATAATAAAGAAATAGACAAAAAAAATTTCATGTGCTCTTTGATTATTTACAATATTTTCTTTACCATTATTACCAGTTATAAGTTAATTTTAATTCACATACAGAAAAATGAAGCTAAATATAATTCTCTCTTTCTCTTTATACACACACATATAGAGAGAAAGAGGGAGAGACGTCTGTAAAAGTCACACAAATAAATAAGAAATTTAGAATCCTTAAACAATAAAAACAAAAAGTGAAGTATCTAATATATCAGAAAACTCCGTAAAATGAAAATCTTGTGTTTATACTAAAAAAAGAGTATTTACTTTCATTCGTTTTTTTAATTAATTACTTTCCCGTTTCTCTAGAATAGGATTATTTTTTATTTCAAAGCAGGAATTCTTTTTCCAACTAACTGGAGTTCGAATCTAAGTTGATTTAAAAAATCTATCTATCATCCTGCCAAAATAATTAACGATCTGTATCTGCAGCGATTTGTTGTGCCTGAATCTATACGCTCTTAGTATTTGTTATGTGCATTTAATTCCTTATCTTATGCTTATTTTCAGTATTAATTTTTCTTCGATGTAGCTCCTTATTTGACTGAAATTACTGGATATAATATTAGTTGAAACTATATGTAACGGAATTTAGCTGTTATAGTTTTCTAATAAGAAGATATACTATTAAACAGAGCATGTGCCAGATTCTAAAAATTACTGTTCTTCATTATAATTATTTTACTTTCTCTCTTAACACATTTTTCTTACATATCATCAAATTGCATACTTAAAAAATGCAATAAATAGTGTAATTATTCTAATTAGAATAAAAGTGAAGATATAAAGTTTTAAAACCCTTAAAGAAATTGATGATATGAAGAGTTTTAATTGCATAGCAATTAAAATCCATTTCCATTTTATATTAATGGAAAAGTTATATTTAAAAGCTTTATGAGTGGATACTTTAAAGTGATGCATATTTTTAATAATATTTTTTATGGCATATTTGTAAAGAATTCTCAATCAACGCTTTCCCTAAGGAAATTTGAAGAGTAAGAGAATACAAAAATAAATGCTTTAAATAACACAAATCACATAATTTAAACATAAATACTATATATTTTTTGCACACAAGTTACAACTTTTAACATTAAAAAAAGAATAGCAATTAAAATCCCTTCCCATTTTATATTAATGGAAAAGTTATATTTAAAAGCTTTATGAGTGGATATTTTAAAGTGATGCATATTTTTAACAATATTTTATGTGGTATGCTTGTAAAGAATTGTTAATCAACGCTTTTCCTAAAGAAATTTGAAGAGTAAGAGAATATAAAAATAAATGCATTAAATAACAAATCACATAATTTAAATATAAATACCACATATTTTTTACACATAAGTTACAACTTTTAATCTTAAAAAAAGAATAATCAAGTGAATAGAAGACACCTTATATTTAATTTTAATTACAATAAAAATGTGAAACATGTATCATACATGTTTACTAAATTAAGTAAAAAATTAAGAAGCATTTCTTTCAAATTTAAAGCATAAATATTCCTTTGGAAGATTTTACATAGATAGTTTATTGGAAGCTAATAAAAATAAAATTTTATGACCTCACATATTTAGTTTTTTTTAAACTCATTTATTAAATTCAGCATAAATTAATGGAATATAACATTTAGGATATGCCTATAGCACATTACATCAAGAAATAAACTTAAATATTTATTTCAATACACATTTGCATCCGTTTCAATACCTGCGTTGGTAATATAATGAAAAGAATAGGGCATATATAGTTTCAAAAACAGATTTGTGCTAAAGCGTTAATGTTTACATTAAAATCAACAAGTGCTTTTATTTGAAATAAAATACCGTCCTAAGAGAGCATAACTTTGTTTTGTAAAATTTTATTTATCATTCAAATGCTTAATAAAATATTTCCCTCAAAGGAAATATTTGAAATATTGTTAATATCATACACACACAAAATCTAACTTCTCAGTCAGTGAATTCTTTTTTCCAACGTACAAAAAGTACAGTATAGAGCTTAGAAATTTTCTGATGTACTAACCTTTGACTTGATACCAACAGTAGGAACTCCAAATTATACAGATAGTTTCACAGAATAAAATGAAAATGAATATTTTAAACAAATCATCGATAAATGTACTTTTTTGTAATTATTATTATGCCATATAATTTTGGAAAAATAACTTAATGATTTTCCAAAACTATTATTGAATATGATGAAAATTTCTTTTTTATAGTCACGAATTTGTCTTTTATATTTGGTTAAGGATTATACGACACATTTATATATTATCGTTATTCTAAGCTTACTTTGGTCATGTGACGAAAATGACAACTGACTGGGCATTTCCTCTTCAAATTACCACCACGCCAATAGGAAAGCATTTAGCCACGACCTATTTAATATGAATTAGGTCCTCTACACGGCGGGTCTTCAGTGACACTGAGGCTCGATTAATTCATGAAACGCCGACTACAAGCTCGTGACCATGATCACTAGGCTGTCGTGGCCTTTAATTAAATGTTGGAATATTTTTATAAACTTGATTCGGTCAGTACGTTTTTTTATCCAGAGATAAAATAAGCACGGTATCATTTCTGAATCCAAAATCATAGTACTTAAAACAAGAGACTTGCCTCTTTTAATTGTAAGTTACATTTTTATTTATACCTTTTAATAGTATAACTAATCTTTTCTTTTAAACGAAACAGAAAAGTTTTTTATAGTCTTTCACTTTTGCGAATATATAAATATTGTCAATCTATACATTTACTTGTATTATCTTTTGTAGAATCTAAGAGTCCTTTAGCATTTCATATAAGTTCTGTTTTACTTTGAAACTATTTAAACAAAATAATATAAATTTGAAGTCTTTTTAAGCCAATAAATAAAAGCGTTAATATATGAGTTATATTATATATAAACAAATTTAAATATATATAACGTCTCTTTAAAAAACCCCATTCTTTGAATTCCATAATTTTTCATAAAACAGAAAAATGGAACAATAGGAGAGATTACTAGTCTCTCAAAAAAGAGCACTAAAAAAAGGCAACATTCTATATCAAACTTCCACACTTAAACCATAATCATAAACATACTGTTCAAATAATCAATAACATGGATTAAGCAAATAAATCTCGAAGTATTCAGTTTCATTCATCTGGAGAAATGTAAGGATTTTCGACGAACAAATTAACAAGTTTGGTATGTAATGAAGCAGTAACCTTTCCCAACCTCCACTCAGACGAGAACGAAGAAAATCCAAATCTCTTGGGGATAAACTTTTCTCCTAACTATTCTGACACGGCTCATAGCTCTTAGGAAAAAATAAATGAGCTAAATCCACCGCAAGGAATAAGGCTCAATAATGCGAAACGTTTTCCCTCGATGCTTTAAGAGATGAAAGTTTCGTTAAAAATTGACACTTATGCAAAAATGGTAGTATAAAAACTAACTAAAGAAATACGAGTGGTGAAGAATTAAAAAATGCAATTATAGTTAAGTATGTATCAATAATGTTATAAAGCTATTTGATACTTCTTTTCGTTACTGAAATTGATTACTTTTAATTATACTTCTAATTATGTTTGCTAGAGTAGAATCACAGACGGGGAACTTAGACAGAACAAAAACAGGACGTCTCATGTTCTGGTAAATGTATTACTATGGGTTACTGTTCAGTTTTTTAATCCCTTAACTCCCACCGGCGTATATATCCGTCTCGCTCAATCAGTGCGCTGAATGCCTCAGACGTATATATACGTCCTAGCGAACTATTCCAAAGACTTTGGAATGCAATAAAAGGACCTTGGCAGTGTTTGGGAGGTATTACTTACCATAAAATTCGGCGTATAATGTGCACCTATACTTTCAAGCGGCATTTTTTAATTTTAAGGTATTTTCGCCGTATAATACGCACCTCCTTTTTTACGTAGAAACATGCAATACAAGTAAGCAATGCTCTTGTGCTTTGAAGTCATATGCATGAGGTATTAACCCAAGATTTTAAAGAAATATTATACTTCTAGAACTACAACCCTAAGTTCGTAAAGAAAATGTCATTTCTTTTAAATAAACAGTATTTCAATATATGTACAAGCCTAATTCTTCTTATGCTCATATCTTCTTTAATTTTTAAAGCTATTATTTTTATACCCGGGGTATGACGCGCACCCTTCAATCAGAATGTTATTTTTTGTGTGTTAAAAGTGCGCGTTATATACGCCGAATTTTACGGTTACATGGGAGAAAAATTTGCGCATGTGTGTGTGTGCATTTTCTTCCTCCCTCGTACGTCACATACGCGTGTCTATGTGAAAAACGTCGGCAATGAGAGGGAATCGCATAACTCTTAATTGGCAGTTACGGGGTTAATGTGTAGCCATGATAACACTTTACAAATGATAAATTTCTTATATGACAAAATCAAATTGAAAAACTTAAATACTTCTTTAAAGCAGGTTGTGGAGTTGGTAGGTCCTTAGATACAACTAGGAGGTTTTTATCACTATGCAGTTATTTTATATTCTTGAAAAATTACTAAAGCTGTACTTGGAAAAAATTATAATTAAATAATTGTTCATAAGCAAGAATGGTTTTTAATTAGTAATATTTCTTTCATTTATTTATTGTTATGTTATGAACAGCCCCTTCAATAAAATATATCAAAAGTAGTATTCACCTACTTTAAATTATAATTTCTATGCATAAATATATATAATTAGATTTACTTCTATAAGCATGCAATTAAATTTATTTCTATAAATATTTAATTCAATTCAATTTTTTTTCAAAACTTTTTTACACGATGTATTAAACTTGAGAACAAGTAACCAAATATAAACACATTGGAAGGAATAAAATTACTGATACACAGTTTGGTCAAAAGAAAAATTCGAGAACTTATATTTCGTTGAACCTCTTTTAGCACATATCACAGCACGCATTTGTCTTAACAATGATAATTCGATCAAATTATACAATATCTCGACACATTTTTTTTGTTGTTGCTACAACAGCAAATGCTTCGCCGCTATCTTCAGTTGACGAAAGAAGACTTATCATCCTTTAGTGCCCTCCCATCCTACAAATTCTAAATGAGAATCAGGAATTTGCGGAGGCCAAATCAAGTGACAGAATGAACCCTCAAGCATTTTGAAAAATGTTACTTTCATCAGGAATGATGTAATACAGAGAAGATATTAGATGCTCAACAAGCTTATATACTCGCTACTGCTGAACTAAGTCCGTTCAAATCATAACACCTCCTCCAGAGGTTTGTACAATGAGTATGGGGCACAACGGTTGAAATACATCATATACTTCTCTATCACTGATGAGAATCATGTTGGAAGAGAGCAAGCAGGGTGTCATCTGACCGTATGATCTGTTATTATTGCTCCTTGAACAAAATTTAATGATCTTTGGCAAATTGAAATCGCTTTTTTCGGTTCTTGTCTCATTACACTAATGGATATGATTTTACCTGCTTTATTGAGGATCGTGAGCTTTAAGTCTGATTTTTGACAATAAATTTTACTAATCGTTTAAATGGTCTTCTGTCACAATTGCTTAGGATTAGCTTTCCATTACACTTTTTCCACCAAGAAGTTGATTTGTTCATAACCTTTTAAGATTTAACTAAACAGTTTTGGTCATTTAAACAATCCCTTTGCTGGATTTCACCTCTTGTGAAGGTCAATAATGTGCTTCTTTCGTTTTGGTTCATCCTTTCAATGTTCGCGTATAACATTTTGTTCATTATTGCTCTGAAATGATAGTTTGCACGCAACTATTAAACAAAGCAATGAGGGATGACAAAGGCAAATTATTTAATGTGCACGCATTCGTAGCCATTTTAGAACTAGCATGTTTTGCATTCACGTCGCAGCAGGGTCAAGACTCACTTGAAATAAGCATTAAACAATGTTGTTATATTGTACACGTCTTAACAAGAATATCAAGTTCATACAAAAAAAAAATGACCCACTTTAAGTTGACTGTGCAAAAGTAAAGCAATACTGGTCAATGGCGAAGAAATAACTTATAGCAGTGCATTTATGTTTTACCAAAATTAAATCAAATTTATTTTGGAAAAAATAAAGGGTGGTGTATTGGTGTTTTTCGTATTGCATTTGTAGAGGAAGGGGAATACAAGGTCTGCACAAAAAGTATCCGACCTTTGGTCAGAAAAAAATCTGTTACTTTATGGGATTAGTATCCTAATCAAATTCAAAGTAGATCCCTAGCACCTTCACTCACTCTCTTAGCCCAGCATTCCTTCTATTACCGAAAACAACTCTAGAAGGCTTATTTTGGAATGGTGTATAACTCCGCAATCGCGTTCAGCCTTATTTCATTACACTGAAAACAGGATCCTCTCAAATGCCTTTTCCTTTTTGGGAACAGCTAGAAATCGCAAGAAGCCAGGCTCAGCGTTGATAGTGTCCAGTAAGTCTTGCGCAACTGCAAGACGGAGTTTTTCTGTTCCATCGACAGAAGCTTGGGAACAAATTTCGCTGCCGCTCTACGCATGATCACACAAACTTGCAAGTGCAGAATATGTACTGATCGCAAATTGATCAGCAGTCTCTCGTAAGGTTTAATGACGACCTTTCACAGACAAATTTTTAATCTTTTCAATAATAGCTACATTTTGAGCGGTTTGTGGCTTGCCAAAACGCTGGTCTCTCTCTACCGACGTGCGGCCCCTTTTGAATCGGTTAAACTTCTCCTTAATTCGCGTGACCTCCATAGCTTCGTCTCCAAACACTTATTGAAACTCACGAATCGTTTAACTTAGAAAATCACCAAGCTTTTGATAAAAAATTTGATGCAACACCTATGCTCAAGTCGTTCAGTCATCTTTAGAGAAATAAAAATCCGACGAACACGTATAACTGAACCTCACTCTACTGCCTGTATGAAACGACTGGTATACTAGAACGAAGGGAAAAAATTCAAACATGTGCATTAAACTGCCATCTATCACTGTACACAATGGCACCATTTTAGAATCTCCCCCGTACGTGAGAAAACTCCGGATCAGATACTTTTTGAACAGACCTTATAAAGCCCTCATCAAATAAGTTTATCCCCTTTAATGCAACAGAACATTTTGGCACTAATAAAGATTTGAGCTTTTAAGGAGTACAATACTTTCAGCAACAAAAGAGTGGGTCTATAACTCAAACAATTCATTTTAAATTATATTTACTTAATTATAAGGCTCATGATATTTATGCGACTGTTTCATTAGACTTAAATCACAATACGTGCCTTTTATTTAGGATACTTACTAATATCATCATTAACAGTTGATTAAGAGGGTATAGTTCTAATATTTTAAGTATTTGCATAATCTGAATAGAGAAACATTTCTTTTATCCTCAAACTATGTTTACGGAGTTTTTTTTTAATTTTCTTTTGTAAATTTCCATTTTACAAATCCAACTCTGATTTTGAATTTAATATCGTGTGAAGTTCCTGGATTGTTTGAGATGCTTTTCTTCATTTGTTTTCAAGATTTTTTAAAATGCAGACCTTGTAATTATGCCATTTTAAATATTTTTAAATTCATTGAATCCTATTTTGTCACGATTGTGATGTTTTTAAATGTAAAATGCAAAATTATAAAAGTGTTTGGATTTATTTATCTATTGTAGTAGAGGTTACAAAGTTATAACAAAGCGCACAGAAGCTGAACCCATAATTATCTATTCCTGGGTTAAAAAAGATTCAACTTCATTGAATCATCCCTGCTTAATTGTTGGTAAACTAATACTATGTAATACTTTCGAAATAGTCACCATACAACTTATGGAGATAGTCAACATAGAGATGTCTGTCTTCCATTGAATTGTAATGCCCGTCGAGATTGTAACATTAGGTAAAAATCTGATGATCTACATGAAAGAGTGATACATTTTGAAATTTCCACAACATGTGGACACTGACTCTATGTTTTAAATAACTATTTTCTTCTTCAGTTTATAATTACTATATTAATAAAAAACTTTGAAGTAAAACTTTATCAGATATTCATTTCATAGCACGTTAGCCACATTTTTAAAAAATTTCTAAAGTGAGTCATTTAAAATATGAATAAGAATACAAAATCAGTAAAATGTACTATAATGGTATTATTTTGGTTAAATATTTAATGCAGATAATTTTTTTTAAAAAATATGTGACCAATGTTTTTTGATACCAAGGAGAAAAATAGCTTACAGATACTGGTGAATAAACTCTCCCTTAAATCATATAAGATTTAAATATAAGTCTAAAAATTGATACTTTTTATTGGAAGACCCACGTTTGTATCTTTCATATGAGATTTCATATTAGATATTATATAAAGCTATCATTTTTGTAATGCTTGGGGAAATTTAAATATGAAATTGTATTCATTTAAAAATTGTATGCATGTTGAATGGATGTTTCAAAAATTTACTAAGCTTTACTTTAAAAAGCTTATTGATGTAAATTATATTTCCAAACTAAAAACTTTTGAATAGTTTTCATAATATAAGATATATCCTTCAATCTAGTTTGTTTAAAAAAATCGCATTGTTGTTGTCCGTTTGTTCATTTAAAAAAAATTAAGGAATATTTTTAAAACGATGTGTATTTCTTTGGTAACTGTAATATTTTATTTGAATTATTTTACTTAAACTTTTTGCCAATTGAATAGTGTTTGTTAAATTTTAAAAAGAAAATTTCTTATTCCATATTTTTAAAAATTTAATAAATTCTCGCTATAAATTTCTCTAAATTCTCCAAATTGTGTAGTACTATTTTTATTTTAATGAGATATATTATTTATATTCATCGAACAGGTTTTTGCAATTGATCTAGATTTAGAACAGAAAATGCTGCGAGCCAAAATAAATTCTAAAGATAAACAGGAATCATTTAGCGTTTATAATTCTTTTTCATTCCACAAATATGTGAACTAAAAATAAGATTCTATATAGTCTCAAAATTTGAAATTGAAAAATAAACATTAACCACGATTACATTTTCAAGTAAATTAATTTTTCAAGTACAAAATGATAAATTTAAAATAAAATGAATAAAGTAATCATGATAAAAAATTATGTTCTTGAACAATTTTAGATATATGAAGATTATATAGTGTGTCATTTTCTTTTTATTTTGTGTTTATTCCCTGGGTTGAAATTATAAATATAGTTTGCATTGCATAATTTTTTACAATCTTAATTATGCATCACATAGGGTTTCTGTCATGTTTTTTTTATAATAAGAGTAATATTTTTTTCTCAAAAATTCGCAATACTGGATGTAATAACATGAAATGCTGCATTTATTAAACAAGGGATGCATATTCATTCAACTCTTTCAACACGCTTTGTTAGAAGTTTTTATTGGAAAATCGATACAAATGTACATGATGGTACAATGAATTATTTGTTTTGGATATATATATACAGAAAGCCGAACTACTTCCGTATATAATAACAGTGTGTCATATGTCACACGCATGCCAATCATTCCGGCAATCACGAAGCCCTTTATATTACATATTATAGAGGTGATATCCGAAAGCCGATGAATGATTTATGAGCGGATAGAAATGTTCTATTACCGAAACTAAAATGTTCTTCTTTCCTTATTTCTTAACTTTTATCTTATAGATTACCTAGATAAGTGAAGAATAGCATAGTAATATGAAATGTGATTAAAAAGGGCCTCATTGCAGATACAAATTTGCGCTTTTAAAATGAATATAATATAACAGAGTACAAAGGAGAAATAAAGATGTATGTATAAAACGAAAAACAGCCTAATAATTGTAATAATGACTACAGCGATCCCTATATAAGCTGCTGCATAACACACAGTTAAAAAAATTGCAAAAAAAAATTCCGTGTGTTGGCATATACATTATAAAACTTGTCTCTTTGAATTAGGAACAGTTATAGTTAATACTTAATTATATTAGCATAGTTTAGGTACAAAACTCGAAGTTTTTATTTTATAACTTTTAGAAACTTTTTCTATAATGAATATTTATATATATGATCTGAATAAAGAAATTGTAAATAGTAAAGATAAAATTTCCATAGTTTATTAACAGGTTATTATTATAAATTTATTATTCTTCCTTGACAGATATAGGTACCACCAAATTCTAATTTTAGATAAAATTACTTCTTTTTAAGTTTAATTTAATTTATATATTTTTTAATGATATAATCTTAATGTCCCTAAGATAATGGAAGTATGTTTACAATTCTTAATTTATTATTTCTATTTTTTTCATACTTTTGCTGATTGCTACTTTTCAGCCAATGCTTTGCTTTGAATATGTATTTGGGTCCAGAATCTGGCAATAACTTGTTTATTGTACTCAGATTTAGCGTCGGCTTTGCACTTTTGTATGCAGTTTTTAGCTAAGTTAGATTTTTCTCATAATGGATTTAGATTTTCTATCCATTATTTTCCATATATTTTTGCTTAGTTTTATTAATAGAAAGGGGGAAGGTTGGCTGGCTACAAAACATGTTCAACCCCACTTTTATGTAAAAAAAATTTTATATATAAGCTGTCCTAAGTCAGCAATGTTGATAATACTGTAGCATCCTTTATTTTATTTTTTTTTCATATTTAACTCTATTTTTTACTTTTTCATATTTCATTTTAAATTCTGCTGTCTGGTTATCTTGCAATTTTAATTCTTTTCAGTTTTAATCATGTTTATTTATCTCTCTCTTGTAGAGAAATTTTGATTATATATATATATATATATTTACACCATTCGTTTATTTAAATTACTCTAGTCATAATGTTTATATGCTAGAATATTTTATATGTTGAATAATAATACTTATTATTGTTCAATGAAAATCCTACAGATTCTCAAAAGAAAGAAAAAAATCTTTGGCTTAGGCTTAGATTTAAGTTGAGACTATTTAGTTTTTTTTAAAAATATTCTAAACATTTTAATGGTTTGAGTAAAAAGAATTTAATCTAAAACTGTAAAAACTGTTTATATATTTTTATGAATGTTTTCAAAAAGTTTTAATATATTTTATTGTGTATTTTACTCATTCAAAATAAATTTTCTTAATGTATTAATGTTTTACTTCATAAAAACAAATATATTATTTTTACAGCCATCTTGATTTCTTACAACGCTTTTATGCATAAGTTTATTCTTCATATTTCCTTGTGTATCCAAACATGGGGAGGGCATGATGCAAGTCCCATTTGGAATTATTTGTCATATAAAAATATAAATTTAAGCAATTAATATTTTACAATTTCAAAAAAAAAATGTTTTAACTTTTGAGAAATGAAGAAACGTGAACCCACGTGAACCCCTTAAAAACATTTACATTTATGCTCCTTTGCTTTTTGAGGCTAAACTGAAAATCTGAAAATTTATTATTTACAATATTTCTTTTTCATCTACATTAATATAGCAACAAATATATTTTCTGGAAAATTTTCGTTGTATATAATATGAATTCCACATTTTTAGTCATTTGCCCTCAGTAAAAAAATATATAATTCTATAAGTAATTTCAATAAACATTTTATAACAATGATTTAGTTCAAGAACAGTAAAATCCGTAACCTATCCTTCATATCACTTTCTGATACAGTAATATTAAATAAGATATATAATGTAAATTTGAATTGAACAACAAACAATGATTAAACAAAATTATGTAAGTAATGAAATAATTTTTAAAAAAATGAATTAAAATTAAGCTGCTGTTCTATATACGACGAACATTTCAATCAATAATTCAAAACAGGAAAGTTTATATGCACATATATCATTATATTTGAATAGGCCAATATAAAGGAAGGATGCTTCACTTCAAAACTATATTTAAGAGTTTGCTGTTATACTACTTTTGCTATCTTATTTTAACCTATTTTAGCCATATTACTATTTATTTTTTGGCTTTAAAGTAGAATTAATGGCAAGTCTGTAAATCTTGGAAATATTGTAAATATACGTCAAACGGAATTTTTCTATTCAGTTCAATTTGCATGTAATAATTAGCATCGAATATACCAAGTAAAGCCATTTCATTTGACTAAGCACTTGTAGAATTGTACCCAGAGCATATATTAAATGCTTCAAATTAAGGCTCGGCATATCATTTTTGTATTTTAAGTGATCCATTTTTCATCGGGCTCAGTTTTCAATATCAATCAGAGATGTCTTAAGAAATATGAGAGACATATACTTCGTTTCAG
Organism: Trichonephila clavata; assembly: GCA_019973975.1. NCBI lineage: Eukaryota > Metazoa > Arthropoda > Arachnida > Araneae > Nephilidae > Trichonephila > Trichonephila clavata. The sequence continues at coordinate 51,033 of BMAO01030263.1, forward strand.
TTTTTATTCATCTGGAAATATCTTATTCATAATTGATTCGAAAGAATGTGGAATGCAATTTAAAATAAATCTCCACTTATCCATTTTATTAAAATAACTCCGGATATCAATATGTTCTCTTTGCTTGATATCGGTTATTATGCCTACTTAAATTGGAAATAAAAGAATTAGAATATTTTACGAAGAAGTAAGATACAGTATATATATATATATTATATTGATATCCCTTCAAAATCCAATAATGCTTTTATTGGGAAATAATTTTCCATCGAAAGAACTGCTGTATTTCAAAATGTTTATTTCTTATCAGAGTAATCATAGATTACACATCAAAGCGTAGAAATTAGCAATTTAAGGATAGATAAGATTTCCATTCTCCAACAGAAACTCATTTCCTTTAAAATAAGCTCCAATCAAAAGATATAAATATTACTATTAACTTCATCATCTTAAATTGTGTTTTAAAAGATATTTTAAGTAACTCATTTAATATTTCTTTTAATGCTTTTAATTAAATTCAGAACATAAACGTGTGATACAAACTTCATTGATACAGATACAGAAAAATTTAGTACAGTTTTAAAATAAGTGATCATAATCTCTATTTTTAAGAAAATATGGATTTTAAAGTCAATGTGTATACCTCTAATTCACAATTTTTAAAAATAACCATTACTTCTGATAGCTACAATGTGATTATTTAGAAATATTCTCTCTTGAATCGTTAAGAGATTTGAGGAATGTATTATTATATATGTAATAAATCACGTAAATTTCATCTTTCAAGTTTTTTTTACTTTGTTCTAGCCCTGACCCTCCAGTACAATACTTCGTGTGCTTCACATAAATAAGTAACTTTAATTACTTATTTCCTCGAAGTAATTAATAGTTACTTATTTACGCATATGAATCCGCCTAACGAGATATAATCGTAACTTTTTCTCCTTGGAATTAAAAGCTCAGCGTATTTAAAGTAAGAATTACAAAAGGAACATCCGATTATGTGAACCAATCAGAAGAGATGTCTTCGGAAGTCATGTGAATTTTCGAACTTCCGGTCTGTGCTTTGTACAAAAGCCGAGATTCTAAGGAGAATTTGCCGGCCACTACTTGTAGTTTAACCCTACTCGTTCGTCCATTGTCTTTTTTCTGTGTTTGTGCGTGTGTATTGCTTAAGTGTCTAAATATAAAATAAATTGGAGCATCATCTACAAGAAAATGCCTCATCGATACAACCATATTTACATCAACCATCTAGATATAATCATCAGTGAATAACACCTACCACTCTCAAAACTGCGACATATATATATATCTGTTAATGTTATTTACTTAAGAGCAATAATTTTCTATATAAAAATCTTAGAGCATTTGATATGTTTATTTAAGCTTATTGTAGCCAAATAATCAAATTGTAGATATCAGGAGTACTGTTTTTCCCCTTCAAATTCAGTAACATTCAGTTATATGTGTATATAACTGAATGTTACTGACTTTTGAAGAGGAAAAAACAATACTTCTGATAGCTATACAATTTTATTATTTGGAAACATTGTCTATTGAGCATTGTAAACAAATTTGAAGAATGTATTTATCTATTTCTGCTATTGTTATTTTTTCATTTTAATGTTCAATTATTTTCTTTTAAGCATTTAAGAATACCTCATACATTTGCATAAGAAATAGTACTTTTCATATTTCCTTTCAATACAAAACTAATTAGATATAAAAGAAATTGTATTTGCCTTTGTTATATAAAATGCAAAAAAATTTCTTTTAATAGCAATTGATAAATTCTTTTGAGTCATCTATTTCCATCATAAAATAAGTAACAAATGTGCTACACCCTCAGGTTCTCTTCGTAAAACGAGAAATTGTTAGCACTCGCATAAAAAGCTAAAAATGGATGATTTTAAAAATATTTCTCGAGTAGAAAAAAGTGTTTGTTGATATATAAGTTGTAAGATCTTTTTACTGGTCTTTTTTCTTTATTTTTCTTCTTTAAACGATTTTGAAGTATTTTTAAATGTTCATAGAAAATTTTAAAGTAAATAAACTTCTAATGAAGGATTTTTTAAAGGAGAGAGAAGTGTGTTTGTACTCATATTTTAAAAGAGAAGCAAATCCCTCTTTCAAGTCTCTCAGCAAGGAAATTTTCAAATATAACTTCCATTACTGTTGAAAATACTTATTATGTATTCAAATACATCACTGAGTATGATACAACTCTTATTGTGATTAAAAATATACACATAGATAAAAAAAAAGAAAATATGCAACAGTCATTTTATATTTATATTAGAATGTATTCAATTACTCTAATGTTGCTATAAACATTTAAACCTGCATACTATTTCCAGAAAAATCTAAATTTCGTGATTTATCTTATTTATCATTCTGAACAAAGTTTTAAAATAATTTCATAACAGTGAATGATATATATATATATATATATATATATATTATATATATTGTAACACATTAAAATTTCCAAACGTACTTTGAAATGGTACATTTATTTATTTAATGTTATAAATTAAATAATTATCAATGTTCTAAAAAGATGAATTCATTTAATAATATAGTATAATATATATTTAACAACATTAATATGCCCAAGAAAAATTATTAAATATGTATTTAGTTTTATGTACAAGTAAATCTAACTATATATCCTATTTTATTTTTTAGCTTATTCGAGTGCAATATTTTAATCCCTAACTGAAATCAATATTTCGAACTGATGATCGATTCGCTGCACTTTTTTTCATAACGGTTTTACATTATGCATGTGTGGAGGGGGGGGGGCAGGTTATATTCCTAATTTTTAATCCTTTGCAGTATTAAGATTCGATACACAAAGTAAACAATGATGATTAAAACAGAAAAAACTATTACTTTTTTACAAATCACAATTACTTAATTTTAAAAAATTAATACACTTAACAAATTAAATTATTTTTCGTAATCCTGACCGTTGAAATATGAAATGATTTTTACTACATTTATTATTCAAATAAATCAAACATAGATTTGATTTGTTCATAAAACACATTCTACTTTTTTAATTGATATGTGACTATTTTATTAATCCCAATCTGTTGTGTATTGATAGTCCTATTTTAATAGTATTTTGTTAGAATATACTGTAAAATGTTTAAAAAAGGCTCTACTATATATAGTTCCATATTCACCAAAATGTAAAGCATTTGCGTAAACTTTTGAAGTTTGCTTTTGCATCATCGGGTTTTTACTTTGTTAATATTCATTATTAAAGAAAGTCAAGTAACACCTAAATGAGAAAATGTTTCAAGACATTTCGCTAATTTTACACTTTATTCGGGCCTTAAACATGAAATCTCATTTTGCTAAAGTTCCCATCACGCTAGAAACAAGAAACCGTTTTCACAGTCTCTTATGGAACAAAGTGCAATTTGCGTTGATGAGTCAACTTATTTTAAAGAGCCATTCAAATTCGTAAAATAATGACCACGTTTTATTTCCAGGATTTTAGTGTTCTATTAAAAGAGACCGACACTTCTCTGATTTTTTAGGGTAAAATAATATATATAAAAAAAAATTTTAATTTTATTTTAAAATTTAAATTGTACTTTGGAATAATAATAATTTTTATAATTAGTCATATAGAATGAATTCTCAAAACTATGTAATATTTCGTGATAGACTAAGAACAATAATCCGTAATGCAATTAAAATATTTAGAAAACATAAAAGTAAATAGTACAAATATACAAGGTGTTGCCTAATTCGACCGACAAATTCAGAGAGGTAATAATAGGCAGCTAGTGGACGACAAATCACTGCAGAACATGGGGTCACAAATCATGTTTAGTCGGTGAAAATCATGATAATAATAGTCGTTGGGAGGAGGTGCCAGACGAGGAAAGTGACCAAATGAATATAGAGATTTGATGCGCCGTGGTAGGGTTCAGGAAACCTGCATGTATGCAAATTTTTCACTTCTTCAGGAGTTGTTGAAAGGGGTACCGGCCATTACGCACCAGAATGTGTGGTTCATACATGATAATGCACCAACAAATTTTTTTATTGCTACGAAATCACCTCCACGCTACATATTCCGGCACGTGAATTGGCAGACTTGTTGCTTGGTCTCACGCTTCTCGGACCTCAATCCCTTGGATTTCTTCTTATAGGACCACCAAAAATGGCTTGTGTAAGGCATGACGCTGGTTTCAGTGGAGGACCTCACGTTATGGATCGTTCCCGCCTCATCTGATATTGCCAGAACACCGGATTTGTTTGAACGCGTCCGACAAACCTTCGTCCGTCAGTGTTGGTTATACTATGACCTACGCGTCAGCAACTTCGAATAATTCCTGTAACAATCATTAGTCGTTGCACTTCTAACGTTAAGCTGTGATGCATTGTTCGTATTATATAAACATGCTTTACATCTAATAAATGTATTTTTTGCACTTTTTATCGCCCCTTTTTATTCCATTCTCGACAACATACCCTTCATAACTGTTTTGGTGAATTTCTCCGACTAAACGTGGTTTGCGCCCCCCCCCCCATTCTATGATTTGTCGTCCCCACATGTTGTCTACTATCACCTTTTTTTTATTGAAAACAATTATAAAATCCCCGTGCACCACAAAATATCACACAAGGCTCACAGAAGTAAGTATTAATGGCACAATACAAAGGGATGAAGGAAAAAATCCCTTGAGGTTGTGACGGATCTATACGCATACTTCAACTAATCATCTTGAGAATTCTTTGGAGCCAGCAAATTTTAACCAATCTTCTCCTAAAAGAAGGAAATGTGATATGTAAATTAAGTTTATTATATATATGCCTACTCCACGAGTTAAAGAGTTAGTGATTTGGGGGGGGGGGATTAGAAATAAAGAGAATAGTGAATAGTTAGTGAATTGGTAGTGAGGAGAATAGGTAAACAAAAAGTTAGAAAGTCAGAAGTTTAGTTAACTAGAAGTATCAAGAAAGATTCAAGATAAAGATTACATTGTAGAGGATTATCATCAGAAAGAAAAAGTATTTGCAATTGATTAGAAGACTGCCTAAAGTCAGGTACTGTCAACTTCATATTACGTTGATGATTAGAATGTTAAAGTAGTATTTCGGACATTAAATATTTAACTTCGGTGTAGAGTACTATTAAGGAGGAACCGCATTAATATATGTATCTCCCCAAACGCGAATCTCGTCTCTTACCTCTATTGCCTGACTGAAATAACTTAGTTATAGTAATATTTGTGTTTGAGTCATTTAAAGTGGTAAATAAAATAGATGAAATTTATCATGTCGCATGATTCTTTATTACCTTTCTCACCTTTATTTGGGTCACAGAGTAGAAGGGATTTAAACTCGTTTCAAGGTTAGGAAGGCTTACAAATACTCACAACTACTCACAACAAATTAACAGAACTTTTTAAAAGTACTTCTGGTGGAAAGAAGTTGAGGAAGATTCAGGTTTGTCGGTCGAATTTGGCAACACACTGTTTAAATACAGCCAATTCAGACTGGAATGTTAAAAAAACGTTATAAAAACTTATGCTTTATAATAAAATAGTATGCCTCAAATATAACTTAATAATACTTTAAATATAACTCTACATATTTGGAGATATCGATTAACTTCAATATGAATAAAAGTAATTCAAATACAGCTCTTCATATGAACTGATAATGTCTTTTACACAGCTCTTTACAAGTTCGACTACACTTCAGATATAGAATTTTTGAGGAATTGTTGAAAATTACAAGGAAAGAATTCTCAAGCTCAGATTTCGTTTACGAGACGCTTTTAATACATATATTTTGTACAAGTTTTTATTTTCGCATTTACGATGGGTTTGCGAATCATGAAAATAGAAATTCCCTGAATTAATTAATAATACTATGTATTTTTATATTAAAAATATTTATAACTTCTAGGATTATAATTTAAACTAATTTTTTTAAATTTACAATATTGTGTGAATCCTTTCAAACTTGATTTTAGAAGTAGTGAAGTACATCTTATTGTAACAGACTAAACAAATAATGCATTTGAACTATTCCCTTTTGTGTTGGGATTTTTTGTCTACACCATCCAATTCCATAATTCAATATAATTATTATAATGTCAATATTATAAAAAAATTCATATTTTATTCGTCATAAAGGAATCTGAAACCATTTTTGAAGTATTATTATTTTTTGTTTTAAAATATCTAAAAATGCTAAAGATATACATATAAGGGGGGGGGGGGGGATCGCAAAAACTTTTTTGTATATCAAAAGTTAAACTTTTTTTAAAAATATTTCAATGAGGCTGTAAATCATTTCTATACTGATCTTCCAAATTGAATATTTTTGTACAAGCTTTGTAATACTTTAAGATGTTTTTGAGCATTCCCAGAATACTATTTTTCAATGAAACTGAACACTCACGAAAATTTCAAGAGAAACCAATATTACTCTTTTAGAAAGCCAATTGGAAGAATTCGTTTCACATCACGCAAACTGGAGCACTGAATTGTAAAAGTAATTCCTAAAGATAAAAAGAAAGTTCCCTACAGGTTGAACGAAATAAGTTCCGACTGAAATTGCAGACAGGTAAGAAACTCTTTGATTCTTCGAAGGTTCTATTAAATTGAAATAAAAGGGCTGCATAAGCCTCTTAGATAGCAACACTCATAGTTGTTTATACTATTTAAAGCTTCAAGATGCGTCCTAAAGATCTTTTCAAATTTAATATTTACATATCTTGAAACTCTGAGTTTACAGATGAAACAATTCTTTCTGAAACATTAAACACATGCTTCGAGGGCATAACAAATAACTTGAATTAATAAAAGAAAGTAAGAATATTATTTGAACTCAAAATATGGACATAAGAATTAAACATCGATGAAATTATGCATCACAAATTGTTTGATATTAAATAATCTTATTGATGTTTATGACTGATTTTATTAAATTATAAATATATGACAGATTTTAGTAATTAATAAGTAAACCTTATTAACCATCTTATTTTGAATTAGTATTTAAGAGATATCTTTGTAAGACTCTTTTGAGTCGTATAGAAATATGCCCAGAGCAGAACGAATCAATATTACACATACACATCTTCAAAAAATTAAATTAGCAATGTATAACAACGACACATGTTTAGCAAAAATTATTTTATTTTCTAAAATGTTTAACTTTTGAATTTAAACTATAAAATTACTTTAGATCAGGGATTCGCTATTTAACCTCTTAAGTACCACCGTCGTGTATATACGTTTTGCTCAACTGGTTTATTGAGTGCCTCTGACGTATATATCCGTCCTTCCAAAGTACCATTCTTGTTCTTTAATCTGCTGTCAGTAAACCTGTTCCTAAGGCTTTAGAATGTAATTTAATGACCTTTGCATAGTTTGCGAAGGATTTATTTATTTCAGAGAAAGTTTTCGTATATTCGTGACATTCCTTTCCCTTTCAATACAACTCATTAGCACGTCTATGTGAAAAACGGTGACCCTGGGGAACTAATCGCGTTACATTTAATCGGAAATTAAGGAGTTAAAAGATGCATGCATTATATCTAAGATGTTATAGCCTTGTTTTTGTAATAACTCCCACTTAAATTATTGTAAACCAAAGAAAATAAATTACATCGGTTCTCTCAAAAAATCTTACAATCATTATATATTTTTCGCTCATTTGTGTTCAACAGTTTATTTCATTACATACATATACATTATATGTGATACATTTAAAACATGTTACACATGTGAAACACATTTAAAGTACATGATTGAGGTTTTTAACGGGTAATATTAGATACATTTCCCTTAGATATAGTATATTACTTCATTTCTAAGGTTTCTAAGAATCCTTTTGAAAGGATCAAAGTCAAAACACTATTAACGTACCAAAATATATTTTCGCTAAATTAATGTAAAATTTAATGCCCAAATATATACCATAAAAGAGACTTATTCAGATCTTTCAGCATTAATGTTAAAGCAAATATAAAATGTATCATTGCACTATTTAGAAATTCAGAAATGTTTCAGAATGTTTTCAGAGTAAACATTTTTAAAATATATACTGGGAAATAAATTGGAGTAAAAAAGTAAAGATTTCTTTCTTACCAAAACAAAGCAAAAGAATTTAAATCGTAAGGAAAAATGCTGTTTTTTGGGGGAAATAAATGGAAACTTCACGAACAAATATTCTAGATGATATTATTCAGCAAACTGATTCCATTCTCAGACACTATAATAGAATCACGAATTAAGTAAAGAGTTTCAAAGAAATGTTTAGAATGGTGGAAAATCTAAGCAAACCTAACTCAAATGCATGAAGTAAACACTGAATTTAAAATGTACCTCTAGTCTCATTTTTAACATAACCCTAATAATAATTTTAAGGCCAACGTATGTATACATGACTAAAAATTGCAAACTAATAGCACTGTTTTCAAAAAATCTTTAAGTTTCTGTATTATGCAAATAATAAATAATAATGAAGTAATGCAAATAATTACAGTACATTGTGCTTAATGCATGGATTTAACTTCGAGCAATTTTTATCAAATTTATATGATTTTTAACTTTGGTATATGCACGTGTATAAAAAAGTATTTGAATGCTTACTGGGAATATTCTGTGTATTAAAATAATTTAAAAGCTATGTGTGTGTATCAAAATAATTAGAACAATAAGCTTTTTAACAACTACACAAATGCTAATTAATTTTGTTTTCCAATAAAAAATATATTAAAATAGTATTCCAGAGAGTTCGAATAAACTTAATGTCATTTTCTTTGTGTTCTTTGTGAAACAACAAAGAGAAATTAGAATAAAAGCAGTTAGTAATTTGAAATAAGCATAGCATTAATCTCTAGTTACTTTTTCAAAGATATTCTTGAGATACTTTCAAAACAACATAGTTTTACAGAAAATTCTTATTGAATTTTATTTACAGAAAACATTCGCAAACAAATTAAAGATTATCGCCGATATCTGCAAGCTTGAGCCAATAAGTCTACATCTTTGAAAATAAAATAAGATTATCTTTAAAACGAAACATTTTTATCATTGTAAATTACTTTTGCTAATTCAGACGAGTAAATTAAATAAAGTAAATTAGAAACTAATATTCTACAATACATTCTACATTTTACTTAAACTTTCTATCTTTTCAAAAAAAAGAGTTTTTCGCATTTCAGATAATTTGAAATTTCTTTGAAATAACACATACACATAAAACTTAAACAAGTTTAATTTTCCTGAAGTTCATCTTTAATCAAATGAAATTAGATTATCTGGATGAGAGTAAAAGCGATAACATGGGTAACTCTAAGCTTGAATAAAAGCATAATTATTTATATCAGATGTATCTCTGTAATCATTTGAAAAAGTTTCTTCGGTTATTAGTTTCAAAATCTAAACATCATATGTATGTATAACTTATTTAATCTATTTATAGAAAATGTCTGTCTAAAGTTTTAAATAAAGTTAAATACTGTGTCACAAATTTTTAAAAATTTCTTTCTTTTAATAAAGCAATATTTACCTATAAATATTTATTTTGCTGAAACAACAGTAATAAGAGTTAATTTTAAATACAGATATTTTCCAAGCAGAAATCCAATTAAAATTTGTATGTGTGTGTATCATTTTGCCTTGATATTAATTTTTTTCAGACAACTTTTAGAACGCCATTTTCATGCTATTTTAATTAAAATAAAACCCAATAGTGATAAATAATCAACTTTAATAAAAAGTAGCGTAAAATAAGAAATAATAATTTCCCCTCCTAAATTGGGTGAAGGACAAACTAAAAATAAAAATTTATTTAATGAAAAATATAAAAGTCAAAAATTATTTTCTACTTAACAGGATAATTCTCATTGCATCCTATTCAAGTACCTAATACATTTAACACGTATTGTAATTAAAGGTTTAAATATTGAAAACTTATTTCAAATTATATTGATGTTTTCAGCGTGTTATAGTTATCAATGCGAGCAAAATACTAATTAAATTAAAATTAAAACAAAAGTTTTTTTGATAAACACTTCAACTCAGAGATAAAAAGTAGATCTTTAAAAGAATCTTGTTACTACAAATAATTAAGTAAATCGTTTAAAAAAGACCAATGCTTGCTCATCTCACTACGATTTTAGACAGTGTCTGAAATAATTAATCGATAAGATAAGGAATGTGTAGCAATAACAGTATTTCCAGTAAATTACTCAAGGATAATAGATAGAAACTATACATCTTATTCAGCCGAACTATATTTAGAAAGGTTATAAATGTCTATGCTTTCATTCATTTATGCAAACCTCGAAAATATACATAGCTTGCAATATCCAAATATTATAAGTAAGCTTAAGCTTTTTTTAAAAATATTTGAAGACAAAGTGTTCATTCAATATAAGTGACGTTTTGAATAATTTTTTCTACCTATAATAAATTGCCAACATTTTATTACACATAATATATACTATGTTATATAAATGTGAAGGTAAACGCTAAAAAAAGAAAAAAATTATTAATAATTACTTTACACTTTAAAAAAATAACACAAAAAAGACACACACATCATGTGATTCAATACAGTTTTATAATATAATACATTTTAACAATCCAGTTTCAAGCATTCTTTTTGAATTTATATACACTGACAGGGAAAAAAATTATTGTAAAGTAATGAAATTTGGACAAAGCAATTATCTAGTTAACATGATTAATTGATTAAATTTTCAAGGTCACACGTTGGTTTACGCTCAAGAAAATGCATTTCAAATGTGAAATTCTGTTACATTAATAGCCGGTGTAACCTTCAGAATTTCGAATGCAAGCGTGCAAGCATTGTATCATACAGGTACCGCATGTCACTTTGTGGTATGGAGTTCTATGCTTGTTGTACTTGTGTCAATACTGGGATGGTCAATACTGACTGTGGATGATTCTGGAGCTCAACTGTCAACAGATCTAGTGATCTCACTGACCAAAGTAACATGTCAACACTTTGTAGAGCACGCTGCATTACAAAAGCAGTATGAGGGTGAGCGTTGTCCTAGAAGAAAATTCCCCTTTAATACTGTTCATTAATTACCAGACTGACGCATAAAATGTCAGTGTGTTTGGGATAACCACGAGAGTGCTCCTGCTGTCATAGGAAATTGCTCCCTATACTATGACTCCGAGTGTAGGTCCAATGTCGCATACAGTTTGGTAGCAGGCGCTCTCCTGGCCTCCTCCTTCTGACCAACACACGGCCATCACTGGCACCATGATAAAACCTGCTTTCATCAAAAACACAACAAATCTCCACTCCGACCGCCAATGAATTCTGATTTGAGACCACTGGCTTCGCAAACGGCATTGGCTTATAGTCAGTGAAATACACGCTACTGGGAGCCTGGCTTGGAGCTCTCCTAACAGATTTCTAACAATTCGTTGTGTCCCTGTGGTACCAACTGCAGCTTGAATTTCTGTCGCCGACGCAGTGCGATGCGCCACAGCCGTCTACCGAATACGGCAGTCTTCCCTCTCAGTAGTGCCTCGTGGCCGCCCGGCACCCGTTTTTCTTGTAGCAGTGCCATCCCTTGACCACTGCTCCCAAAAATCATGCATAGGGGATACATTCCGGCCAAAACTTTCTGCAATATCAAGAAAATAAAATCCACCTTCTCGTAGCCCTGTTACACGACCTCGTTCAAATTCGGTGAGCCGTTGATAATGGCTTCTTGGCTAACTTCAAATCAATATGTCAGATTTCCCAGACAAATAACGCTCACGAACTTTACAACACGCATTAAAACAGACTTTGATTTGCAACGCGAAGCGCAAAGTTTGAATTTATGTCATGTTCTAGAAGTATAAGCACGCCAATCAAATTTCGTTGATCTAACACAAGTATTTCTTGGCGTTGAGATTTTTATTCGTCTGTGTTTTTTACATATTTTTTACTCATTGAATTGTCCACTCACATAGATTTTAACCATGTTACCGAAATGCTTTCTGATAGACGATATTAAATATTATTTGTTTTCATAACTAGTCATAGTTCACCTCCAATAGGCAACAATGTGGTATCAATATGCAATTCCCCCATAATATTGAAAAACGACTAATGTATACATTGTAAGTTAAGCAGAATTTTTTAAATAAAAAAGATCGGTATCAGATGTTTGTATGGTGTCAGAAATTTATCAAAATTTTCTATAATCATTCATCAAATGATTGTTAGTTTGAATTAAAATATTGTTTAATTCTCTCCTGATCGAGATATCTACTGTCTTCCAACGATGATTTAATTTATTTTCATAGTGTGCTCCTACAACATATACAAAAAATTATATTCAATATATATTTTAAATATTTTTTAAGAAATTTTGCCTTTTGGAAATTAACAAATCAACATGATTTTACAATTAAAACTAAATTATATATCTTTATTGACAAGCCACAATTTGTTTCTTTTTTGAAAGAATTATCCCTTTTATAAAAAGTTATTGTTTGATCGAAAATAGGTTGTTCTGGCATTTTTTTATGTTTTCCCAACAAGGAGAAACATAATTGACAACCATTAAGTTCATTTTCTTTTACAATTTTTAATATTGTATGATATAAATAACAAAAATTAATCAAACAGAAAAAAAAATCACGAATAAATCACAACGCAATCTTTTCGATAGATTCTTATATTCTTCCTCATTATAGCTTAAATTTACAATACTTGTATTTTTATTTTAAATTATTGTATAATCATGTGTTTTTAATCAAACTTAATGGAAAAAAGAAGTTAATTTGTTTTCTGTACATTCTAACATAAGCATGATAATCATCGTCTGAAACACTTTTAAAAAAATTAATAAGTCAATTAAAACTTATGATTGTTTTAATCTTTACATTCAGAACAACTATTCTTAGTCAAAATAAATATTCTTAATATACTATGTTAATTAAGCTTGTGTAGATGTACTTTTTAATTAATTGCGTAAATAGAAGTTAAATTACCCTTCTAACACTTACTGTTTGCTTTGCAATATTATATTTTTAAACACTGTTATTTCTTAAAGAGAGAGAGAGAGAGAGAAAAGACTTCTTCCTTATGGTAATGCGAATCGGTAATTAAGAAAAAATTCAGTTTTCACTTACATTTTTCTGAATTGCTCTGAGGAATATAGTTTGTTTATGCTTTTACTCAGTTATAATAAGTATATTTTACAGCTTACACAATACCTATTTCAAGGTATACTTACGCCTCTTTCATGGTTTTTTCTTTCGTTACAATTCATCTTAATTTCAGCTATTGTAAATCAGTATATTATTTGTTACTATATTTTTTTTTTCATTTTTAGCAATTTACATGAGAAAACAATAAAAATAAATTACTTTAAACTCCATTCAGATTAAATTTTCCATAGTTATATTTAAGAATGAAATTTGTTTCTTGTTCTAATATTTAATTTCACATTCCATTCTTCAGAATTAAAATAAAAAGTATTTGAATACATAAGAATTCTGCTTTCAATATAATGCTTTATACACAAGCATTTTTTAACTTTCTCTTTATAAGTCTTTTAAAATTTTTCCTGTAAGTTATTTTTAAAATTTTCTTTAAGATAGACAAACATGTAATACAAAAATTTAAAACATAATAAATTAAAATGAATGAAATGAAAAATTGTATATACGAACAAAGAATATATATTATCTTTTCAAGTAAAATACATTTCGATATCATGAATATCCATCAAGCAGAAGTAGTAATTCACTCACATAACTTATTTACAAAAGGATAGAAAAATATCGAATTTAAAATATTCATTTATCGAAGAACTTCCATGGGAAAAAAATTCTAGTCAAATACGTGTTAGATTAATAAGTTATTGAAGAGATGTTATTTTCGAATTCTTCAAAGCTCTCGTTCATTTTAAAGAACACCTACATTGAAAATAACATTTTGAGAAGAAATTACCATATTTTCGAAAGAACCAAAAACAGAAAGAAAAATTCCAACACGTTTAGAAATTCTAAAAGAAATGCTACAGAAATTTCATTTATTTGCTTTTGATAAGAATAATCTTTTACCAAAAATAAATACCAAAGAGTAAAGATTAATATTCTTAAAGCCTTAGATATTACCAACGAACTAAAATATTTTTCAGATGAAATAAAAAAAATGAAAATGATAGAAATAACTCAGTATATCACTGATTTCTTCAGTTTGTTAAATTTGCCGTAGTACCTCTTCCTTGTGTTGGTTGCGGCGGAGATCTCGCTGGCCGTAGAGGTTCTTGTGGGTAGCCGAAAGCACTAGGGATTGAGAATCCATTCAATCAGACACGAAATGATAACAGATAGATATTCACAATAATTCACTTTTATTAATTTATGCGTTAGAACTAAGTAAACGATGTGCAGACAAGACAACTAAATAATAAGAAATAACGGTTACTTATCTAAAATGATATGCAACCTCCGAAATTCACCAAAGAGAAATCTTCTAATACAGCGATACTCAACCTGCGGCCCACCGGACCTTTTTAAGTGGCCCTTTCATGGCCCATTGCTCTGAGAAATTCATTTATTTATAAAAATTTGGTGGGAAATTCTTTGTTAAAAATCAAATACAGTAGACTCTCGCTAATTCGCAGTATATGTTCAGCCCCTAGAAAAACTCTTGATATTTAGAACTAAAGCAATACGTTTTGGTACACTCAATATTTCGAAGTAAAATCTGTGGCCGCCAGAATACAACACGCGATAATTCAAAGTGATCTAATAAAATTCTCGATAATTTAAACACTCACTATCATCACTTCATTGGATTTGACTCCGATAACTCTGACAGAAGCTAAAACGTCTCTATGAAAACTACGCAACTTTATCCTTCAAAATCATGTTGATTCAGACGTTTTTCAAGCATCATTAATTCTATAAAAATACTAGCTGACCCGGCCCGGCGTTGCACGGTCTTTTACCGAGGGTATAACTTAATCCCTATGTTAATTTCCTCCTTTCTTTCTGACGCCAGCACTTTTGTGTGGGTGTGACGCGCACGATGTGAGTGTATGGCCCGTGAGTGCGTGTCATGGCTTTCTTGTTCAACATTTTCCCTTCTCTTCACAAAATCAGCACTTCCAATATTATTTCTCAATATTACTTTTACTTCTTTGTTTCCTTCCTCTCCGCTTAGCCCGGCGTTACACAGGCTTTTACCAGTGAATAACTTAATCCCCATGGGAATTTCCTGTTTCCCTCAGGACGATAGCACTTATGCGTGTGTATACGCGATGTGAGTGATTTCTTTAACTTTGACATTAAAACTCGCTTTTTCGAAATTTGTTCTTGCGTTGGTGTGGTGTGGTACTTAGGAGAGGTGGGTAAAAGCTTAGGTGTCGTCCTTGTCACTTGACCATGGCTGAAAATTTTGAGGTCCGTCGCTAAAAACACTCGAATAGGCGAACAGTGCGAATTTATAAGTCACTCACTCACTTTTCAATTCTTTCGTTGAAATTTTTCAGTCCCGGAAACGAAAATGTAGTCTTTTTAAAAATAGTTGTATGTTGAAAAAAGACAGAAAAGTAGAAATTTTTCAAAGTACAAAATTTTACTTCTATTTTAATCTTGAAGTAAAATTGTGAGGATATTTTGTAATGTTCGACACACGAGAAAAAAGTTTCATGCAATTATCTTTATAAAAGAAGAAATAATTCAATGATTGTTTTAAGTATTTTGAGTGTTTTGTTAAAATTTGTTCAAAAAAGTTTTTGGTTTTTTATTTTTTAAATCACTGATTCTATATTTTTAAAAATCATTTTTATTTAAACGCAACGATTTTGATTCATTTTAGAAAAAAATCATAAAATATGCAAAATATTATTGTTTTGTAAAAAAAAAAAGTTTTTTTTTTTAAATTCTTGAAAAAAAAGATAGTTTTTGGCATTTTATTTTTTTAATTACTAATTCTAAATGATCAATGAACTTTTTAAAAATCATTTTCATTTAAATTCATCTATATTTATTCATTTTAGAAGAAATCATAAAATACAAAACAAAATTAATTAATTATTTTATACAAATATTGATTAAAAATATTCATTTAGCAATTAATTGTGACATACCAATTTAGTGATTTTTGATATATTAATAACACGCAATTAATAATGAAGAATTTTTTATTTGAACATAACTTCCTTAGAAAAAAATAAAAGCTATGCTTATTTAACTGAATAAATCCAAAAAAAAATTTCGAAATGGGCAAATTTTGCGTTTTTATTATGAAATTATATGTCAAAAAAAGATTTATACATTAGGCATTATTTTAAAGTAAACTATAAGTTTTATGAAAGAGAACAAAAATTTTGATACTGATAAATATTTTAAATGAGTCTCAGAAATGTATCGAATACATTTTGTCATCTTAATCTAACATCTATAATGATTTAATTTTGAAAATTTTCTAAAGAAAAAATGACGAAAATTGAAGCAAAAATAATTTTTTCACTCGCATTTTTTTTTACTTGCCAAATTTACTGATTTTCTCCAGTTTAAGGCAGAACTTTTTAGTGTAACCCTTGAGTTAGATGCGGTCGACGGTTAAACAGTTCAAAGGTCTTTGGCGCAAAACTATTTTCGACTCCAAGGTTTGGCTAACTGTAAAATCGCGTATGTTAAGAATAGTTGACTCCTTTCGCCGTCCAGAGATGGCGCCACGAACTGAACTTCGTTTTCTGGAAGCAGGTGTGATTTCGGCGGGAAAATGACATTCGTTTGGGATTATTCGGTTGTAATGGACGCGTCGCTGTTCTTGTGATTATGTGTTGTGAAATGTTTTTCTTTTATCGTATATGTAAAGGCATGAGTGTGTGTGTGAAGCAAATATATACATGAAAAGTCGATTTGTGAAATCATTGGTGTTATTCATTAATAATCTTCATTTATATATCTTTCATTCAGCTTTCGAAATACTTCCACACTTTATACGCCCAGCATGGAAAATGGGGGTAAGTCAAAATAAATTCCTTATACAACTCATAATTGCGTTCTACATGAAATTCAAAATCTAAAGTCTCATTCTCATTCATAACATGTGGTCCGTCGAATCGCGGAGTTATTGATGTGATTTATTCTTTGTTATTTTAATTATTCGTTTCATACTCGATATTCTTATTCTAGTGCATTTATTCTGATACGAATTCTTGAAGTATTCTTATACATTCTGATTGATATTATTTATTATTTGATTCTAGACTTATTCTTTTGTTCTATTTTGTATAAACATTTTTTGATAGTTGTGTATTTGCATTGTGTCGGCATTTGTTATTATTGGTATAGTTGTGTATTTTGTGTAGAATTTTAAAATTTCTTTCATAAATCATGACTCTAAAACAGTCGAAAAATAGTGGCAAATTTGATTTAATTCTAAAAGAATTAAAAGTTTTTCAAAGTAGGATAAATGAATGCGATGATAATAAATCAGGCATACGTGTTTTAAAAACCCAAGTGTTGAAATACGAAACTAGATTAACTGAAATATTCGGTGAATTGTCAACGCATGAAAGTGATGAATCATTTGACATTTATATGAAATATAAAGATATACTATTCAATTGGGTTGTTGACCTCGAACAAAAATATGAGGTTGAGGAAGTAAAAAATTGTATTCATGTAAAGTCTTCAGTAGTTAATTTACCAAAACTTGAAGTTCCGCATTTTTATGGAAATTGCGAGAACTGGATTTCATTTAAAGAGTTATTTAAGTCTTCTATTCTAGATAACAAATCAATAAGTGATCTTGAAAAATTGCAATATCTGCAGGCTTCTGTTCGCGGGGATGCAGCCAAATTAATTCGGGGTTTTGCAATTACTGTGGACAATCTTAAGAACTGTTGGGATATACTGTGCTGTCGGTATGAAAACAAACGACAATTAGCTCTCAGCCAAATAAATAAGCTATTTAGTATTAAGATATCCAGGGCAAATACTTCAAAATTGCTTTTGGAAATAATAGATATTTGTAATGAAGTTATTCGAAATTTGAAAACTTTAGATTTAGAAACAAATTCATTAACAGAGTTGATCATAATAAATTTTCTCATTTCAAAAGTGGATGCATGTATTAGTCAACGGTGGGAATTATCTTTGGAAAATAATAAAATTCCCACACTTGAGAAATTTAGAGTTTTCATTGAAAGAGAAGCTCGTGGTCTGAATGAGTTAAAATTTGTAAAACCTGACATTAAGAAAGGTAATGTTAAACCATTAAATTCATTTAACAAATCAAATGTAAATACTACTGTTGTCAAATGTAACCAAGTAAAATCAGGGGTAAAATTAGATGTTGTTAAAAGTAACAATTGCATTCTATGTTGTCAAAGCCACGCCTTATTCAAATGTCCAACTTTTAATTCTATGAATGTAAATGAAAGATGGCAAGTGGTACGGAACAATAATTTATGTACCAATTGTTTGAGGAGTAACCACAGGCTTGACACATGTAGAATAGGATTATCTTGTAAAAACTGTTCTGAAAGACACCATACATTATTACACAGATATTCAGTCAGTCCTTCAGCAGATACTCAAGCAAATTCTGCTGTGACAGTGTCTAACAATTGCACACAATTGACAGAAGGTCACGTATTGTTGTCCACAGCATTAATAAATGTTAAATCTAAACATGGTCAACAAATAACTTGCCGTGCTTTGATAGACAATGCTTCTCAAAATTCTTTGATTTCCAAGCAATGTGCTGATCGCTTAAAATTGCCATTAAAACACACCAATCATAAATTAGTAGGTGTAAATGAAACATTTGCTGAAACTTCATTATATTCGACAAATTTGGAATTTTTTTCTTGTGTTTCCTCTGATAAATTTCAAGTAAAAGCTTTGTTAGTCTCGAAAGTCACTTCAAGCTATGCCAAACTTTCCAATTAAATATCATGAGTGGCCTCATATCAAAGATCTAACTCTTGCTGATCCAACGTTTTATATTGAAAATGAAATAGACATTCTTCTAGGTGCTGATGTTTTTATGACATTAATTTCAGGGACTCCTATAATGGGACCCAAAGGTACCCCATCAGCATTGCCAACAAAATTAGGTCATTTATTGTCAGGTACCATAAATACACCCATATAATCAAAATTCATCCCTAATCTGTCACACCCTTTTAAACATAGACCATTCTTTGAAACAATTTTGGGAACTTGAATCTGTTCCTAAGGAAATTCCGTCAAAGGATGAGGATGAGCTATGTGAGTCTATATTCGTAAATTCTCATATTCATAATGCTGATGGTAGATATATTCTAAAACTGCCATTTAGAGATGATTCAAGTCTTGGAGATAGTAAGGAGGGTGCATTAAAACAATTCTACTCTTCAATTCTACTCTTCAATTCTACTCTTCAATTCTAAAACAATTCTACTCAACAATTATATACTCTTGAAAGAAAACTTCGCTCTAATAATCAATTAAAGGAACAATACACAGAATTTATGGAGGAATACCAAAACCTTGGTCACATGACGCCTCTCGCATCAGATGTAAAATCTCCACATTATTTCTTACCACATCATGGTGTGATTAATGATAATAGTTCCACAACCAAATTAAGGGTGGTGTTTGACGGCTCATTCAAAAGTACAAATGGAAATTCTTTGAATGACATTCTGCTGACTGGTAAAAAACTACAGTCAGACATTTTTCTAACTTTACTTAAATTCAGATTCTTCCCAATTGCTTTTTCTGCTGACATTGCAAAAATGTATAGACAGATATTAATATCACAAGATGATGTATGCTTTCAACAAATATTTTGGAGGAAGTCTCCAGAGGAACCATTAGGGATTTTCAAATTAAATACAGTTACCTATGGTACATCTTGTGCCCCATTTCTTGCGATAGGAACTTTGAAACAATTATGTGAGGATGAAAAACATCGTTTTCCACAGGCAGCTAAGCTCGCAAAAGATCATTTCTATGTTGACGATTTGTTAGCCGGTGCTGACTCATTGGACTCGGCTAGGAAAATTGTTCACGAACTGCAAAATTTAATGTCAGCCGGTGGATTTGAGCTGCGAAAATGGTCATGCACTCATCCAGAAGTCTTGTCAGACTTGCCAAACAGTCTAAAGACAAATATTTCCTCACATTCATTTGATGATGAGTCCACCCAGAAAATTCTTGGCTTATTCTGGGATCTAAACGAGGATTCCTTTAAAGTAAGAGCAGTCTTACCAGACCAGGTATCCACAAAGAGACAGATGCTATCAATCATCGCACGCATCTTTGATCCTCTGGGGTTTGTCTCTCCCTCAACTATAATTTTAAAGATTATTCTTCAAGACCTGTGGAAGGCAGGGCTTGACTGGGATGATGAGATATCATCAGACATTCTTAATAGATGGAATCGGTTTCAAGCAGAAATTTCATGCCTCATACAAATAAAAGTTCCCAGATATGTTCAAACACTAAATGTGAAACACTGTGAACTCATGGGTTCACTGTGCTAAAACACTGTGAAATTCATGGGTTCTGTGACGCCTCCTCAAAGGCATATTCAGCCGTAATATACTTACGTGTTGTTTCTGATTCGCCACACTTATTCTTAATGGTTTCAAAAACTCGTGTGGCACCTGTACAAACAATATCATTACCTAAATTAGAGCTTTGTGGTGCTCTGCTTCTGGCTGAACTTCTAGATACATTTAAGAGATCTCTTAATATCACTCACGATACTTATTTATGGTGTGACTCAACAATTACACTGAGTTGGATAAATAATCCACCTGTAAAAGGAAATCAATTTGTGCAACACAGGGTTGGAAAAATTCACACGCTAACCTCAAAAGAATCTTGGCATCACATTCCGGGAAAATTAAACCCGGCAGATTGGGCAACAAGAGGCCTCTACCCGAAACAACTTCTTGAAAATTCAGAGTGGGTAGCTGGTCCAAAATTGGCTTCATGATTTCCATCCTTCTTCCAATTCATTTCTTCCTTTCTCTGAACAGCCTGTTCCACTTGTTCCTATTGATCAGTCTGAATCATTAAGTGACTCTGTTGTTCTTTCAACTGGTGTTGATAATTCTCTTAGTTTCTTGGATAAGTTTTCCTCGTACATGAAAGTAATTAGGACTGTTGCATGGATATTCAGATTCTACCATAATTCCAAATCAGTGTCCAAAGTTACTGGGCCTTTATATACACATGAATTAGAAACCTCAATCAAAAAGGTAGTCAAATTGTTACAAAATGGAGAATACCATACAGAACTTAATCTCTTGAAATGTATATAACAAGCCTCTTCCCAAATCTAGCAAACTTCAGTCTTTGAATGTATTCCTTGACTCTGAGGGAATTCTTCGTGTTGGAGGACGTCTTCGTCTCCAACAAACTCTTAAATTTGAACAAAAGCATCCTATGCTCATACCAAAAAATAATCACTTTACAAGTCTAATCATTAGACATTTTCATAGGGTCAATTTCCATGCTGGGCAGGAACTAGTTTTATCCCTCATTCGTCAGCAGTTTTGGATACCTAATGGTAAATCAGCTGTCAGAAAAGAACTGCGCAACTGCCTAGACTGTTTTAAGCTTGTGGCGAAGCCTGTCTCTCAAATGATGGGTGATCTACCCATCGAACGAATCACCCCTTGTCGTGCTTTTGAAAAAGTCGGCATTGAATTTGCTGGACTTATCACGACAAAGTGCCAACATACTCGCAAGACCAGCAACTTCAAATCTTACATCTGCCTCTTCATCTGCATGTGTACTAAAGCAGTGCACCTTGAACTCGTATCTTCGCTATCAGCAGCAGCATTTTTGTCAGCACTGCGTCGATTTGTGTCACGCCGTGGCTATCCATCAGACATTTATTCTGACAACGGTACCAATTTTGTTGGTGCTTCAGCTTACTTGAAGGACTTGTTTCAATTACTTCACAACTCTAATGTCCAGGACTATTCATCAAGCAAAAACATTGAGTGGCACTTCATTCCTCCATATGCACCGAATTTCGGAGGTGTGTGGGAAGCCTCAGTCAAACTCACAAAGCATCATTTGCTCAAAACCTTAAACGCGGCTGTGCTGAACTTTGAAGAGTTAGCTACAATCCTATGCCAAATCGAGGCGTGCATAAATTCACGGCCTCTTTATCCGCTATCATCAGACCCTAAGGATCTCCAGGTGTTAACACCCGGACACTTTCTTATCGGGTGTCCCTTGCTTGAACTCCCTGATCACAGTCTGACTAACCAATCTTTGAGTATTCATTCTAGGTGGTCTCTTCTCATGAAGTTGAAAAGGATGTTCTGGTCTCGCTGGCAGCTCTCCTACCTCAACACCTTGCAGTCCCGAACCAAATGGATGCAGGGCCAGAAAGACTTCACGGTAGGATCCCTCGTCCTAATCAAGAATCCAGCCTCTTTCAGCACCAGGTGGACTCCCGGAAGGATTGTGGCCACACATCCTGGAGCTGACGGAATATGCCGTGTCGTCACTATCCAGACTTCAAGTGGAGTCATGACAAGACCAGTCTCTCAAGTTGCAGTCTTGCCCTACCACCATCGACCACATCTTCCCGCCCCCGGAGGATGTTAAGAATAGTTGACTCCTTTCGCCGTCCAGAGATGGCGCCACGAACTGAACTTCGTTTTCTGGAAGCAGGTGTGATTTCGGCGGGAAAATGACATTCGTTTGGGATTATTCGGTTGTAATGGACGCGTCGCTGTTCTTGTGATTATGTGTTGTGAAATGTTTTTCTTTTATCGTATATGTAAAGGCATGAGTGTGTGTGTGAAGCAAATATATACATGAAAAGTCGACTTGTGAAATCATTGGTGTTATTCATTAATAATCTTCATTTATATATCTTTCATTCAGCTTTCGAAATACTTCCACACTTTATACGCCCAGCATGGAAAATGGCGGTAAGTCAAAATAAATTCCTTATACAACTCATAATTGCATTCTACATGAAATTCAAAATCTAAAGTCTCATTCTCATTCATAACAGCGTATTTTTTATTAATTTTTTTATTTTTTGGGCAAAATTTTTAATTTAATGCTTTTAAACTTCAAATTAATTGCAAAAATAAAGTACTTTTAAATAAAAAAATGTACAAAAAATACTGTTTAAATTATTTTCCCCAAAAACGGTTTTTTTACGAAAATTACAAAAAAAATTTTTTTAATTCGTAATTTTTAAGCAATCTTTTCAATCTTCATATAAATTACGGATAATATTCTTTTACACATGGAAATAAAGTTTCGTGCGATTATCTTCATAAATGACAAAGTTATTCAATGTAAAGTTAAAATTTTGAGTATATTTTGAAAAATCTTTTAAAAAAAAGTTTTAGGAATTTTATTTTTTTAATGACTGGATCTAAAAGAGAAAGGCTGGAAGTTATTTAGAGTAGAATATCGTTTTAATAACATGAAAACAAATTCATACGCAACAATTTAGAAATAATTTGCATAAAAACGCATCAGTTTTAACCCTTTTTTAAAAAATTCTTAAAAAATAGAAAATATCATTATTTTACAAAAAAAATTATACCATATTGTGGCGAAATAAATGATCTTTCCGATTGTGTAATTATTTTTTGTCTGATTTGAACAGTAAAAATTGGATGGCAATTTTAAGTTGGTAGAAAACGTTGGATCACCGCTCGGCCGAAACGGAATGGAAGTTCTGCCAAGTAAACAACCCGCAGGAGTAAAACAATTAGGTGTTTTAAGGCTTTTAATTAATATCTTTTTAACCAATTGCAATATCGGAATGAAAAATAGTTTACATCCTATTCTCAGACCTACTGAATATACGTACAAAATTTCATTAGAACCGGTCGAGCCGTTTCGGAGGAGTTTGGTTACAAACACTGTGACAGGAGAATTTTATATATTAGATATTGACGAAGTTAGATTGAATTTCATAAAACAAAAACAAAATAACAGATTTTTTATACTTTTTATTTTTTTTTTACACTTTAAAATAAATTTATACATATCCGCAATTGTTGTTTTATTGCATAGATTCATATTTAAATGTGTTAGAAAAAATTTCCCTTCGTGTATTTTGGGAGTTTTTTCCTACTTTCTTGATAATTCGAAGTTTTTCATTGGTCCCTTCAACTTCGAATTATCGAGAGTCGACTGTATATCAATTTTGCTTTTTGCTGTCGATGTCGTATGGGTGCGAATTGATATTTTTTTTTCTGATTAGTGATAATAGACAACAGTGGAGTAGCGTTCACTTTATGAGGGGAACTAATTTTTAACTATCTTTCATATCTTACAAGCAAAAAATATTCGAAAAAAATAGATTGTTTCAATACGATTGGGAAGTTGACTGTTTTGTAGTGAAAAACAAGCATGGTTCAGTAATTGTTCGATTTGTCACAAAAATGTTCTATTTAAAAAATAGCAATACACAGGAATCATTCAATGACACATTTTCTCGAAGATCCCTTTCAAGAGGTGATAAATAGGCTTTCTTGAAAAAATTTTAAGAGAGCAAAACAGAATTTTGTCAGTGGTAAAGTCCCAGCGGTAACAAAAGCACCCTTTTAAGTTTGTTATATGATTGGTAATCATATGAAACCGTTTGTTGATGCAGAATTTGTGAAAGACTGGTTCTTAAATCCTCCCAATTTATAAAAATTAAGTGACAAAAATAAAAAATATTTTTAAAAAAAGCAAAATAGGAGTTTTAACATTTTGATCAATTTCCACACATTTTAAATTTTCTATGTTATTTTGGTCGAAAGCAAATGTCCCCCCTCCCTCCCATGTTGCGGCTCGCGTGAAATAGCCATCATATTTATGTGGCTCACGTGAAATAGCCAACATATGTAAGCGGCCCGCGTGAAATAGCTAACATATGCATGCGGCTCGGCAGAAAAAAAGTTGAGTATATCTCTGCTCTAATATCTTCTAACAGCGACTATAATTCAGGTAAAAGCAACCATATTTCATTAACTTACTGGTGTGGCTATATAGTCTATATAGCAACTAATTCTCTATCTCATTGAATAATTATATGCTATTTAGTAGTGAAGTTCATTCGCTGATTAGAGTTGTTCTACCTCAAGGAGCGAATTTGACTGGTGTATGAAGAAGAAAGGATAGATTTCGCGGAAGCCCAATCTTATTAAATAAAAATTTAAGTTTTTCATAATTGTTTTATTACGGGATCAAATAAATGTAGCATTATATGGTATATAATGAAGCAACATTTACATATTACAGTGGAAAAGATAATAAGCTTTAATAAAGGATTAAATCTAATAAAAAAAAATGGTGAGAATACAATGTTCCCATTATACTGAAAATGTTGTTTTTATCGTATGTTAACAGATCACATCATTGTCTTTTTACGATTGCCCTATACGTCATTGTAATGTCTAATAAAAGTCAACAGAATGGCTCATAATTCATGGATTATGTGCCTCATTACTTTTCAACTGTTTCAAAAGCTGAACGAAGTTTTGTTAGAATTTCCTTTTAATCTTAGAAATGATTACACATTTATAGTAAACCGTTGTTATAACGGCAATTTTAAAATACTTGAAAAACAATTTTTGAAGGAAAAATCTAAAATTTGAATAAATAAAGTTTTAGTTTTTTTATAACTATCAATAAATTAGTACATCCATAGAAAAAAATTTAAATAGTAATTTTATATGAAAAGTAAAAAATTTAAATTAAATTTGTGACGGGGCTATTCGCGATATTTCCGAACTAATCCTCTTGGGAAACTTTGGGGCTAGCATTTATACTATTTCACAGCCTTTTCAGGAAAAACACGAGATAGATATATGTTAATTAGTTCGACTATATAAAGTCTATATATAGGTTTTGTAAATGTATGAGAGAAGGAGCTGCCAAGCTGTCACGTAAGTAATACCGGAGAATTACTTCACGAACTTAGCGCGTGTTTAAAAGGTATAAATTATAAAAGTAAATTATCAGATTGAAGATAGTAGATGCAGTACCGACCTGAGGTCAGTTAGTGATAGTTCTCCTTGTCCATTCTGGTAGTCGGGTTTACTTAGAATTGAGTATTAGGATTAATCGACGTTTTAGGGAATCACTCCTAGGTTTCTTCTTATAGTTAAACTTGTGATTGCTTAAGTGTTTGTCAGACTTGAATAAATATATTTGTTATTATGGCGTTGGTTGGTGATGATATGTTTCCTCCTACACTTACACGCGCCGGGTGGAGTGAGCGGGGTCCGAGGTAGGACACCGCCACCACAAATTGAAATTCATTTAAATTTTTCTATACTGCGAAAAGACACACATTGAAAACAAAAACAAATAAGGTGTTTGTGAGTATATACCAAAATACTTTTTATTTTTATATAATAATTTAAAGACCATTCCATCATCCTAAAAGCTTTTCTCAGTAAAATTTTCAAAGCTACGTTATAAAAATGCGAAATGATAACATAAATTTACCATATGTCTTAATCAAACGGCAATTTGGGCTCACTGTAATAAGACTTGTGTCTAAATATAACTGTTTCTTGTAAACGTAGAATTAAATAAAATGACTTGAGATGTAGGGGTATTACCAGATACAGTAATACTCCAAATCTACCTTTCATGTTGATTACAGTTTTGGACGTGACTAGATGACTAATACGAAAACGACAAAAAAAAATCGAATATTGATTTCTCAGCGAAGCTTTTGGATAAAAAAAAAATGGTTCCAGTGAAGAAAGACTGATGATTTTAACGCTCTTCACCTTTCTTTGCCAAAGTAGTGATGCATCTCAGTATTTCATTATTTATTGAATATTTCTGTGTGTGTCGTATAAAGACATAACATACTTTTTAAAGAATTCAAAACTATTTACGCGCGAAAAGTTTCGATAAATTATGTTTGAATAACGATAAAAAGAAGCTTAAACAAATAAATCATCCAATTAAATAACTAATGGTAAAATATAATATTTATTACTGTATGTTTCGTTTTAATTTCATAAATGATGTGAAAAAGTGGATAATTTCAAAAAATAATACAATTATATATTTTAAGCTATTCCTTAATTAGAAATGAAAGTAATTAAAAGGGGAAAATTAATTCAAATTTTTATAAAATTTGTATTTTTAAGAAAAAATTTTAAAAGGTGCATTTTTTATTAAAATTCCACTAGCTTAAAACACACGATGTAAAGTAACAAGAATAATTTCCATTGTGTGTGTATTCAAGTAAACTAATTTCTTTAAACTTTAGAATAGTTCAACTTCTCAAGGCTTCTTCAGAATAACTATCTTGCGTTTAATTACTTAATTTAATAGTTATTATCGAAAAATGTTATTCATGTAATATATTTCTTGAATAAAATAGTGGACTATTAAAGTTGTGTTTTTATATTTATTTTATAGGATGTTAATAGCAGTTGCTTACAAGTTTTGATCGTAAACCCCCATTTTGCATTTTTATTCAACTTGAAAAATACGATCAAAACTTTTTCAAAGATGTATTTTCTTAGTGAATTTTTAACTACTTCTAAATTGTTTTCGAAGTCAAAGAAAGTTAAATAAAATATTTATGAGTGCATTTCACATTTAAATTAATCTAAACAAATACAATTATAAAATTTGTCACATTTTTGCATTCAGTTATACAGATTGTAAAATAGTCATCTCGATACAAACAACATAGGCAGAGTTGCTCAAAAACAACTTTTGTTTACCTAAAACGCAAAGTTTCTAAATCATGAAAAATAAATTTTCTACAATTATAACCATTCAAATAAATGCAGTGATATTTTTATAAGAAAATAGTTCGACATTTATTTCTTTGATTATAATCGTATAAGTCTAAATCTCTTGTAGTTAATCTGATACAGAAACGTAGCAACTTTACATTTCTCATTTGTTGCATATTTCAATAAATATTTGCATTTTGTAGAATAATAATTTCTGTAATAAGTAATAACATTTCGTTAAATTTCAACTATAACCAATTTTTATTTACTGAAAAGAGATTTTAATGCTTAACATCAAACAGCATCGTAAATGATATCAAATCCAGGTACATTTATTTGGAAAATATATTTTAACGTTCTCTTTTAATAATAAGTATTTTAAATATCTTTTGTGATAAGCATTTCCTCGTAGGAATCAAATAATTAAATACATTTCTTACACTTTCAAGTGAATTTATTAATAAAAATAAACAATGTTTTAATGCATTCTTAATATAAATTATGTCCTGGTATAAGATATTTAATACATAACTACCCTCATAATTGTTCTGAAAATTGATTAAACATAGTAAGAAAAGTATTAAAACATCATATGTCATCACATGTATTAATGTTAATTACATAATTAGTTTATCATTTTTAATTAATAATTGAGTTAATAATATTTAAAATGAATTTTAATAAAATTCCTCCTGTTAAAAGTAGTACTCTCGATAGTACTTCTGACACAATATCCTTTCATTTGAATGCGAAAATGAATAACTTAATCAGATAAGATAATTTAAGTGCTGAATTTAGAAAATTCAAATCAACCAAAAACTTAATAAGGTTCGTCTATACGAATATCAAATAAATTCTAAAATTTTCGTAGAAATGGATAATAACGCACTTAAAGTATCTTGATTAAACAGAATAGATACTTTGTACATGTAAATTACACAAAATTGCCAATTTTTTTTATAGAAAACCCATCCATTTCTTTTCAAGCGAAAAGCATAACAATAGTAAAAATGATGCTAAAAGCATATAAGTCAACAAATTTTTATAAATTAGAAAAAAAATTCTTAAATAAAACGAATTTTAACATTACAGTTGCTACTTTAGTCATTAAAGTATCAACTCTTACCTATTTCGTGTTAAATGTTTTAAGGAAAATTGTGAATATAAGTAAATTTTATAAACATTTATTCTTATTTATATAAATATATTTTTCTCTTGAAATAAATAGTTCTCGGATTTGACATTAAAAGATCTATTATCAATATCTTAAATTCCTTTCACAGAAAGTCTAAATCTGCAAAGAGCTTATGAACTAAGTAACAATACAAAAATTTATCCAAGCCATTTTCAGCAAAAGCCCTTCAATAGCTGCTGCTTCAATGTGATTGGTATATCAAAAGTTTATAAAGCAAAAGCTGTGCCTTCAATTACGAAATACCTTTTCCAACAACTATAAATATATTTCTAAAAGATAAAAGTGATGTATTCCTATTTATAAATGAGTAATTTGATTTAATTTTCAAAGGAGAATTATTTGTATTCAAGTATGGTGAAATTGCTTTTTTGAATCCTTCCAATAAACATTGATCTAAAGGAAACAACTGTGAGGCATTGAATTTTACTCAATTTAATATTTAATGTATAATTAAAATTTTAATTTGTTTCAAAAGTAAAAAAATATTGTTTCAGTGCTTTATATAACATATTTTTGTGTGTGTGTGTGTGTATGGAATGAACTTCTCCATGATAAGCTAAAACACAGAGGCATAACAGCCCATGAGGGCCAAGCTGTATAGCGTCCTTCTCAGTTTTCATGACCTTGGTTACTGATGGGCAGATGTTTCTGCCAGGTGGTCAGTCTGGCGTAAGCCCCCAGTGTTTAGTTCCCAAGCAAGCTTGGTACCCATTTATCAACCCATTGAAGAGATAAAATGTGAGTCGTCATTGCCCACCCCGGGGTTTGAAAACCTGACCTGTGTTGTGAACGCGCGATAAGCTACCACTGAGCCTCTGGGCTTCTCTGAAAGATAATATACAAATATTATCGGAATCTAAGTTAAAAGTTATCGTATACTTTTCCGTTTTTTAAATGGAAATCCGGTTCATTTTTAAATATTTTCCAAGCTTCGTTCGCAGATTACCTTTATACAGTAGCGCACACAGGAATTTTTCAAGTGGGGGAGGGGGTCCAGGGTCAAAAGTCCACTATTCTCGTATCATACTCCAATACGCCGCCCAACATATTCTTTTGATTTTGTCGACTTGTGGAAACAAAAAACAGTAAAAAATTAATTATTAAATGAATAATTAGAGGTAATTAATAAAAATTAGTTTTTAGAACAAATACTTAATTAAATTTTACGTACTATATACATAGGAATATAATCAATCGAAAAAAAATGAAGGGCTTGGGGGGGGTTCAGACCCGAGGAGTCCCCTTGGATGCGCCACTGCCTTCATATTAAAATACGATTCTATTTTCTATTAACACAAATCAAATGTGCTCCTTATTTCCAAAGAATGCTGATATTTTACCAAAGTTTCTACAAATATTATATATGTTGTGTAAATTTTTTTGCTGAAAATAATTTTTTTCTAATGTACCGTTATGACTTGTATCATATGTTTTTATCATGTATTAGAACAAATCATGCAAAAACACCCAAATTGGTTGTAGTCAAGTATCTCACAAACTCTTTCAATCATTCTACGAATTATTAAGATATATTCCATTGCATCCAAGTGAAATCTGAAACTTTGATGTAAATATGCATTCTTTAAATAAATGCTGTATTTTTGTACGAGAAATTTATAAAAACACACATCTTCTTTGATATAAGATATCAAATGTATTCTCACTGGAAACCTTAAAGTTTATCATAAATATTAACGAAAGCAAAATCCCTTAAGGAAGCTATACTTTGCAACTACATGAAATTTAATACACGAATTCTGAGCGACATATATAAAACTGCTGCATTAGTGAAAGAAAACGATTCTTAGTCTTAATCCTAACCAAGCTAACCACTTTCCCCAGCTCTATTATTTTTTTTTGTCTCTAAGCGAGGATCTGGAATAGATACACATTCGGTTAGTCATTAAACATAAGGGAAATCTATTCATTCTTTCTCGGAAATGGGGACAGAAATTTTCCCATTTCGTCGTTTATTTCCAGATGCACTCTAGTCCTTACTAATTACGTGGCAGTTACAAATGTGAGAAACTTACGAACATGAATCTTTTAATCAAGGGGTTATGAAATGGAAAGATGCAGAAGTAATCTTTTTTTTTTTTTTTTTGTCCTTTGCGGAAAAGTAATAAATGAGAAACTATGCAAAAAGTTTCGTTATTTAATACATCTTGTTTTACTTTCATCTTTCTAAAAATAGCTTCAGAGGAATGAATAGACTTTATATATATATCTCATTTGGATTCTCTCCATATATAAGTAGTATATATATATATATTACATATGGAAAATTTTAAGTCTTTTCATACACAGATATGAATGAGGATATGCATGGGTGTCTATGTGGGTGGTAGTGAGTGTATATAACGATATGTAAAAAGATATAAATAAATAGTAATTGAAAAAATTTTGTATTTTTTAAGGTATCTGCCTACGTTTAGAGACAAATTTTCTAAAATGCCATGTAATTAGTAATGTTATGTTATTTTGTTGGTGCTTATAACGAACATGAATCTTTTCCGCCTTTTCTTCATGAATCTTTTCTTTAACATGAATTAATGAAAAACACCAATCAGGAAATTATATGATAATTTAATTTATTAAAATGAGGTATTATAGGTAAATTTGATGAAAATTATAGACTTTCAAAACACTCTACATAGAATTCTAAGCCCTATATTTTGATTATTTTTATACAATATACTCAATACAGTTATAAAGGCAATGGATTTTTTAAAATCTAAAATAGATTCAAATTTATCAAAAAATTAAAGCTTATTGCTTTTTTTGTAGAAATTTTAATAAAAAATGTGGTGTTCGTAACAATAAACTGTTAAAGATTTAAAAAAATATTGATGTTAGAGCAAAATCCTTTGTTCATTGCCATTATTATATATTAAATAACATGCATACAAAATATGAAAGCAATGCATTCATAAGATTTTGAGTTATCAGGTTTTAAGTAGCATAATTATGATAAAAAAAATACAATCTTCGTAAAAGTTTTAATTCTTATTTTGCTAAAATGATGCTTAATATCAGATATTTAAAATTCATCTCTCTTATAACTTAAACTATCCACTTTCATTATCTTATAATTTTTTTCTTTATGGCAGCTCGATTTTTTTCCAGCAAAAAATGGCAAGAATAAAAACATTTTTGAATTTCAGTCAAACATTGTCTTAGAAACATAGTCCCATACCTTAAAATACTTTCATATTATTAAAATTAATGAACAAGGCTACGTGAAACTATTAAATATCATTTCAGAAACTACAGAACAAATTTGAAAGGAAAAAGAGAAAGCACTTATTCACACACACATTACAAAATATTCATTCAAAATTAATTTTTCATCTTATCAAAGCTAAAAGTGTAAATTAAATTACTTAATTAAATTTAAAGAGAAAAAAGAAAAGATTTTCTAAGATAAGCGTATAAGAATCTAAAGATCACAAAACAATGTATGCATAGATTATAAGAAATAAAAACGAACAGCAATCAAATGGAGGTGATGAGTGTTTATTAAATCACTGATGCAAAATTATTTCTTACTTAGAAATGCAGTATATACCAGAAGAACATAAAAAGCAACTATACAAAATAAAGTCAGTGAAGCAAATTAATAAAACTATTCTAAAAATTCTTGATTATTTGATAAAAAATATAAATTTTAAATAATTTATAAATTTGAGCAACAGCACTCTACTATTTTAATTCAAATAACACAATATTTTTTTAAAACTATCAATAATTTATTTTCTTTTAATAAAAAAGTTAGGTAAAATTCTATGTTTACATTTTTATATTTCTACATGGTTAAGTAAATGGAAAAAAAAAAACGTTTTTCTATACACATTGTTAAAAATTATTTAAAATGTTGAAATGAACATATTTACATAAAATACTTCATATTATTGCAGAAACACAACAGGAAACTTATTTTGCGATTTTATTTAATTTCAAAGTTAGAATTCTCGTATCAGATAAAATCATTGTTTATAAAATTGTACCCTTAATATATAAACAATTTCTAATTTGCTAATTATTTATAAATCACTAGATAATTGCATAATTTTATAGGTACCAAATTTCCTTCTTTTTGCTAGCACGTTACATGCTTATTTGTTATTTTCAAAAGGAATTAACTCTTTCTTAATTATTTTCAAATTTAGAATAAATTGTACCGAATCTCTCAATTATGTACCTGATTTTAACTCCAATATTTTAAAAAAGATTGTTCATGTAAAAATACAAAGGGTAATATATTCTTTTGATAATTTCGAAAATCTTTTTCCTTTCTTTAATTTTGGAGACAAAATTTTAATCAGAAAATCACATATTCGCTTCCTTTTTCCAAGTATAAAAAAGTAAGAACTAAATATATTTAAAAATATTTATAATTGTTTCTACTTGAATTTTCGTAAAAACAGACATATTATGCTCGTTATCTTAAAGTTTGTGTTATAAGAAAATGACTAACTGAGAATCAAAATAAGTAATATTTTATAACGCCTGTGGGAATAAAAAAAAAATTATTGCTTACAAAATTTGGGTAAAAGTTAAAATAATGTTATTTTGTATTTTAATAAAAATATTTAGTTGTCCTTATGAATTTAAATTCGAAAATAAGAAACTGGATAGCATTAATATTAATTTCTCCGGCGGCAACTGCCACCTCTCCGGTGAATTGCATGTAGACATGAGTCTCCTGCTATAAGCTTAGTACTAAAGTCGAGAAGACGCAAGTTTCGACGATTCTTCTTATTCGTCCCCTTCAAATGTCCCTATAGTATTACAACTTTCTTAACATACTCGAGATTAGACATCTCGGCGCTTTCAGAATTTATTTATCTTGTCCTTTGCAAGGATCTTTCTGTCTGGCCTTTTTCCTCTATCGTTATATCAAAAGGTTAAATTTAATTTGGCTTAACAATTACTATGCATATATCTTGGGTATTCTTTTAATATTAGATTTACATCTTAATTTGCTGTGCTTTTCATTGTGGCATTATGAATGGCATTTTCTTTTTCGTTTTTAAATATTTGATTTATCAAGTGTTCCTTTACTATTTGTAATGATTTTATCATTAAGTTATGTTATTGAACTAAACAAGAAAAAAGTTATATATGGATTAATTTACCTATGATAAAGTAAATAAGATGTCATGAATGAATAAATAACAATTTTGAATGAAATAAAAATACTATAATCTACATTTAACAGATTTTTTGAAGAAAATCTTTCTAACTGGTACTTTTTTCGATCTATATATCATTAAAATTTATCTAGATAATTTAAATAAGGCTGTCAAAAGACATTTATCCATTAATTTATATTCACTTTTTAACAAATAATGCAGTTATCAAGAATTTAATAAAAATGTATAATTTTAAAGTAACTATTTCTTTGCTTACTTTCTGTAAGACGCGAAAATTTTCATTAGCATTAACAATGTTCTCAAAGTTTTTTTCTTCTTATATTTTAAAGTTTAAATTGGTGTACTTTAAAATCTTTAGATTTTTAACAAATTAACTATATGTTGTTAAAATGAGAAATGGTCATCGTATTAAAGAAACATGTTGCCTTTTGTTAAATATAATAATGTGCAGTAGATTCGGAAATATTTTCCTTTAAATATCTATATTAATCTTTAAATATGTTTCTAATATAAACACACCCATTTTCCCGAATATGTCAAAAAACCAACGCGTTTCTCTTTCTGTCAAAGTTGACTTTTAACAGGAATCTTATTTGGTCGAATATGATCAATAATACAAAAACTGCTTATAATACCTGGCAGTGTAATGTTTTCAGCCCAAATTTCGGCCAATTTGTCGCTTTGAAATGCCACTTCATTACCGTTGTAATATCCTACTGTGTATATCAAGATTAATATCCTGTCCGTGATTCTAACGATCGACAATCCTTTGGCCTTATATGCAATTTGCTACCTCTGGCATCATAAGTTCAGAAATGCAAGAGAAACGACCAAGTGAAATATACACATTCTTTGTACTAACAAAAATACATTTTAACTTATGTTTAATTTTCTTCCTTTTCGTGTTTTTAACTGTCACATACGAACATAGTATACAAATTCACATAATTATGACTCCCGCACTTGTGAACTTTTTTTGATATTTGTATTGTATGTTCATAAACCTACACTCATATGTTAAGTACTTGTATATTTATGTAAAGATCCAAATTAAATACTTGACATCATTAATTAATAAAATTAATACTAATATGACTTCATTAATTAATAAAATTAATACTAATATGACTTCATTAATTAATAAAATAAATACAAATGCCTTCATTAATTAATAAAATAAATACAAATGACTTCAATCATTATTTAATCAGCCGCAAAACTAAATTAAGAGCTTACAAAACACTAATATAATCTGTCTTGTTTATGCAAATGAAACACGGACATTAAACTAAGGTATAACTTGCTCTCTGGACATGTTTGAGAGAAAAATTCTCAGAGCTGTCTTTGACCCAGTGCAAGAACAAGGACGGTGGAGAACTAGGTATAACTTTTAATTAATTGCACAGGCTTTATCGACAACCACAAATAACACGACATCCGTAGTAATGGATTAAGTTGACTTGGCCATATTTAGAGAAGCTCGGAAAATAATCTCAGTAAGATCTTAATATTTAAAAAACCTGACGGAACCCTATTTAAAGGAAGATCACCAAGTAGTTGGATGATATTGAGAAAGACTAAATAGTTTAAAAATTAAAATCTGGAGGATAGTCGATACAAATGAAAGACGCTGGAAGGAGCGCGTGGATGAGGCAGCCAAGGCATGTAAAGGAATGCTGCACTTTTGAAGAAGAAAACTTCAATAAATCATAAAATTCTAAAAACATATTTAATTAATAAAATTAACATTAACGATTTTATTAATTTATATTATTAAAAACATAAACTTGAAAATTTATGTCATCTAAATCATAAAAATGACAAATATCCAAGTCACCAAAATAAAAACACTACTTCATACGAAGCCAACAAGAAGTTTCTGTCGTTTTTGGAATGAAAAAAATGGCTATTTTGCATAAAATAATTTTATTCACTAAAATATCTGTCCTTGCTTTGAGCCAACATTTTCAAGCGAGAAGCTAATGCATAAATTCTGTTTTCAAAAAATTGTTTATTTTCGTTTTAGAACTCTTTTCTCAAAATTCTTCTTCATTATTAAACTGTTTATCACACATATGGCAGTCCAAAGATTAAATTAGGTGATAATTCAAAGGAGACATATTTGGTAAACAAGGAGAACGAAAGATCTTTCATTCAACATGTATTTTTGTTCTGGGTTTTACTTCAACGTGTGTGAAAGTACATACCTATTTACTTAAATTCCACCTCAATTTTAATTTGTCTAAGTGCTTTCGTTTTGTTTCGACATTTATTTTGAAGTTTTGCTTTTTCTCTGGGTTTCTGCTAAGTGTTGACACGTTACATTCGGGGGTGGAGGGGGGGGATCGGTTTTAATATCTTTTTTTTTTCCAAGTCGTCGGCATTTAAATATTGTAGTCTATTTGACATAATGTCGTCTTGTAAGGATTCGGCTCAAGCAGAAAAGTTTTCCTGCCCTTTCTGAGTCGTTTTGTTTACATTTGTATTTTCTCAAGACGCAATACAGTTTATATGCAACCTCTGTAGCAGGGATGTGTGGACTTTTCCAGGGTCCTGGCTACTTCTAATGTTCTTAAAGTGTTGCGGTCCACCCAGTGGCGTAAGTATAGCCATTCTGTATTAAAAGGGTATGCTTTCTTTTCTTAAAACATTTTTCGACATAGCAACTCTCTACTATTACTCTAACTCTTTACTACAAAAACGCAAATAACACAAAATTGTCAACCTGAATACTAGAATAACAATAAGTAGCTGCTAGACCGTGGAAGTATTCAATGTAGTGAGCAGAGAAAATACGCGAACCGATTAATCTGAAACCAAGGTATGTACATAATTTGTACGCTGCTGACTTCCGTGCCTTCGTGGGACATGACATCAACACAAGAACACAATCAAGTGGAAACGTGGGGTGTGAGAAGATATATCAGTAGCCAATACCGTGCCATCACGGGAAGAGCATATCATCAACATTTAGTCTTCCCTTCAGTTGGCGTGTGGGAGAAAAATTCATTTACATGACTGACATCGCAGTGATCGCTCCCCCCCCCCCTACAGTGGCAGTGAACGAGTTAAGCGTCATCGTTTGCTTCCAATGAATGTGGTATATATGTATTGGGCACATTTATCGATTCATTTACTTAAGTAAACACAGTTGCATCGATTGTAAAAGTCGATTCTTCAGAGTAGTTTTCGTCGTAGTTCCATAAATATGTTTCTCTTAGCATACGCATCTTAGTTCTTAGTAAAGGCGGTTTCTTCAAAATGTCTTAACGATCCACCGGTTGATCGCGATCTACTTAATGCCCATCCTATATGCTTTATAGCAGGGGTGGGCATTAAGTCGATTGCGATCGACAGGTGGATTGCCAAGACATTTTGGAGTGACCGCCTGAAGATTAGCAGGTAGTAATTATATACCGAAATATTCAAGATTGGCTGACAGTATGCAGATAAAGTCTTCTATTGACTATAACTAAAAAAAACGAACTTTAGATTAAAATGTTTTATTTTTTTAATGTATTTTGAAATGTTTCATAATATAAATGCACCATTTGATATTATATTTGTGGCTTTTATTATTATGTTTGTATCTTGAATTTGGTTTGAACGTGGTTTTAAAAGTGTCAGGTTTTTTTTATTTTACTAATGTAGATAAGTACATATTTCCGTATTTATTTTATTAAGCTATAATAAATATTGTAGACTTTTTTTTTCTTACCTTACCACACCAAGGTGGACCGCGACACCTTGAAAAAATTAGAAGTAGCCCGTACCCTGGAAAAGTTTGCCCCTCCCCCCTGCTCTATAGCATTAGCAAAAAATATAAATTCAAAATAATAAACATTCACTTCTTTAACTATGTTTCACCAGCATTTTTAAGGGTTAGAATTACATTTCAAATTTAAATACAGAATTCAAGATTTAGTAAGTATTTAAAGTTAATTTTATGTTAACATAATGAGAGTAACCAGTTATTAGAATTTTATCCAGCAACAAGCGCCAGCAATCCTCGAAACAATCTACGTTATTGGTTACCTTATATCAATCTATTATATATCGATCCAGACTACATCGATAAGTTAGAGCATTTTTTTCTCTAGCCGTTTAAGTGTTTTCCTATGCAATAAATTATCCTCGCTGCCTCAATCTCCGCCTACAAATCGGTTCCTTAGTCAACATTTTACACATAAATTGTATCCGCTGATTGAATCGTTACCACCTAATGAGTTCCTTACTCTATATCTTGTACGACTGCTTCACAGAATAGATTTACTGATGACCTATCTTTATTTATAGATGAAAATAAAGCCTGTGCCACAATGTAAATTATCTTAATTTAGGATTTCGGAACACGATTAAAAATAAAAGAAGTTTCAGGACACCGCTTACGTAAATGATCTTGATTTAGGATGTTTGCAGACTTCAAACGGAAAAAGCACACATAAACGAAATTTCAGGTTACCACTTGTTTCAGAAGTACAATTACGAACTTTTCAATAAAAATCTTTTCTACAGAAGAAAACCCATCTAACTTTGTTTTTGATCCGATTAAGAAGAAACGTGGTCGGAATTAAAGTGAGCGGAAAGGAAACTAAGCACATCAACAGGATTTGCTTGTTGTAAACTTATCTGTAAGCACCATATTGAAGTTTTTTTATTGCTTGTTGCTCAGTTTCGTGTAACAGTTGATCATTTGCTTTTGTAGACGCAGCAGAATTTTAATGCAGCACATTTTATTTCATTAATTGATCCTGTTAGAACTTGAAAAAGTAGTATTTTATGTTTAACAAAAATTGACGCATACTTCAAAACAATGATGAAGAACAAATTCCCCCTATTTAATCTAATCTTTAGATGATAATATTAAGGTATCTGACTACGTTCAGAGCCGTGATTTTGCAAAAGCATACAAACGAATATTTGTTTAAATATTTAGTGTCACCTGGATTCGAATACACGTTCTTTTAAGAATATTATTACAGTAAAAAAATCATTGAAATGCAACGTTTTGGCAAAAAATGAACTTATAATTTTTTTTATTTTCAAAACATTCTCCTTTTAAGGGAAATGCTTTAATAATAATAATTTATTGACTTCACCAGGGAGCCTGAACTATGATTTTAGAAAAATTCTCGTCATTTTCAGAATTACTACCAATTGAACTATCGGTGGGGTTTTTTGTTAATATTTCTCTTCCCCTGATGCATTAAAATATGAATAAATCCACTTCTAAGTTATGTATTTCAAACATCCTAGTTTAGGTTCTGTACAGAGAGGTCTTATCTGTATATAAAGTAAAATCTTATTTTTATAGAAGCATTTTCCGTAAAAGGAGAATGTTTTGAAAATGAATAATTCTAAGCTATTTTACTACCAAGGTATTCCAATTAAATCATTTTTTATTGTAATAATATTCGTAAAAAAATGTATACGTGTATTCTAATCTAAGGGACGCTAAATATAAAAAAGATATTCATTTGTACGCTTTAAAAAATCACGGTTCTGAACGTAGTCGGATTCTTAAATTATGATATTTCGTTAATGCAAGTTAGTATTGTATAACTATAATTTAGTATGCAATTAGAAATGAATTTTGTAGGTTTGGATTCTGCTAGCTCTAGCAGATATGTCGCCTTCAAACACTTAATAAAGATTAAAAATTGTTAAGTTACATGGATATTAGCTCTCAATTTTGAACATAACAATTTTCATTGCAATGATTTTCAATCTCCTGACCCTTTCGCTATTCATTCTCTACATAAAATTTAGATATTTAAATAAAGGAACAATTAGGTAAATCTCAACTATTCAACTAAGTCATTCCTTCTTTGTTTATCCTTCATTTCATTTCTTTGTTTAATAAATCTAAAAAAATTTCCCGGAATTATTTGTTTTTACTCTTAAAAAGAAGTGATTATGCTTTTTAATATACAGCTCCAAAATGTAAAGTTTAATCACAAGAAAAAGATCTTAAATATTTAACTGTATATACATATTGATCTGTTTTTTATATACTTAACTGTTAATTTAAAGGATACTTATTGTACGCAAGTCTTTTGCGAGTCAGCCACAGAAAGTATGCGAAATTCTCGTTTCAAAGAATTTGAGAAACAAAGACAAATATAGGCTACAGAAGGATGTAAACTTTACCGGAGGCCAAAATTCAGAAATCTTTTTAAATGATCTTAAAAGCAATCGTTTGAAAGTAGATTGCAGCGCATGTGAAACTACTTGAAGAACTAAATCCGCTTTACAATTACGCTTTGTCGTTATTTGAAAGCGAATTCGTTGGATGGAAGTTTTAAATTTAAAGATTTGAACTTCTTTTTCCTTTTAAATCATTTTCTTGAATAACTCTTTAAGAAACGAAATTTCCCAACGCAAGTTTCAAACAATTCATTTCAACGCCAAACAACTTTTACGCGTTCAATTTCTCATAAATTTGATATTTAAGCATTAAATTTCAAAAATCAATATTTTGAATATAGTTCTATATTTAAAGTATTGAAATATGTTTATATTGAAAATTCTCTCGCACTTCCCCCAATTCAAAATAAATACAAAAAATTTTCTTACGAAGTTACAAAATTCGAAGAGACATAATAAACTCATAATAACTTATTAATTTTATACATTTCCCGAAAAGATTGGAGAAAATATTCATCTATACTAGAATAGCACCACAAGGGGGGAAAGTGAATTGCTTAACATTGTAGCTTTAAATAACATTAAGAGCCTATTTCATGTAAGAATGTCTTTAGCCCTCAGATGTAGGTAATGTTTCTATAATTTATAGCTAATGATAAAAGCCCTTGGGATCATTAGGATTTGGTACAAGAATTATCTCTATTGCAATAAAATGGACTCTTATATAAGACAGATTAAGCGAAATAAGGAGAAATTCAACGCCCTGACTGAAACAAAACCACTAGGGTTTAACTGTACTTTTCCAAAACTAGCTTTAAAATTTCAGGAGATGCAATTTTGATGAAAAAAACCATGTATTTACATATGTATTCTTTGAATATTCAGTCCATCGCCAAAAGTAAGACCTATATACACTAAAAGCGAAAAACTCATTTTGAGAGATATGCTATTTTACTACCTAAATCCACCTTGTATTTGTTCACTTGATGTTTTTATCGTTACTGAGTTTGCTTAGTCCTTTGCCCAGAAAGGGCCATAAATTTTCGATACAACTCTGGTACAATCTAATGGATTGCCCAGAAAGTTAAATAATTTCTGAATTATTAGTATTATCATCATGCCTTTTTGCAAAAAAGATTTTTACATATTTCATTAGAATAAGTAATTAATTGATTGGTAGTGCATAATAAGTCTGTGTGAGAAACTCAAATTCTCTTTGATCTTATCTGAAATGTAAAGTGAGGATGTAAAAGAAAATTTTTCCGAGTCCCAGTTTTGTATAAGAAAAAAAACCAATAGTATAATCTAGAAAATAAGACATATTTTGATGTTGGGATGTGTAGTAATTAATTTTAAAAATTTAACTGTGAGTAACAGCAGGTTAGCTGGATTTATTGACATGGAGATAATATCCGGCAAAGCTGCGCCAAACACTCATTAATTTACAAGAAATCATATTTCATCAGGTAAATATCAGTTTAAAACACATACATCATCATCCAAAAATGGCATGTGTTGGTTAACAAGTAAAAGGGTCGAAAATAAAGAATGAGTAATTGTGATTACCAAATGTAGTAAAACCATGACAAAGAAGAACGATCGCTATGGTACCTCGAGGTCGTAAATTTCATGAAAATTAACAAAAAGAGATAAAGCCTTGAAATAATTATTTATGCCAAAATTGTTGATTTAAGGAAGAATCATGCAGAGAAGGTGAACAGCAATTTCGTTGATAAATTTGTTACTTCTGATATAATCTTGCAACCATGTTGAACATTTTTGCTCTGGAGTAGATTTTATAAGCAATTTCATCCAATATAGTTTTCTCTTAATTCAGTTTTTGTCATTTAAACTTCCAAAAAGAA
Organism: Trichonephila clavata; assembly: GCA_019973975.1. Classification (NCBI taxonomy): domain Eukaryota; kingdom Metazoa; phylum Arthropoda; class Arachnida; order Araneae; family Nephilidae; genus Trichonephila; species Trichonephila clavata. The sequence continues at coordinate 93,135 of BMAO01030263.1, forward strand.
AACAAAAATGTTTTTTCTAAACTTTTCTCAATGCAATTAATGTGTATGTTTTTAAAACGCTATGGTTGTAGATACAGGAAAGATTTAAAACGGTGACTTTTTGGAAAAAATAACACAAATGCTCTTCACAAAAACGATGACAAAGATTGTTTATAAAGGAGAACTAAACTACTAATATGTCCAGAATTATTTTCACGAGATTCATACTCTTATGGTATTGCTGGAATTTTTTTCATAATAGCTGCTTATTTCCACACAGCTGTATACATGAAGCCATGCACACACACACACACATATATATATGATTCATACTTTCAGATTTGTTGATAAAACTTATTTCTCATAACTTTTTATACAATAATAACCTTACTTCGTAGACGAAAGTATTTTTATAGTTAGAGTTTAAAAACATTTTTGCAAAATCCGACTAAGAATGTTAGGAATACATACTTTCCATATAACCATATTAATCAGAACATTGCATCAAGATAAGAATAAACATAAGTTTTAAAAACATCTAAAGGACTGAAATATTTTTAAAACAATTCTCCTATGCAGGGTAAAATTGTTAGAAACTTTTATCTAAAATTAAGAAAATTTGGCTATTCAAAACTATCTTTTCTTCATCGTTAACTCAAAAGAACTTAATGCCATACTAAGCAATAAACCGTCTTTGAAAACTTCAAATAATCAACTAAATATTTTAGAAGACATACATCAATGAGAACATGTAAGATAAAAGAGACTTGTCAATAATCTGATAAAAAAAATAATGCAATGATTATGAATAACTACATAATTTTCATTGATTACTTTTCCTTAAAAATTTTCACATCGTTTAAAGCTTCCTTCTACTTGCCAGTTTATTCAGTAAAAATCATTTTTAACTCTAGTAATTTTGGGAACTCTTTTCTTGTATCTGCACTAAATAAAGATTGATTAATGATAACAAGTGATTTTCTTCACTATTTTTCTAGTGATAAATTAAATCTCGTGAAGCCTGCCTGTTATTCAGGCATTTTATCTCTTTTAATCTTCTACAACATCATTTAATTAAGTCCTCTTATATCTTTTAACTCGAAGATAATAAGCTATTAAAAGAAGAAATATAAAGTAATGACTAAATTTTAAGTTCCACTTCTTTTGATGAATATAAACGAGTCAAACTCGAAAAATTGCTCAACTTGACGATTAAAAGTTATTACCCACTCTAAAATACATGAACGAGATAATTATACTTATGCTCACTACACTGGTGTGCAAAAATTAAGGACGAGACGGTTTTTTCAATATAACTTTGTACAAAAGCATTCCAAACCAACACATTTAATACGTAAGATCCCCAATACGAAGGACATGAGTAATGTTAGCAACACTTACTAAAAGAGAAATCAGAGGATAAAAGAAGCTTTATGAAAAAGTAGCATGGAGCGCAATGCGACTGAAGGCCGAAACATCCTGCGATGGGTGTCCAGTAAGAAATATCCGGTCTTTAGTAGGGGATATGATCTCCACTGACTGCTAGGCAGGTTTCACAGCGTCTGCCCATGCTGAGAATGAGGGTGTCAATGAGTTGTTGAGGCATTGCTGCCCATTCGTCTTGCAGCGCCAATCGAAGCTCCGGAATCGTTACTGGTAGTAAGGTACGAGCTGCTAAGCGTCTGCCTAGAAAATCCCATTCATGCTCGATGGGATTGAGATCCGGATATCGTGCCGGCCAATCCATACGTTCAATATCCTCACTCTCTAAGAGCTGTTCGGCAGCTACTGTGCGTTGACATGGTGCATTGTCGTCCATGAAAAGGAACTGCGGACCCATAGCGCCACTAAAAAAGACGCACATATGGAAGAAGAATCTCGTTAAAATAACGGGTCCCGTTGACTGAACCTGCGTCGAAGATGTGAATGTCTGTACGACTACCAAGCATGATGCCTCCCCAAACGAGAACACCGCCACCTCCATACCTGTCCCTCTCAATGATGTTCGAGGGATGATTGCGGCTTCCCCGCTCTCTCCAGATGAGTATGCGATGATAATCGCTACTCAGACTGAATCTGCTCTCATCTGTAAAGAGTACTGGTCCCCATTCATTGTCTCTCCAATTCCGGTATTCCCGGCACCACAGAGAACGCCTTCTCCGATGGGCAGGCGTTAGAGGTACACACCGTACAGGGCGTCGTGCAACCAGACCACCACTATGCAGTCTTCTGGCCACGGTAAAACGCGATATCGGTCGTCCATTCGCCTGTGTCGTGTGTCTAGCGATTTCTCCCGCTGTCTGCCGCCTGTTTCTTCTGGCCTGTAAGGCAATATACCGGTCATCTGCGGGTGTGGTTCCTCGTGGACGACCACTACTGAACCCCCGGATAGCTGTTCCTGTAGTTTGAAATTGTCTCCAAAGTCGTGAAACGATGCTGTGAGCAATTCCGAACTCTGCAGCCACACTTGTCACACTGCGACCTTCCTCCAACTTCCATATTCGAATCGGTAAAAGCATCCAGATGTCGTCTAACAGATTGGTTATTCGCATTTCGCTGAGCAGCAACTCTGTGATTTTAACTCTGTATGTGCAATCTTTGCAGAATACTAATCTTACACGAAAATGCTTATACTCAGACACATTACGTCTACTGCATATCTGCGCATATGCTACCGTACATCACCTCACTTAATCTCTGATTTTTTCTGTCCCTCTGCTCTTCGTTCAGCTGATATCTATTTTTCGACTTCGTCTTAATTTTTACACATGTATATTGATGAATATTTTTAAAAACAACAAAATCTTTTGAAATGAATTTGCGTATAGTTATTAAATATTAGAATGATATAAGCTGATGCAAAATGCTGACGTACATCGATTTGTATAATTTATATATGCTTAACAAACAAGAATATTTTTAAAATGTGCAGCAAAAAAAATTGAATATTTTTTTGCGTTTAATGATGCCTTATTAGAGCTATACAACAGATATATATAGATGAGGGAAAGACATAAAAAGTATAGAGACTTTTGCAATCTCTTTCCAAGGTTTGGCAACAGCGCTAGAATCCAGCATTGAATAGATCTAATAGTTTTGTAGATCTCGTAATGTATCAGTCGCTTTTCTCCTTTATACAAGGTAAATTCAAAAAGTAAAGGGACTTATGCAATTTCTCGCACCAAGGTTTGGCGACAGCGCTAGTATCCAGCATTGAATGAGAGGCAATCGGCCCAACAATTCTATACATGTTTTTCGAATTTCAAATCTATATAGATCTAATAGTTCTGAAGACCCCGTAATGTATGAGTCGTTTCTCCTTTATACAAGGGAAAGTCAAAATGTAAAGGGACTTTTGCAATTTCTCTTCCCAAGGTTTGGCAACAACGCCTGTATCCAGCGCTGAATGAGGGGTAGTCGCAACTCTTCTTTACAACGTGTCACTCGTCTTCCCTCGTAGTCGTTGGGGTGTAGGAGACTGTTCAAGATGGCAGCTCCATTGTCAATCTATACCAAGGAGAAAAGGAGGACAGTGATTCTATTTTTGTTTGCGGATGGCGTGAATGAAACTTGTAGAAATTATTCGTTGCATGCACACGAAGAATAGTAACAGCTGTTTACCACGAAGCAGGATATACGAATGAATAAAGCACTTCACAAACAGGGAAGAACTTTATGCGACAACAAAAGATCGGGCAGTCTATCAACGTCAACCACTGAGGGTTGTCATTTAGGGTATAGTGATGGGAGGGAGGGATAGCATCCAGTTCAGGTATCACACCTTCCACAAACAAAAATCGAATCACACAGCTCTCCTTTGCTCTTTGGTGCAGATTGACAACAAAGCTGCCATGTTGAACAATCTCCTACACTCCGACGCCTACGAGAAAAGAGGATCGACACATTGTAAAGAAGTGTTGCTACTACCCCTCATTCAGCGCTGGATACTAGCGCTATTGCCAAACCTTGGAAAGAGAAATTGCAAAAGTGCCTTTACTTTTTGATTTTCCCTCGTATAAAAAAGAAAAACGACTCATTCATCACGAGATCTCCAAAACTATTAGATCTCTATAAACTTGAAATTCGATAAACATGGTTCCTTAAATGTTTAAAGATCCTTTAAGAATCGAAGAAATCAAATCCTAAAGACTGTTCTGAGGGATTAAGAGGCGTTAGAGATAAATATTTCCGCTTTTCAACTATTTTATTTAACAGTCTTGAAAGTTGGTTAGTATGCTTTTCTTGTTGAGTAGGGATCCGCTAAGAAGGATTTTGCTGAAATTGACTCCCCAGGTGGCTAGAAGGCATATAAATTGGGTTTTGGGGAAATTCATTCTAGGGAGGAGGTATTACAGGAGCATAAAAAATAATTAAAGTTCTGTTTTAAAAATTCAAGTGTTGTCCTTTTTAACCACTTCCCTTACAAAAATTTTGAAAAAAATTGCAAATATAATCACATTTTTTTTATTTTATTATTAAATACAAAGAAATAAACAAAATAAAATATGTAAGTTTTAAATAGAATTTTTAATTTTTTACAGGTGTAAAAGTATTTAGTTTCAATATTAGTTTACTATCCGAGTTATCTCGGGAAATGGAAAAAAAGTTAAATATTAGTCTTTGTATGATAGTTCTTGAAACAGGGAACAACACAAAGTGATACCTGACATTCTGTACACTTGTATCTCGTCTCTTTTCTGACTAGCTTACCTCTTTACGGGAGTGCAGAGTACAAGGTCTCATTTGAATAGATTTTTTTCAGTAGCAGGAATAACATCTGGAAAATGCTCAGAGGTCAACCTGAGTGGTGAAGGAATAATGCTGGGTCTTACTGATGCGTCACGATGATTTTCTGAAATTATTTTTTCAATCTCAGTTCCATTCTAAATTGTTTAGGTGATCGTGAACCTCCTGATTTACGGTACAAAATGTAGGCTACGTACAGAAGAATCACTTCCACTATTTTCAATGTCCACCATAATCACTTTCTGAAAAATCATCGCTTTCGCTATCTTGCATCATCGTCATTATTTTACTTTTTTTTAACGGAACTATCCTTCTTTAGACATTACTAATCCACCACCCGACGTGTACTATACAATAGGGAAAATACATGACCTATCCCACCAAAAGATCCACGAAACCAACAAAATTTTGGAAACTATCAATCAAAGCTGAATATTTCCTTTCATTTCCTCCAGGCCGAGTTATAACCGTAATAAAACAAATTGTACTGACAAATTCTGCTTCGCCCGAGTTTTCTCGGGATAATCAGGCTGCCTGATTCAGGCAATCGGTTAAATCAAGCGAGGGCTATAAGAATGTTTTTACAATTAACAATGGAAAGCTTAATGATACAGGTCAGATATCAATAACTTATGTTTATGTAAAAGGTATATAGTCTTACAATATCATGAAATACCCAACGTGCAAGAAACATAACTATTAGTTATTGATATAACGAATGTCATTAGTTTGAATTAATACTTTTCAAGGGGCTTTTGACGATGGATTTCAGAGTTTTGAATACAATCAAGTGGAGTGTGGGTGCTTCTGTGAATAGTACCATCATCTACCAACGTACTCTTTTAACATTCAAATGTTAGGATTTTGAGAATCCATTCAATTTTCCCCGCAATAATCCACGACGCAGAAACCAGAACTTGGACTCACGATTCAACTTGAGTATCCCTACAGGTACGTGTTATGGTTACGAGTCTGGGAGTTTTAACCATAGTTACTCGGCTATTTATTAATGGGCCTCGTAATTCATAATTATGGTCAGAATGTATGATTTGAAATGATAGTTCCGATTTCCAAACGCTTTCATGGCCGAATTTTGATAGCTTTTCAACTTTTAATATTTATAACAGTCGCTGATGCTCTACGTCATGGTGTTATGGCATACAGGAAAATTGAAACTACTATCTTCTGATCAGCATTCAACTAATCTCTTTAAAAAAATTAATAAGGAAGAGTAAATCAAAGTCAAAAACATTTAAATTATTGTTTGAATGAAATTAAGAATATTTTAATACAACTTAGTGATGTAAAATAAAGAATATATACTTTGAATAAAATATATAACCCTTTTTTTAATGGAAGTATAGTAAAATTAATTATAATACAAAGCATATTAAATAAAATATAACATCGAAAAATCAATTATGTTTAAGAGTAAAATAATGGTTTTTTAAATGGCTTCTCTTTTGAAATTTTGAAATTTAAAATAAGCCTAATCAATTTTAACTATTGAATTCATTTTTCTTTTCAAACAAATATTACAGTTTGAGCAATTTGTATTTTAATTAAGTTAGAAATAAGGAAGTTAAGAAATGTGAAAAGTAAATAATAGTTAAAAAGTATATCTGTTCAGTCCTGAATATCCTACAATTAAAAACTGGATATTTATATTGAAATACATTTATAAGAAAATATAATTCTATTTCCTTCCATTATACAAAGCACTTTAAAGATTTGATCAAAACTGGCTAGTTTTCTAAATTATTGAATTTAATATATTTGGTCAGCTATAATTAAGTAACAATTCAATGAAGCCTTAAATATACTAAAACAAAACAGGCACGTTTTATGGACTAAATTATTCCAAACAGTTACATAGAATATCTTTTATAATAATTAGTTTAAATATCAAAGTGCTGTTTTAGAAATTGTATCGATTTAACTAGACTCAAAATTCAATGTTTTTACTCCTTCCTCGAGTTATTACCTCATTAATGAAAAAGAGTTTCAAAAATTAATTTTATTTAATAAGCATAACTGAAACAAGTAATGTAAAAAAAATTAAGTCAATTCCTATTTAGGTCAACAAAGAAAAATTTTATTTTAATTGCTTTTTATTAAACAGTTACAATTTTATTAATATGTATATACATATGACAGAATCACAATATTAAGTGGCAAAATAAAAAGATTTTCCTTTCTATATATGGTGTTGGACAATTTTTTTGTTTGTTACTTTTTTCATTAATTCAATTTAATTATTCTAATAAAATAGTATTGTCACGTAGAAAGGAACAAGGCGATGTTACACAATACAAGATTTATTTTGTCGTAGTGTTTTCCACGGGCAGCACCACAACTGAAGACCTATCCAGTATTTTTATAAACCTGGTGGAGAGTTCTAGAAAAACCACCAGGGGAAAGATTAACCTAAATTTAATTTACATAATTTGCAAATGTCCATAATAATAAATGACGAAAGTCATGTGATTAAATTTAACAAACAAGCATCTGGGAGGCTCGAACCCGAGCCACCTGCATGGTAGAGCAGTGCTCTAACCGTTCGGCCACTCAGAGCGTATCAGTTGTGGTATTATAGTAAAAAATAAATCACATTCTCAGAAATTAGTTAACTGCACTGGGATTCGAAACAACGATCTTTGAATTAGAAGTCCAATACGTTATCCAATGTGCTACAAGGACACAACGAACGATTTTCCTTTCTATATATGCTGTCGGACTATTTTTGTTTGTTACTATTTATACATTTTTAATTTAATTAATGAATTAACATTTGAACATTGTATTAACATCAAGTGTCATCCACTACAAGTTTTAAAAAAATGTATTTGAACTTGAAAGAGGGTGAATATAAAGTATTTTATTAACGATTGAAAGTTCGAACAAGATATATATATATATATATATATCTTGTTCGAACTTTGAATGTATATATAGATATACATATATGTATAGGGAAAGAGTGAACCAATAGTAGGAATTGAAAAATTATTATTATTAGTCATAACTTAATAATTCTTACTCTATATTGAAAATGATTTCAGCCAATAATTTTTATAAGACTCCGAGTAAATCTTTCACGAATAATTGTAAATTGTATCAATTCTAAGCGCAACTGGAGTTTAGTTTTTGAAAAATGACTTCATAACATTAAAATTTTTTAATTAAATTAATTTAGAGCACGTTTTGTAATTTTATGAAAACGCATATGTATATACATAGGAAAATAATATTGCATTTCTTTTTTCTTTTAACGCATTAATTAATAATTTTTTTTTAAATTTACATACAGAATTTCAAAATCGAGTTTTTTTTATTTTAAATGACAATAATTGTAAAAAAAAAACACGAGTACCTTTTTAAAGGGATCGCTTTTACTTAGTTACAGTTACAAAATTCATCCCTAATGTGGAATGCATTTCATTTCACGTTAATTATCAAAAGAATCTTTAACAAATTCTAACAAAAATCGATTGTATTTCTCCATTAGTTTGTTGTTATTTCGGTTGTTCTTTCAACTGTAACAAAAGATACATTTCATCAGTTCGAGTTCCTCATGATAAAGTATTCAGAAAACTTTCTTATTTAGAGAGTATTTTAATTAAAAAAAATAGAAAGAAAGACGTGCTTTTCTTTGAAATGAAAGGGGAAAAAATTTTCTTCCCTACTTTGATATTTTAATATTCCGAAGTACTCATTCTAAAACTCCTTTTTTAAAAAAAAAATTGTAAGGATTTCTTTTAATTTGCCTAATGTAGAGAAACGAAACTACTATTATAGCACATCGTGCATTGCAATACTTCTTTCTTTGTTATATTATACAAATAAAAATTAAGAAAGTATTTCAATATATTTTTTTTCAGTTACAAAAAATTCAATTTTTATTCATTCTAACGTATTTTTATGAGTGATAGACAGTCATATAAACATTAGTTTTACCGAAATGATTTTTGAAAGGTAGAGTTTTTCCAATTTTTTTTTTGTAGGTGAAAATTATTTTTCTTTAAACTTATTGATAAACATAGCGTACAAAAAAACTTGTTAAAAATTATTTTTAAGTATGTCATATGTACTAGCCATTACCCATCCACACATCACCGGGTTTTTTATTTTTTTGTTTTTGAGTTTTTTTTATCTAAGTCCCCTATCAATTTGTTTTCAGTATATTAAGCTATTAATGTACTGAAAAACATTCCTACACTGTATTTATATTTTACGCTCCAGTGCCCCCCTCCCTAGTTTGATTTCCTCAAATTCCATTTATATCGAATGTCTGCACAAAAACAAAAAGCACAGTAGCCAATTTCAAGTCGGAAAATTTTGAAACTCAAAAAAGGTCTTTTGAAATTTATAACGCTTACTTAACCACAGATAACCACCACCTTCAGAGTCGATTTCAATAAAGCTCGTTCTTAGCGGATTTCTACTCAATAGAATAAACATGTTTGCCAGATTTCAAGCAGAAAAAAATAAAAACGGGAATTTTTGCTTATAACCCTTTCCCCACACTGGGAGTAAATCTCCGTAACCGGAATCTCTAATCAAGAAAAAACGTATTAGTCAAATGTCAAGTCTCTAGCTGAAAAACACTAAAACACGGAATTTTGTCCATAATGTCGCTGTAACCTCCCTTGGAAGTCGATTATTGCAAAAACTATTCTTAGAGGATCTTTACTCAACAAAAGGAACATGTTTGCTGAATTTCAAGTTTGTAAGTCTAATAGTTCGATCGGAGTAAAACCAGAGTTTTTAGGAAACAGTAGTAAACCCGGACTAAGTAATAATAATAAAACCGGGATAAAATAAAATAATAAAACCAAACTAAGTAACAATAGTAAAACCGGAAATTTTTCATCTATATTCTCCCCCCCCCTCCGCCCCCTTTCCTCGGGAATCCACTTAAACATGTTCTTAATGGATCCCTATTTTCAGAAAAAAAAAAAAAATATTTCCCAAATTTGAAGCTTCTGCGTCTAGTACTTCAAAAGTTTGAGTTTTTGTCTATAGCGCCTCTGCAAAACCCCTCGGTAGTAGATTTTCACAAAACTCGTTATTAGCCAATATCTTTTCAACAGAAGGAACATGTTTGCAAAATTTCATGTTGTAAATCCAATAGTTCAATAGCTGGAATTTTCGTCAATAACGTTCCATTAACCACCCTTGGGAGTTAATTTCCGCAAAGATTGTTCTTAGCGGATTACTACTAAACAAAAGAAATAAGTTTGCGAAATTTCAAGTTTCTGGTCTACAGTCGTGATTAGTAAGGGAGTGAGGCACTTTTTTTCTCTTATATGTATGTAGATATGTAAGGCTTTCAAGACACAATTTACTACAATCAAGGAGTTTTACAGGCTTAAAATTATTTCTTTAGAAGAAAAATAAATTTTGCATTATTATTTAAAATGAGACTACTTTTTACAAAATAAATTGTGATTTTAATAGTTACGACTAGATTTCGAATTTTGAACATTTTTAAGCAAATTGTTGCGATGAAAATTTTTGAAATCTGATGACATTTCATTTCAAAGAAGATATAGAAACAAAGTTCAGGTATTCAAAAAATTCGTTACTAAATTAACAAAAAATAAAATTAGGAAACATTCAAGCAGCTAAAGCAACATTTTTGGAGTATCGTTTAAAAGTTTTCTTTCCGTACAATTGTTTCTTACAACTTAAATCTTGCTTCACAGTTTATTTTTTTTAAATACAGAGGTAATTTTAAACTTGTCTATACAGAGATTTTTGTAATTTCTTTTTCGATTTTTCCTTTGTTATAGAGGAAAATAGTTGGTTTTTCGTTTCGCTTTTCCCCCTAATAACCCGTACACACAGAAACACTTCGAGTATTTTTACTGATAATTTTATTTTTTAAGTTAGAGGGAAAAAATAACATCTTATATTTCTTGCTTTCTCATTTTTTTCACTCACTCTGTTTCTTTCCAACTTTGAATATTTCAAAGATATTTTTTTTAAAAAAATAAACTAAACCCATAATTTAATGAAAACTTTCTCAAACGCACCATCAAGCATCATAATTAAATAAAAAAAGCATTTACAGAAAAGAAATTTCTACAATACTACAAAAAACTCTTTAATTTATAAACATTTTTTTCTTATGATGTTTTGAAATTTTTGTTGATATATTAATTTAAGCATTTTTCAAGCATCCAAAATATTCTGAATTACATGTTAATCAAGAAAGTTCATTTCGTGTTTTTTTTTTCTTCTTAAAACTTTCATCGATTCATTTCTTTGAAAAACGATTAAATTCTTTTTTTTAAGTGTGATATAATCTTTAAGTACACAAAATTATTTTTTTCAAAATTGAACTGCAGTGTTTAAGTCTAATATGATATATTTAAATTAATTACCAAAATGTAAAATTAAGTGTATAATAGAAATTCATAATGTTTAAAAGCATGGCAATTAAAAACTGAAAAGTAGATATTTATACATATGTAGTATTTCAACGATAATATTATTTACAAAACCAGAAAATAAGCAAGCATTAATGTTTCTTCATTTTCTTTTTAGCTGCAAGACTCTATAACAGATACTGTTTTTTCAGCTAACCTGTGGTATGTTTTTGTTTGAAATGGAAATATATAATCCAAGCATGTGAATCAAAAAAGACTAACAGTTAGTTCCACTAAAATACATCACAATACATGAATTATTCAAACAAAGACAAACAGTAAAACGTGTTCCGAATATCATGCATTCAGTTAAAGTATACAAGAAGCACATGCGCAATCTTCTATTTCAAGTCCATTTAAAAACATTAAAGACATTTTGATATTTTTTTCGGATTTCGTAATACAATTCATTTTAAATAGGATGGAAAGAGAATTTTAAGAAATCTATAGAGAAAACCTTTTAGCGAATTGATTCTAACTTAATTTTTAAAAATATACTTTTGATTTATTATGTAAAGTTTAAGGATATAATACATCTCATCATATTATTTTGAATTGTGTTAAAGATCTTAAATTATACGAGAAGTATTGATTTATCACGACTTTTCAATAAATAAAATTTTCTGAAATCAACTAAAAAATTGTTAAAATTTTTTAAAAATTAATTATAAAGTGTAATGAATCACTTGGATCATTTTAAGTTTGATTTTATAAATAATTATATACAAGATCTGAAATTTTCGAGCGTTTAATTTATATATAAATTTATATTCGGTATTTTCAATGCAAATTGTTCTGCACTGTAGTACTGTAAATGCCGTTTTTTACAGAATCCCCAGTTTAGACTTCTATTAAAATTATCTCTTTTGCATAGTTTAATGCTTCGATATTGGAATTAATTTTCTTTAACGAGCGTTTTAAATGTATAAGGATTACACTAGTAAATTAACATTGGGTTTGTGTGCTTGATGAAAATGCAGCCAAAATTTCGCGTAAGAGCGCGTAAAAAGTAATACTTTGATCCGTGTCTTCAGATATTTAGAAGGAAAATCTAACAAACATCGAAAAAACATGTTATTTTTTTGAAAAATCGACCTCAGGAGGGCAACGCAATCTTTTTCTCTAAATTTTAACATAATGTAAAAATGAAGATTTTTGAAGCTTAGTTTCATTTAATGCATTGCAATTTCAGTTTAAAAGGGGGAGGGGGTTCTTTCTTTTTTTAAAGTTATTTTAGCATTGTTTTACACTTTTCAATTAACACAATTTTCTCTTGCGAATCAAAGTTCATTTCCCAAAGTTTATGCAGCCATACTAATAGCAGAAGTGAACTGCATCGTCTAGTTTTATACACAATAGTGTTCTTAGCTGAAATCAAAAGACTGACAGGAGATAATAGCAATTTAACATTGAGACTTTTCTATCAGTTGGAAGCATAATTATTCTTTTCCCTGCCATAGTAGCTGACGCAGTTTAAATAGGGATACACATCAAAACAAAATTCAATATTATTGTTTTCCCGTAAATTGAGGATCTTTTTTCAGAACTCGTATTTGTTTGGCTTGTTTCTTTAACTAATCATTTTCTGTTTCTTTAAGTGTAGGCTTATTTTCTTAACTCTCAAGCTTAAGGATTTGTAAATTAAATAATTGAAAAAACAATTATTAAATATATTATACTCATTATAATATTCAGTATACGATGACTAAATTAGTTAAAATTGTCTAGTTGAAATTTAATTCTGATTTTACAAAAATATTTTTGAAACCAAAGAATTGAAATTTGTTTTTAATATTTCTGCTTTAATTATTAAATAACTTGGTAATATATATCCCCATTTTTTCTCTACGAATTAAAGCATTCATAAAAATCCTCCATGTAACAATGAAAGAAAATTTTGGTTCTATAAACACATTTTTAACAATTAATTATTAAAAGACATTGTTCAGTAATTACTTCATTGATTTTAGACAAGCTTTGGAGATTTGTTTTTTTTAAATCAATTTCACTAATAATTTTTTCTACTACTTAAATAATTAATGTCTGTTTCCTGTAGGTGAATTTCAGAAACTAGTCTTAGAAAAGCCGCCTTCCATAAATATATATATATAACATAATGCACAAATTTTTCTGGAAAAGATAAAACATACACTGAAATGCCACTGAATTAGAGATAGAAAGGGCTATGCAAATGGTGTAGAGCTGCACATTGTTTATGCGCAAGTGAGGGCGCTCTGGTACTTGCATCTATAGCGCGTGCGTACTGTGGTTGTTCTGAATTAGTTGGAATTGCCAATATGAGTAAACTGCCTGATTAAGACGTCTTCGATCGCTGACATATCGTAAGTGCACTATGAATAGGTCATTCAATTTCTGAATTCGTCAGGCAGCTAGGACTTTCAAGATCGACAGTGTTAAGAGTATACCAAGAATACATGGATGGTGGACCAAAAACTAGAGATTGGGCAAACTACAAAGGACAATTAGCCTTGAAAGGGCGTGGTGAGAGACGGCTCAGGAGTACTATACATAGCCAGAGAAGCCAAACTTTAGCTCAAATTACCTACCAGTTGAATGACTGTGCCAGTCGTACAGTCAGTAAATGGACTAGGCAGCGTTCGCTTCACCGTATGGGTTTCGAGAGTCGTCGACCTACGAGAGTACCATCGCTCAATGTTCGCCATCAGGCTGCACGTCTCTCCTGGGTAAGAGAGCTCAAAGACTGGAGTGTAGAAAACTAGAAACTAGTAGCATGGAGGGATGAGTTTCGATTCTGACTACTAAACGCCGACAGGAAACTGAATATTGCGTCAGGCTCATGAAGCTATACAAGATCATGGTGGCTAAATCATGGTCTGGGATGTCTTTTCGTGGCATTATTCGGGATCCTTAGTACTTGTACCTTCCTCCCTCAATGTAATTCGGTACGTAGAGTTGTAATGGAAGTGCTATCCCATCCATTAGTGTGCGAGAGTTGGAAGGAAAACCAGCCATAGTCAAAACAACACAATTTATTTGCTATTCTCAATAACAACACAAATTCAACAATCTAAGTTAAGAAATGCATCAATTGATAAATATGGGAGCAATTGTGAAGTAGACGAAATAGTTTGAAATATAAAATCGAATCAATTACACTTAGCACTTCCCGGCAATACACCTTCCTTTATTTGAAGATAATTTCTAAGGTAATCCAACCAAACCAACCGAATCCAATTTAGCAATTAACCAAATCGTCAATTTTAATATTAATCAAACAATCTACAAAGTGCTCTCGTCTAGCTTTATGTTATCTTAAGTTAATCTTCACGCTATCCCGTAGCTTCTAAGCTCTCTCTATCTCTCCTTCTCGAACCCGAAAACTAATACTTAAACACATGACATAATTTACATAGACTGTGTCTTCTTCTTTGGAAGGAAGTTTGCAATTAAATAATATTTAAAGAAAGTTGTTGTCTAAAAGGATTGTTAGGAAAAACGGGTATAAACCAGTTACAGAGTTGCTGCGTGATTACCTCAATCCATCTATGCTGTTCTGTTATCCGCACGGTAATTGAGTTTTCCAGCAAGACAACTGTACTTTTCACAATTCCCGGTTGGCTGATTTTTTTGTCATAATAAATTGGCCACCTAGAAGCCCAGGCTTAAATGCAATTTGCGCATCTTTAGGATGTTTTGAAACAAGGCGTGAAAGATCATCACTTAGCACCAACGAATTTTACTGAGTTATGGACAGCTTTAGCCAATATTTGGCAAGTCATTCCAGTGGAACATTTCCAGAAACTTGATGAATCGTCGTGTGGCAGCCGTTATCAAGGCCAGAGGAGGCCCAACTTGTTACTAGGTAGGTATCCTTAATTTAGTGACACTTAAGTGTATAATAAAGGTATTGCGACATAAGAAGTGCATTGTACATGCACTTCTATGCCCACTTTATTTATACCAGCATTTTAAATAAAGAAAATTAAGAAACGTTCGCGACGGTTCAAAAACTATTTTCGCTTACAAGGACCATCAAGCAGCAAATCTGTTGAGAGTATGAAATTCTTCATGTTGAAAAGGCATGGACGTTGAGACTAAACTGTCAATTTCGATGTCATTTGCCATAGTCATAACAATGACTATTAAAATTACAAATTATTTTATGAAGGTAAACTTTTGAATTGGACAAAAATAACAATTCGGAAATGTTCTACAAGCACACAGAACATCTATAGAGATATCTTATCTTATGGTTATAAACCAATAACATATTACAAATTTCACGGTCATTATATCAGTTAAATAATAAGTATGAGTCATCATAAAAGACACTGTTATGCATAATTTAGGGATTTTGAACATAAACTTTATAGAAGTCTCAAAGATTTGCTAAGCATGGTATGTATATTAACAGAATGTATTACAATTTCAAGTGCAATCATTTTTATCTCAGTTATTCCGATTCATTTAGTTCAAGGTCAATAAATATCCTCTAACTCTAAAATAACGTTATTAAATTAAAACATCCGAAATCATTTCCTTATGATTCAGTGTTCTCTTGGCCATTGCTTTAGTTCATTTCAAGACGTGTTTTAATTAAGTTCTATTAAAGTCGTATTATATATGTGTAATGGATAATTTATGGTAGCATTAAAGCTATGTAATGGAACGTGCAGCTTTTATACGAACTGCTTATTGAATCAAACTCGTTTATTAGCGTTTGACATAAATAATCTGTTATCCGTGGATATTTATGCAATACTTAAATAGGACATACTTAAATGATTATCGACGATAGCATAGGTATGGTGTGATGGAATTCACAACTTTTATACGAATTGTCTATCTAATCCAACCAGTTTATTTTATGTGTTTATGTCCACAAACCCATGACATATATTATCTATAATCCATTTAAAGTTTCTATAAAGGATTTTATGATTAATGTTACTTATCGTACACACATAAATAACATTAATACACTTTGGAATTTTATTGTTTAGAATGATGTGATCATAATAGTTTAGTAGGAAAAGTTCTTAAGTAAAAACTTTCTTTTTGCAAAACTTGAAGCTATTCAAAGGAATAGTTTCTCTAAAGATATGATTTCAACAAAAATTTCCATACTGCTTTAATAAAATAACGTGAGATCTTGTTCTACGAAAAAACACATCGAGACATCTATTCTTTTGACGGATTTTTCCCATGGAACCATCATTATGTCATTAAAAAGGTGAATATATATATATTAGTCCTAAACTTAATGGCCAAAAAAACATAGTCTTTTTTTTCGGTGAGAAAATGATGGATTAGTTGAATGAGTTCTCTTATTAAAGTAGCAAAAGACTGATCAGTTGAATAAATGTGACGAGCGAGAAATTATTGATTAAAATGTTTAATTAATATTTAACTAGAATTCCACAGGTTACAGCAACAGTTGTTGGCAGCAAACTTTGTATTTTGGTTGATCAGTAAATTGGTTTCCAATTAACCTTGCTCAAACTCTACATAGGTGCTGTTAATATCGTTAAACAAGCCGATGTCAGGTTATTATCTCATCTTTAGGAGTCTCGATTTGATAGCGAGAATGATGTTGGAACTCATATTATTCTGAATTTCACAATACGCTAAATCAATATTCTGAAGGTACTTTAGATTTAATGTATGACGGCTCTCTTTCTTCAATACATAATATTTTAGATGCAAATAAATATTAACCTTCAATTTTTTCCCCTAACTAAATAATTACAATTATAAAATTGAATCGATTATTTCATATAAAATAAACAGAAAGATACATATTAGTGGCAATTCATTACATATGCGTATATCATGAAAGAAAAACAGAAACATTCCAACGTAAGCATGAGTTTAAAGTATGACAATATATTATTTTTAAAATTTCTACATACTTTTGAAATCAGAAAAATTTATTTAACTTATACAATTTAACAAATAACTTTGAGTCACCATACCAGACTAGATATTGTTTCTTCTGAAATTATAGAAAATTAGACTGTTAATAATATAGATGGCGCTGCTTTGGCCACGGCGATGTATAAGTGTAACGTGACGGAGAGAGGAGAGTCAGATGCGAGTATGGGTAAAGTTGATGAGGTATTGTGAGGTGCTTTTAGTTGTAAATAAAGTTATTAGTTATTTTTATTACAGAGTAGAAGTTTTATTGTAATTAATAGTGTCGTCAGTACAGAGACGTTCGAAGACTATTTGAAATTTTATGTCCTAAATCCCAAACTATTCTACAAGACGGGATCAAACTTAGCCGGAAATGAAATCGAAACCCTTATCTTTCTGCCACTTAGACAAAATTCTACTACACAGACTACTATATAATGTTTTGTCACTGATGAAAAAATAAATAGATGAGATATTGTTCATGCTAATAGTTCACTTTTGGGGAGAAAGGGGTCTACTTTATTGTGTTCATTTCAATTTTACCATTTCTTATTTCAAAGATTTTTTTTGAAGTAGCAATATTTATACTATGGTATTTTAAATTGTTCAGATATATATGTATACTGTCGAATCAAAACATTATGAACACCACATTTTTCAATGGACTCATTTAGATGACGTAGAAGCTACGTGATTAAGAGAGAATGGTATTTAACTAATACTGGAGAAGGTAAGCTATCCTTCTTGCATTTACTAGTGCGAGTGAGGAGAAAGGCGACTGGCCCAAGAGAATTTGAAAGAGGGCAGATTGTAATTGCCAGAAGACTCGGAAAGAGTATCTCTGAAATAGCATGACTGGTAGGTTTTCTGCTGTTTTTAGTATTTATGTAAAGTGGATAAATAATGGTGAAACCAATAAGTAGACACTTCGCTGTTGGAAGCATACGCATCATCAAAGAAAAAGGAGATCGGAAATTGTCTCACTTAGTAAAGCGATATCGCCGCCAGACAGTGGGTCCATTGACAGCCCAATTCGATGCAGTTCAAGTACAAGTGTTTCGGAACACACAAATCTCAGTGAACACTGTTGGATATGGGACTGCACAACAGACGTCCCCCTCGTGGGCCTCTATTGACCAAGCGTCGTTTCCAACTACGCCGCGCGCCTAGAGTGGGCTCACAAACATTGAGACTAGACCATAAATAAACAGGAAGAGTTTCCTGGTTGGAGGAATCATGGTTTCTCATTCAACACGTTGATGGTTGTGTCAGGGTGCACCGTCTTCCACAGTCGAACAATTGCTGCATCCATGTACACAGACTAGTGATGGCAGACTAGATAATTGAGGATCAGTTGCACCCTTTTATGACGTCTGTTTTCCCAACTGGAAATGGAATCCTGTAATATGCCAACGCCCCATGTCAAAAGGCTAGAATTGTGTTAAAATATTTTGAGGATCATAAACATGAGTTATAATTAATGTCCTGGCCACTTAACTCGGCGGATTTTAATCTGATTAAACACATTTGGTCTTTCATGGAAAGATCAAACATCTTCATGTCAGAATATCTCGACTTTACGTGACCACTTTTTAGACAATCGAAGCATACTATCTCCAGTCATATACCAAGAACTTGTGGCATCCATGCCAAGGCGAGTTGCAACTGTTTTGTATGCAGAAATTAATGCAACGTGTTATTGAGTAGGTGTTCATAATGTTTTGGCTCTTCGGTATATATATTGTTGTCCTCGGACTCCATTAATTTACTACATTCTACAGGGAGGAAATACCACAATTTGAGAATCACTAATCAATGAGAAATATTTAGTAGTTTCTGGGTTTACATTAGCGTCGGCTTAGGGTTACAGAGAAAGTTAATGGCAATGATCACATATCATTCACGTTGGAATATTGAAGCTCCATTCCATTTAACCATCAGCAGCCCTGTTATTTAACATATAAGTTTTAAATGTATCGGGACTCAAATCTACGACTCAACAGGTTATGAAGTTTGCAGTTTTATCCAAACAGTTATCATTGTCTGTATTTGGATCTGGAGTAAAGAATGTTTCATTCATTCGCGACAGATTTTGTTGGGCGCTGTTTGAACTAAACAAAACATTCAAAAATAAAATAAAACAAAATCCTTTACTTTACTTTTTTAGGCTTTGTAAGTTCTAATACCTTTTTATTTCCTTTCTATTCGTTTTTAATGCGAAATTTTCCGACATTTCGCTTTATTTGGTCCCGTACTTTTTTTTAAACCCATTTGTTCTTTAGAGGTCGTTTGTTTGAGAGAATAGAAATATTCTCTTTGTTACGGCGTACTTTTCTTCAAAGAGTCTGCCACAATCATTTCCGCAGAAACAATGTGTTTCGAAGAATAATGTTTGCAGCGGAATAGAAATTTACGATATAGAGCTGCGTAAAGAAAATTTCAATTTACTTGAAAATCTAAGTCTGTTTCCATACTTGTTCTCTACTGTCGTAAATTGCTTTTGTGCTCAAGACATCAGAGAGAGATTTCAAAGCAAAGCTTTAAAACGAGTACTGAGTTTTTTTCTTTTAAATAATTCAATGATTCAACCAGAATATATAAAGTACCATGTAAGAGCTTAGTTTTAGGATTTTACTATATGAATATTTTATAACCATTATTATAACTATTAACAGTAAATCTTCTTTATTATTAATACTATTTCTCATTGAAATATGTTATTTAAATGATTACAATTCTGAAATTAGCAAAATTCCTGAACAAGCATTATAAATTAAAGAAATGTTATTTTAATATAATTATATTTATACAAATCGTATAAAATAGAACATGATTTTTATGTCAATCAAATTCAAAAATTTTTTTAAATTATGTTATTTTAAGAGTAACTCCTAAAAATCAAATTTACTAAAATCATTTTAATTTTATAGATGTAGAAAATTTAATTTTAAGGCTTTGATGTCTTATAGCATTGTTAAAATTCAAAATTAGATATGATTTGTAACCCATCAGTTTGCTTGCATTTTATCGCTCATTTTAGTGGTTTTGTAAATTAAAAAATGATTTTTTTTTTTGTAACTTGGTTTATTTTCCCTAAAAGACATTTTACATAAAAAAATACCATTTTTCAATTAGAAAAGGCATTTTAAATTTCTCAATAATAGCTGAACGACAACATTTTAAAAAAGGATAAATAATATCCTATTCCCAAAATGCTTGACATATATGATTTAGCGTTCAAATCATACTTTTCGAATTATGATAAAAAATCAAATATAACTTACCATCTATAGTGTTGAAAGGGGCTACCACTAATTTCTGGGGTAAAAATCAATATTGATACCATCCCCCCCCCTCCTAAAAAGGATTATTTTCAAACATTTCGAAATGATCAGTGTTTGTTAAACAGTTTATTGACAATATCAAATCAAATATAAAATTTCCCGATTTTTCAGAACTATAATAAAGCATCTAAGTGCTATGGTTATTAAGAAACGCAGTAACACTTATGGAAACAATAATGGTTTCAATATCTCGACAAGCCCTCTTAATATAACATTCCCCAATGTAACATCTAGTTCACTGTCCTATTAATGTCCATATACAGTAGGAATCTTTATAATCGAGCCATTAATTTTATATGGCACCACATCAGCCGTAAAACTTATGAGTATTTTACGATGACCATTCCCTGATTTCTCTGTTAATATATTTGAAGGTATAACTTTTTGTGATTTTAACGTGATTGTGCATTAGCTCATAATTTACTAAGGAAACGTAATTTCCTTCAAAAAAGGTTTTTACTCAAATGTTTAATATAAGGTTGATGCCCGCGAAATAATCACCCATCCATATCATCTCAAACCAAAAATAGGTTGTACTTATGGTATTTTAAGCGAACCCATTTGTAAATGACGCAATATAAAGATTATTTTTAATCAACTGGGAAATTTTATTTCGTAAAGTAATAAGAAACAAAAAATATACATTTAAATATTAAAGCTGAAAAAATATAATTGTTTGGGGTACTTTTTATTCGAGAATATATAGCAATTATTCTCTAAAATATTTACAAAGAAAAGATAAAAATACATTACTTTAATTAAATGCTTTAAAATATGCGCTAAAGATGTGATTTGGAATGTGTCCACGTAATAAATTATTTCATATCATATCGTATATTTTTTTAACTTTAGAAACTATAAGAATACTGTTTGCAACAATATAAGTGTTTCTATTTGATATTAATTTCATTAATTGGAAAAAAGGGAAAAAATATCTCTCTTTTTGATAAAATGTATATGCGAATTCTGTATTTATATCCATAAATGTTTTTTTAAATTTTTTTATAAACATCCTTGCATAAAACTATATAAACTTGAGCAAAAAGTTAAATCTCATTTGTATATTAAATAATTCTAAGTTTATCAAACTTTTGGAAAATAATTTTAAAAAGGACAAATGTGGAGTTTAAAAATTGATTACTGATAAATTCTAATTTTCCCCCATTATTGTAAATTTTGTGGTTTTCAGATTATTTTTTTTCCTTTCAATTGTATCATATGACCAATTGCTACATTAGAAATATACTATGAACAAAATGGAATTAATATAAACTTTCAAACATACGTGCTTAAATAGAATAAAGAATATTCTAATTTTTTCGTTTTGTATAACTTAAACATATTTTCGAATAAATACCCCCCCCCCTAAAAGAAATCATTCAAACCAATTCGATAATGTAATAAAAATAATAACAGAAATTCAAAAGAAAATCAATAATAAAATGATAAAAAAATATAATAAAATACTTTAATAATAAATTCAATAATCATGCGAGTATAATTCAACTAAATTCAAAAACGAATGTCAAAGTTAATGTGCTGCATATTAGTAATTTCATATACACAAATTAGTGGTTGATATAAAGTGAAAGGAAGCAATTAAAAAATGAAACGTTTTGAATTAAATGTCATAATATATTTATATAGAGTTATTTTTTTAATTATTTTAAGAATTAAAAAATTAAAATTAAATACAATGTATTATAAAAATAATTTCAAAAATTTATAAGGCTGTTGAGATACTACCTTATTATATCAAGATAAAATAATTACAATTACATTATACAATTTTGTGGAATATTATTATTTGTTTCATGTATTGCATCTCGCAATATTTAAATGCAATATATAATGTCAGAACAAATCTTCTTCCACTTTTGTCTTATAAAGCAAAGTATAAGAATAAAAGCAAAGTAGGGTTACACGGATATGGCTACTTATAAATGTCTTTTGAAATTAAAAAAGTTCCACTTTTAGTTAGTGGACATTAAATTTAGCTCTCGTGAGTTCTGCGCCTAATTCTAATGAGCAAGAGAGAACTCTAGAAAAATTGTATTTTTCTTTACGTTAATGACTTTCGCTCTTTGCGTGTTTTCTTGAATAGAATTATCTTTTCTTATTCATGCAAGAAGAAACTTTTCAACTTGTTCTTTTTTTTATTGTAACAAAAAAAGTTTTTCTCATTATGAACTTCCGGATAGAAATCTCAGTATTTAATTACTTAGCTTAAACACATGTATTTATTAATAACCACATTAAAATATTAATGTATGCAAAGAAATTAAATTATATTATTCTGTGAATATTTAAAATAATATTCTGTGTGAGTGAGTGATTATAAACGTCGCACTTAAATTAACACGAGGCTTATTGGAGACGAACTTCGTAAAACTGAACAGTAGTTGAGTGTCGAGGACGATACCTGAACAGGTACCTCACTGACCTAACTTACACTCCACGCTAAAGTGAGGACTTTGAGCCACGACGGATTTAACGTGCATTAGCCTCTACACGGTGGTTTTCACTTGTATCAGAATTAGAGTAAGGAGAGTGAGATTTATATTAAAATCACACTACAAAGCAACACAAGGGCTATTGGTGACGGACCTCGAAATTTCGCACTTTGGTCAAGTAACGAGGACGTCTCCAAACACATAATGCTTAAGGTATCTAAATACCCTAAAATTGTGAATTTTGCCAAAAATTGACAATTTTTTTATAATTTTATTTTATGCGCCATCTTATTAGCTTTATAAAAATACCAAATTTATCATTTTCCGTTCCCTAGAACAAAAACTACAAGTGTTTTAGTAAAAGTAGATACCATTACTTTAAGCAAGATATCATACTTAAAAACGCGTTTTCCTCGAAATGTGTGTTTTTTTAAAATGCTCAAACGGGGCCAGCGATTGCTAAAAAAGATTTGGAAATAATCAACTGAATTTTTTTGTGTATGTCCTATATAATAGTAGAATTGTTTTAACCTTCAGATGTATCAATCACTGTTTTATTACAAAATTAACAGCCGCTTATGTAAATATAACTAGTGTTTTTTTTAAACCATTTCATGTAATAACAAAGATAAAGTGCTCTAGTTTTTGTAAAAAAGAAAATATCTCTTATCCTGAAGTTCATTTCAAAAATGCAACATAGCAACACATTAGAATGAAAAAATTGAAAATTTGTTCATAAACCTTTGGTACAGAATGGGCCGCGTTTATGCTTTTTTTTTGTAAATTTTTACCTTTTTCCCCATTTTAGTAATAATAATTTCTTTTTCTCTTCTTAATTTTAGCATATTTTTCTTAAAATGAACTAAACAAATCTAAAAATAACAAAAAAATCCCCATATCTCCATTTATTTTTTTTTAAAAGTTGTCGCAAACAGTCGAATACCTTAAAGCTTGATAGATTTGACGTAGACTACATGGCGGATCTTCAGTGGCACCAAGACTCGAACCCTCGACACTCAGGACACGAGTTTGTGACCACAAAATTTTGAATCCGCTACTCAACAACGCCGTCCACGTGTTCATGACCATGACCACAAGGCGACCATGGCTGAAATGTTTTGCGTGGAAAATCATTTAAGAAATTATATAAATTAGCGCAAATCAATTTTTTCTACTAAAATACTGTGCAAGTTTTAAAATATTTACAACAGGGAAGAAAAATAGGATTCTTGTCATACATGTATGTAAATTATTTATTAATGCACAATTTAAAATTTAAAAAATTAAAAAATTCATGAGTGATACAGTTATTAGGAAGTTAAATTTAATTTTCTGTGCATTGTTCTACTTTGGGTAAACTATTATTTATATCTATTATCTCCAAAATATTAACATTTTTTTCCTATAAAATCAAACATGAATTAGATGAGCTATGTTTTTTTTTTATAAGCTTCACTTGTATCTAACGGAATCTTTGAATTCAATTTTTACCAACTTTAAAAGGTCAGATAAATTCGAAATCTTGCTCGCTCGTCCAGGAAGGATGACAATACAATAATTTAATAATTTTGTTCCATTGTCCTATCAGGATTAACGATTCCCTTTTTCAGATCCCATCCCACTTCTGGCGACTAATTTCAGATCCCATTTCCAGATTTGGTGACTAATTCCAGATTTGGCGACTAAAAGATTAAGTTACAACTTAGTTCGATTAACTATAAAAAAGTGTTTAATCTTTTAAAACTATATTTTATTTTTTTTAATTATTTTATTTTAGCATCATGTTTACAGTTTCTACTCAACCTACAAGTAATTTGAGATTCTTAACGAATGAAAACGTATTAACTCAAACACATAAAACTAATCATGATTTTTTGACACAAATTGAAAACATCAACGTCTTGACTTAAATAAATGATTCTTACTGGCAATTTTATTTAACTGTTATGGTGAATAAGAAAAATATCTGTGAATACATTAGAGGTTTCCACCCTTTTATTGCTTTAGTAATAATATTTTTAATAGAAGAGCTTAGAAAAAGATTTATTATGAATCTCCACAAAGGAAAATCGTGCGTTCTTTTCGATTAACTTCATTTCCTCTTATGAAACTAAATATTTTTCGTTCAAATGCTCTTAGAGTGGGCAAAAAATGTACCGAGTTAGAATCGTAGTACATAAAGAAAAGTAATTTTTGTAATATATTAAATGGGAACGAGCCAGTTTCCGAAACAAATCTCTTTCTAAAAGGTATTTGTTCTTTTATTAACGCGAAATATGGAGAAGTAGACACTTTAATATCAAAAATTATTGTTAGAAAAATAAGATTTTGAAGGCTGAATTTTCCTATAATACATATTACAAACCATAAAAAATGTAAAAGATTTTAGAATTTAATCATTAGAAAAATAAAGATGAAAAATTAATGTTCCTCTTAAATGAAAGGTATTTTTTAAAAAATGCGTGAAATATTAAGCGCAATTAGAGTTATAAGTTAATACAAAATATTAACAATATTAATTATACAATGAAACTATAATCTAGATTTTATTTGAATTTAGTTTCATTGAAAACAAGCACAAATTTAATAGTTAATAAAATCATTTCACAGTTCAAAATCAAGTATCGCAAAAATGGTTATTTAAGAATTATATCTTTAAGAAAAATTTCCTTTAAATAAAGTGACCATACATCCTGAATTTCCCGGAACAATCCTGAATTTTCAGTTCATGTCCCAGTTTTTAACAACTGGTTTTTGGTCATGTATTTATTTATAACTTTTGTCCCGAATTGTCTCAAAAACAGTAGGATGTAAACGTAAAATTTTAAATGCATATATTTATTTAAGTGGTATAGATTGAAAACTTTCTCTGACAATACAAGCGTATGACAATTGCCTCTTAACTGCCACCGTAGTAGATATCCGTCTTACTCAACCAGTGTGTTGTGCCCCGGACTATATATCAGTCTTTCCGAAATACGACACCTTCTTTGGTGCTACTATCAGTAAAACTATTTCGAAGGCTTTGGAATACAGTAATGTGTCCAGTTGATGCGAAAATTTACAGTGTTTGAAAAGAATTTATTTATTTCAGAGAAAATTTGCTTGTGTCTTTTCTCCCCCCCCCCCCATTACTTGTATTGGAAGGTGCACGCGTGCCTATGTGAAAAACGGTAACAGTGGGGAGCAAATCACATAATTTTTAATATGGAGTTAAGGCAGCGTTTCTCATACTGTGGGGCATCGTGCCCCTTTAGGGGGTGTGATAACTCTACAAAAGGGGGCGCGAGCATATTAAAAAATCGAAAACAAAAGATTATTTTTAAAAATTATTAATTAAATGAAAGTAAACAAACAAAATACATTCTGACATAATAAAAAATAAAATACACATTCACACTGATATAATACACTTTAAATGTATCACTGCTGCACAATGTATTTTATAATAAATTTAACAATATTAAGTTAAAAAATTTTAATAATTACCAATGACCCCATGGGCTTGTCAAATATAAAATTATTTACAAAAATTAATAATTTTCTTGACAATTTGCTCGATTTATAATAAATCCCTTAATTGATTATTAAAAGTTACGCGATTCGTTTCCTAATGCCACCGTTTTCCACGTAGGCACGCGTATGTGATGTATTGGGGAGGGGAGGGGGAGAAATAAATAGGCAAATCCTCTGAAATAAGTAAATCCTTCGCAGACACTGCCAAAATCATTTTTATTTCATTCCAAAGCCTTTGAAATAATTGTATGGATAGCATTGCACAGAGAAGGTCGTACTTCGGAAAGACGTATATATACACCTGAGCCAATTAACGCTTTGGCTGAGAGAGACGTTTATATACGCCGGTGGCACTTAAAATGTTGAAGTCGTATTGTAGGTTTAGCGTCAAATTATAGTATGATTGTAAATTGATATTATATGGAGGGGGGAAGGGGGCGCACAATAAAAATTATGATCACGCAAATAATAAAAGTTTATGTACTGAGTTAAGGGGTTAAGAGACGCATGCCATATCCTACATAAATAGGGGATTCTAGCATTCATCATAGGGAATTCCATCATAATGTTTATTTTAGAAAAATTGTAGTGGGGATTCTATTTCTCACATTCCTACATTTCTCCATCCCCTCAACATCAACGGGAATTTTCGCTCGTAGTTACAGTTCATACTTTACTTACTGACAGTATATCAACTTTTAATTGATATATTAATTCTATTTCAATCTGAATTCATAATATATAAATATTTTTTTTAATTATCAACTGGGCTGTATCTGGTCTTTTATAAGATTAAAAAAGAAAAAGATGTCCGAAGAAATATTCATGCTTCAGAGAAATATAAGGCTACATCATCAAATAATTTAGAATAATTACAGAGTTGTTATTATTAGTTTGCTTAAAAATAAATATTTCGTTTTAATTAGTTTTATATAATAAAAAAAACATAAATTACTATATTAAAAATAAAATTACTTATTTCGATTTATATATATGTTAACTGAAACCTGAATATCACTTCCACCACAGTAACAATATTAGTAAAATAATTTATTTGTAAAAAAAATATTTATAAAAAAATTATATATATACCGCGTCCTAAATTTTGGAGTTAGAAATCTGGTCACCTTTCTTAAAGGCAATATTTTGTCAGTCAAAATATCCATTTATGGTACATGATCACTTGCTATTTTTATGAAAAAGAATTATTTTGACAGTCTATTCTCTGCCACTCAATCTTAGCGGTAAAGTGACTGAAATGTGAAAGCGTCACCTCTAATAAAATAGTTCATACGAAATGTCTGCGAGGTTTATTCGCATGATAGCCTTTTACACGGATGACATTTAACGATTTATGATGCACTCTTCTACCATTATAAGGCGTTGTTCGGACTGTGGTCAGTGGCGTTTACTTCAAACCATATATATTTCTTGACATGATGAAGGACGTACGAAGTTCAGAAGTTCTTCATCGGAGCGTCGATTAGCTGTAGAGTTACGTCATGGTACTAGGCCATTTTGAAATAGAGGTTCAAAAGCAGGTCTTAGATACATAGCATAAGCGGCTTTTTTCGCAGCTAAGTAATTTCTTCCTTTACTTTGATTTTATCAATCTCAAGATCGATATCTAATAAATGCATGATTTACACAAATAAGAAAAATTATTTTTATACACACTTCAGTGATGCGATTATTTTTTAAAATATTAAAAGCTATACATTTTGATTATTATTCTGCCAAATTCATAGCTTCCCAGAGGGAATGTACATGCCACTTAGGGCGCTAAGAAATTGCAATGGGCTCAATTCGCGATTCTTACGAATCCTCAAAGGAAAAATTCCTTTTAATTGTTGTATAATTATAAAACCACTTTCTGCGGAGGAACCGTGATTTGTGTTAATGACAGTTGCTATTTAAAGTCAAGTAAAGAGGGACATTGGAAAGAAGTTGGCGATTATCATCATGTTGAGGCTAAAGTGTTATTTACAGAATAATTTAAGCTACCGGAGTTCAAGCAAGGGAATCAGACGTGTCAGCTTTGTAAGATTATTACTTTTGCGTATTAATCTTTAAGATAAGTATAGATCAATTCTTATAGATATTTAAGTTAGTAATTAGTCCCGTAGCTTAGGTTGAATTTATTTTGGTAGTCATAATAAAAGTGTTGATTTTATAAAAATGTCTCGCCTTTTGGTGCATTCTAACACATTCGCGAGTGAGGTTCACAAATCAATCAACGGGGTGGGGAAAAGCTCACCCAATTTTGTGCATGTTTAAATGCAAATGAAGAATACTGTCGGAAATTAATCTTAATTACTTACAAAAATTACTAAATACTAAAAAAATTAAATAGGATTTAGTCTACCTTACATGGATGTAATCTTCCAAATTTGTAAATATTAAAATTCTATATATATATATTAGTCTATTGATAAGAGGATCACACCAATAAAAACTTTGTATTATTAAGGGTGGATCACACGGTTATATGGAAAAAAATATTATTAATAGGAACCTACACTTATGCTGTAAAGATGTTCTGTGGTATGGAGATTATATAGCAGCAACGTATTTGTAATAAAAAAATAATAATTCCAAAATTTAATATTGTTACAAAGGTATATATTGTATAATATTGTTACAAAAAAATGGAAATGGACTTAACTTGAGTTAGATGATTTATGACTCAAAATAAAATTATTTTTCTACAATAAAAATAACCAAAAGTGATGATTATTGATGGGTATTGAGTAATGAGTAGTACGATGTATATTACAACATTTCATAACCCCGTCTCTCTTCCTGTACCGTCGCGAATCAGTTCGATCCAAGTTTTTTTTTCTGTCTTTCCGCTTTATCGAGCACTGCAATTTCGATAGTAAGTTTCTTAAGAATTTACTACTGAAGAAGTATTAAATGTACTTAAAAGTTTTTTTCTTGTAGCAATTCAGTATGTGTGTTTTCGTCGGAATAAATGTTAAAAAGTGCTAAAATACCTCTATTTTTTTCTTTGATAAAAACTATTTTGACATTTTACCATAAAAATACCTCAAACACCTCAACTTCATTTCCCTTGTGGCAGTACTTTATATAAAAGTTAATTTTTTATTTTATTTTTCCCTGCATCTGTGTACCAGAGAAAGTCTTTTCCGCATTGATAGCTTTTAAAAATTCTGGGGAAAAAATTTCGATACACCCTTATGGTTATTATTATCATTCATGAATCAACGCATTTATATAGTATTATAAATATGTAATGAGATTTAAAATAGCGAGCCTTCCAATGTGACATTCAAAGAATTACGGTTAATAATAAAAAACGCATACTAAAAGTAATACATGTTCAAATTTTATTAAATGTAAGACAAGTTATATTTTATTATATGTTTATGTTAAGGATTATAATTTTTAAGGTAAACAATTTAAAATTGATGAACATTCTCTCGGTGAATTAAGTAATTGTAGGAAAAACTAATTGGAAAAAGACTATTTCCAAAAATAATTCTGAAATAAAAGAAAAACTGTCATTAAAAATTTATGAACCTGTATTAAAAACCCTTTGAATCTTCCTTTATTCAATAATGAGAGAGAGAAAAAGAATGTCTTCATCTTAGTTTTATCTTAAGATCTTATAACCATACTTAAAACATAAGTAAATAGATTAAATTACTATTAATTTTAATAACTCTTGAGCTTATAACCAATATTTGTTCATTTTTAATATATATGCTACCGGCAAAGTATGAAATGCCGGCATTCTATACAATGCCGGACGTTTTTAGGCAAAGTATGAAATATGAGATTTATTACATACTTTGCCTAGTCATTCTATAGAATGCCTACAGCTATTTAGGCAAAGTATGAAAAAGGTTATGATATGGATCTTATATCAATGACTTGCATTCCTAAAAGTACAAATGTTATTCTCTGACAAAATATTGAGACTGCCATTAAAAAAAGGATTATTCAAAATACGTAAAGGAAAATTAAAAAGTTGTACAAAATTTTTCTTTCTTATTAAGGAAAACAAAATCTGTATAAATAAAAATGAATATGTGTGTGAGCTCTCATGCCTTCCTAAACTGCTCATCCGATTGAAATGCGATGAAACTTTGGGAAATGGTTGGACGCATGCCCGCGAAGATTTCTGAGTCAGTTAAATTGACCCCTAAGAGGGGACAATACCCCAAAGGGTGTTAGGAATAAATATTCCCGTTTTTGAGCTATTACACCTACAAACTTGAAATTTGGTAGGCATGTTTCTTTCAAGGATTAGAGGTCCTCTACAAAAAGGGGTTTGGCAAAAAATGAATCCTTAGGGGCGTTGGGGGGGGAGGACTTAAGCGGTGTTATAGATAAGTATTCCCATTTTTGAACTATTGAACCTACAAATTTGAAATTTGGTAGGCCTTTTACTTTTACGAAGTTAAGATTCGCTACTCAAGGGTTTTTACAAAACTTGAACCCCAAGGGGTTCAATTTTGCTCTCAATCCCCGAGGGCTTAAGGGGCGTCATATATAAATATTTCTGTTTTTATAAAATAAGACCTACATGCTAGAAATTTGGTATATAGGTCTATTCCTTTCATGGAGTAGAGATCCGCTATAAAAAGTGTTTTGAAAATCGATCCGAAAAGTCGTTGTAGATAAATATTACCGTTTTTGAACTTTTAGACGAACAAACTTAAAATTAAGTAGGCATGTTTTGTTTAGTTGAATATAGATCCACTAAGAACGGATTTTACGGAAATTGATTCCAATTGGAGGGATGGGAAGCGGGATTTGCCGGGACTTATTTAAAAACAAAATTTCGTTGTCTATTTTCTACTTACCGTAATGGAATTCAATATGCATGTTATATTTATTGACTAGAAATTCGCTAAGAAAGGATTTTCGGAAATTGACTCCTACGGCGAAGAATGAATCTTTTGCGCTGCGTGTTAATAAAAAAATATCCTTTTTCAAATAACTAGACCTTCAATAATGAAATTTGGTATGTACGCCTCTGTTGTTGAATTGAACAGGTTTGTTGAACAAGGATTACAGGAATCGACTCTCAAAGGTGGTTACTAGAGCTTATTGATAAATAAATTCCGTTTTGATCTATTAAATTTAGACCTGAAATTTGGCAAGCATGTTTATTTTATTGAGTAGAGATCCACTAAAAATGGGTTTTGTGTAAATCACTTCAGAGGGGTTACGAGAAAGTAAAAGATAATTCTACTTCAATTTTAGAAATTATTTGGAAGTTCTGTCCTTTTTCAATTCCTACTATTATCTCGATCTCTCTATATATATTTATCTTGTTCAAATTTTCCATTTTTCTATTTTTTCTGGCAAGATTCACAAAAATAGATGTACAGTTCAATATCATAACGTGTAGCCTTTTTGTATTTAGTTGAAAGTTCTTTCCGAATTCTATCGCATCCCCAGAATCCGGAATTTAATTTTGCTCTTGGCAAAATTAAATTCCTACAACAAGTTCGCATTGACAGAGCTCAAAATTACCGGTGGCAATTGATATCGCCTACACGGTGCCGCAGTAAAAAGGGATACCATTCCCCTGGAGAATATACTAGGTCTGCAAATGGTAAAAATACCAAATTGCAGCCCCATTGGAAAAAAAAAGAATCCGTGACGTAATACTGTGTTCAGTAGTTCTTCCCAACATTGTCATCTTCCGGACCGGTCAACGTTTGATAATTTTACGGCGGCCGGCTGAGGGTGGGACGTTGATTATTTATATTTTAAATTGTTTTGTTTTTATAATTTAATTGTACTTAAACATGCCTTCAGAATAAAATTCAGTTGCACCAAAAAATAAATATAAAATGATATTACATAAAATATAAAGTGATTTCTATGGAAAGTCGCACAAACACGAGAAAAAATACACTCCATTAAATAAAATGGAAATAATTTAATGCTCTATGAGTGGCCCGATACACTTTAATTCACGGACTAGGGGTTGGGGACCAATGTTTTATGGTACTGACGCCTTCTTTAACAGGTTAAATGAGTTTACTTTTATTTCCCGCATACATCACATCATAGGTATTCAGCAACCAATATTCCCCGAATTCCTTCTTAGTAGTCATTCTGGCACTTTGTATACCAGGTATTAACTTCTAGTAGATAACTTCAATTAAAAAAAATTTTTAGCAGCGTTATCTTGAATTTTGGACAACTAGTCATCGGATAGTTGTTTCATGTCTATAGACCATGGGTCGACAACCTTTCAGCTGTTGCATGTCAAACCAATCTACCAGTATCGAACCACACACTACAGCAGTTTGTTGAGTAGTGCAAAGTGCCACTGAGAATTGTACCCCGTACCACATGTGACATAGATTGCCGACCCCTGCTATAGACCATTACTCCTTCCCCAACACTATAGCTTGCTCATTCATTTTCAGGTAGCACAGGAAAAAACCAATATTTTTGTTGAACAAGTTTAAGTGACATTGAGTATTTTGACATTTCCGAACAAACAGCAATTCTACAAGTAACAGATTCTGAACCTGAGACACGCGCTAAAAGTTTCGTGTCTTGCCACGCAATATTCGAAATGAATCGGAGATGTATTTCATACTTTGCCGGTTTCTCATTAGGCATTCTATAGAATGCCTAGGCAATGTGTGAAATAGGAATCATTTCATACATTGCCGGCTAGATTTAGGCATTGTATAGAATGCCTAGGCATTCTATACAATGCCGGATTTCATACTTTGCCGGTAACATATATAAGAAATGTATACTTTACATTAAAAATTTCCTATTCAAGACTTTCTTCGATCAAAACACAGACGAATTATTACTCACATTTATGACTTTTAGTCTCCCCTTTGAAAACGTTTAAAACATTCATATGCATAAAAATATAACAAGCAAACTTGCTGAAAATCAACGGAAACATTATATGTTACTTATATATATATATATATATATTATATATATATATATATATATATATATATATATATATATATATATATATATACAAAGAGCTTATAACTTTTTAAAACTAAATCTTCTCATAAACTTCACGTCTAGACAGAGCTTAATCTTATTTCTAAGATGTACTTAAAACATTTAGAAATTTCCTCTAGAGATGCTGTTAGGGGGAAATAAAGTTTATTTTTAGTGATTCTTTTTCTATAAAAAGCTTCTTGAAGACATAAAATGAATTAAGGATTACTGATGAGTGATCATAGACTTATGTGAGCTTACACTATATCAGCATCTTAACTTTCATGTACCTGAATTGAATCGTAGAATCGTAGATTCGGGTACTGGTGCTATCCGTGGGCTAACGTATACCCCCGCAGCCCCAACATCACAAGGAGAGGGGGGTAGAATTCTATAGAGCCCAAAGCATAATGTTACGGCTTTGCAATCCATAATAAGATCCGGATTGGGCCCTTAAACCTGATTTTGCAGAAGGACCTAATATTCGCCGTTACGCAATTGGGTGCTGTTAAGAAACCTGCTGTTTCGGGGTGATTACACGTTGGAGTGTTACAGAAAATTGGAGACTAGGGATCAGCAAAAATGTCATTTCCATCACTTTACCAAGATTCAGAATTACACTTCCTACCACCCTTAGCTCTCGCTTAAAGCGCGTAATGAAACAATCGATTCATGTACTTGTTTTGTTGTCATCTTACATCAAGTTAGCGAAATCATTTGCTTACTTTTAAACAGCTTAAATTTAATAAAACTAATAAAAATTAGGAAATGTAAATGGTCTTACTTCAGTTGCGACCTTCAACATAAATTTAATTAAAACCTTTAACAAAAGCGCAAAAAGTATTAAATAGAAACCAAAAAAACCATTACATATTAAAACTCTAATAATCAAAGAGGTTCATCATTTTGAGGTACTAAGGTCCTGTTGTAAATTAGCTGTGTTTCAGCAGAAGGCAGCAGGAAACATTTAATTATAAATTAATTTATTTTTAAAAGCACTTAAGCCATTAAAATTTAATTAATAACTAATTCTTGCATGAAAAATATGCACCAATTTGGGCAGAGAAACAAAAATAATAATAACACACGAAAGAAAAAGATAATGTAAAATGTTTTAGCGCGTTTTTCACGTAGTGGAACAAAAGCGCTATTAGGACGCAAATTTCGCCTTCGTCTTCGTTCCATATTTTATCGTACCTTTTTCTCAGCCAATAAGCAACCAATTGACCTCGGGTTTTCGGCATTTGGTCGCATTTGTGCCCTAGATGAGCCGAATCATATTTAAATTTTCCCATAGTTTTCCCGAATTTTACTATTGTAAAATACAACATGTGAAAAACGCGCTAAAATTACTTGGCCGTGCCAATGATTGATATCTTGTTTTACGTTACTCCACTTATTACGACGTTTTAACTGAGTTACTTATTTTTCTATTGGTTAACTGTGAAATTTACTTGTCTTACTAACGCCACAACATCTTTTGCAGAATATAATTGACTTTTCTCTCTCGTTTTCTTTAAAACTCGAAAGATCCCATGCAGAAATTATATAAATTTAAACAAAAACGTATATGTTACCATAACTATTTAAACATACACGTTTACCTATACGTTTATTTCAATACAGAGAGCTCTTTTCTGCTTGTTTTATCAGGAGAAATCAAAGTTTTCGCACTGAGGTCCCCAATTTTTTCTCCAAAATAAATAGAGATAAAGGACTATAGTTACAGAAAAATCTCAAAATAAAATATAGCAACTTTTAAAATATTCTTGAGAATACCGCATTATATACCGCAAATATGTTTAAAGAGTTATTACCACAAAATAACTATTTAAACATATTTAGATATTCTGAAGAGACAATACCAAATATCCTAACATTAAATACTGTACTACCTTGAATTTTATCCTGAAATTAAATTATTGCACTAATTTTTTTAAAAGATGGATCATTTTTATACTTCATGCAAGAATAAACAATTTACTACAAGACTGAGTATTGCATAAATTACCATTACTTTTAGCACAGCTTATTCATCTATTAAATGAATGAACATTTTAAGAAACTACTTACGTAATTCATTTCTGCATATCTATAATTAAATTAAAATTTTATTTTAAAGTTGATCCAT
Organism: Trichonephila clavata; assembly: GCA_019973975.1. Lineage (NCBI taxonomy): Eukaryota > Metazoa > Arthropoda > Arachnida > Araneae > Nephilidae > Trichonephila > Trichonephila clavata. The sequence goes on from BMAO01030263.1 coordinate 128,605, forward strand.
TTGGAACTTTTATTGTGCATTTTAGTGATATATTATGCAAATACACAAAGTAAAAATAAATGTCAATTTAATACGACTATTAAATTGACTGCTCAGTTCACCTGCCGTTGGACCTGGGTTCGAATCACGGAGAAAGCATGGGTGTTTGTAAATGTATACTGGCTTTTCGGCATGGGGTTACTCACAATAGCAGTCGAGCCGCAAAGTGGCTTCATTCAAGTTTGTACTATACGAGGTGTGACACAAAAATAGGAAACTAGTCCATTAAATCATTATATATATTTACAGAATCAGCTCTCCGTGACAGTAACACCTTCAAAGTAGTTCCCTTCAACATTCACACACTTTTTAATTCGGTGTTGCCATTGCTGGTAATAGTTCCGGAACGAGGTTTTTGGAAATCCCTTTAGGAGATTTTTCGTTTTTGCTTGCACCTCTTCAACTGAGATAAAATGGGTTCTCTTTCAGCAAGATTTAACTGCAGGAAATAAAAAAAGTATCATGGAGCCAAATCAGGTGAATAAGAAGCATGCCCTATCACAGCAATGTTTTTGCTGGTCAAAAACTGCTTGATAGATAGGGTCATGTGAGCGGATGCATTGTCTTAGTGTAACAGCTATCCATTACTTCCCAATTCTGGCCTTTTTTCCTAATTTTTTCACGAAGTCTTTTTAGTACTTCAATGTAGTTATTGCTTATTAACAGTATGACAACTAACGGGATTGGGAACCCACTAATATGAATTTTGGCTATGTTTTATTCTGTAATCGTTGACCAGAAGCGCTCAGTAAATCCATCATCTTCCACATTGTCGATTCCCCCTGTGAAAACCTCTGATACTATTCAAACACAGGTGAACGAGACAAAGTTTCATCTCCAAAAGCCTCGGTAAATATCTGAAATGTTTTCGGGGTTGATTTCTTAAGTTTCACAAGAAACTTGATATTGAATCGACATTTTTCAGGCAGAATGCAGTTGTACGTGTTCACTCAAAGACGCAATACTCCCAACTGGCGCTATCTATTAAGACGAAACTGGCCACATAAATAGAGAAGGTATGTGAGATGACGTCACCAAACCAATTGTTGCTAACTCCACTTTTTTCGAGCAACGCACTTAGTCTCATTTTTTGTCTCACACATTGTATGTATAATACATACAATACAAACATACTGTAATACAAGTCAATGTACCATTTTTTTTTAGAAATTGACGATTTAAATGTCTAAAAGCTTCTCATTAATTAGTTAAGGTAACCTATTTATGCTAACAGAGAGATTCAGAAATGCTTTCGTCTTGTTTTCAAAACTTTTGTAATAAGACTGTTGAGGTGGAAAGGGGGGGGGAGGATTTTTAATATATTTCAACATTATACATCTACTAACCTTTACTCGTATGTTTCGTGGAATATTTTATGATTTGTATGACTAACTACATTTTTAAATTGATATTTAAACCCTAGCATTAGGCTTACGATAGTATTGAAAACAAAATCTTACAGACCTCATCTCTTGATTTAAACAAAGGATAGAACTCTTGAATTTCTAAAACGGAAATATAATTATTCTTTTCGTCTCCGTAATCCAAACCTCAAGAGTTCCACAAAATTTGTTCACACTGGATCTCTAATCTACAAAAGAAACATGCTTACCAGATTTCAGGTCGATACATCTAATAGTTAAAAAAAAGGGAATTACTTTGTCTTTTCTCTCTTTTAACCTCTCTTTGGAGTCGACTTTCCTCAAAACCTGTTCTTTTAAAGGATCTATATTTAACAGAACAAACACGCTTATTTAATTTCAAGTCTGTTAGTGTAACAGTTCCTGTGATCTCGTGATAAATGAATGAGTCGTTTTTTCCCTATATATATGCAGTGTTTCACGTCAACATCAAGCTTTTTTTAAGAACGGTTTTATTCAGTGAGCAATTGACAGACCTAACGCTGAGAATAAACAGAACCTAGAAAAGTCTACGTGGCTTTACCACTTATGTCCAGGATGTGTTTTAAATACCCTTCTTAGTTTATGTGTTATAGTTGAAAATTTAGGATGACATATGGGGCTATAAAAAATAATGATCTAGAATTAGAAGTGTTCTGTTTGTAGTATCTGTTCCGAGAAAAAAATTGGGTGTTTAATTTAAGACTTGAAGGTGTAACGGAAAATAAAAGTTAAGTGGTCTATAGGGGATCTAATTTTAGATCTAATTTAATTATCCTTATATATATATGCAGAACAATAAAAATAAATATAAAACTAATCTTTAGTAATATTATTAATCAAATAAAATTTAACTTAATTTTTAATGAATTATAGATAAAACATTTTTAATTCAGTTCAACCATTGGATCTCAAACTATGTATTTTTTCTCAAGACTTATATACATAAAGTCATAGGTTTTTCAGACAGCTTTTCATTTGCTTTTTTCCCCATAGAATTTCAGACTCTGAAAACCTCCCTGAAAAATTTGATTATGAAATGTTGAAAATCCAATTTTTGCAACTCAGTCTTTGGTACCTCGGGAAACGAATTGAATCCCATTATTTTTAACTGCCGAGACCCTGAAACTTCCCGAAAAAATATCTTCAATATTCTTAATCTTCCGATGAAGTTCTTCTGAGTTTCTTTAAATGCCTGAAGGCACCGTGACCGGTCTATAATCTGGAAACAAACGGGAGAAAATGTCAAAAAAGAGGGGTGTGCTTTTTTTTGTTGTAGTAATCCTCTTTTTTTTAAAAAAAGAAAATAATACAGAAAAGTTATTTTGAGTATATTATTGGTAAAGGAAAGAGCCTTTTCTAGATAAAAAAAAACTAGATTAATGATTATATGAAAGAAGAATTTAACCAAAACTAAAAACACTACTCTGATACAGCTTTTTTTCAGTTGTATTGAAAATTCGTTTTCTTTATTATTGATTTACGTTAAAAAAATTTCTGGATGTGGAAGATATTCTAGTTTGTTTTATTTTTAATTAACATCCGTCCAGAGAGTAGATACGTTACCGCAGCTGTTCTTTAACTGTGGTCCTTGGACCCCTGGGGGTCTTCAGCGTCTTTCTAGGGGTCCGCGAAGGTCTCTCATTTAATGTTAAGATTTCTCTCTTTCACAGTCTCTGAAAGACCTCGAGGAAAAATTTAAAGCTGTACCATACAAGACTGGATCACTATTTGATCACTAAATTGAGTACTATACTAGGTCCCTAATTAATACAATTAAATACATTATTTATTTATTTGAAATTAATATTTTAAAATATTTTGATTAGATATTTACCGTTTTCTTATAGGTAAAAAGAAGTCTTAAAAAAGTCTGTATAAGAAGCAGAGACAGTCTTAATATTATTGAGAAACCTTCAAATAACTCAGCATAGTGTTGGGAGTCAAGGAGGGTTTTTTTTTTTATATCTTGGGGATCTCCGCGATGTTTAACCAATACATAAAGGGAGTTTGCGACGATCGAAAGTTTAAGAACGCACATTAAAAATAAAAAAATAAAGTTTGTTAATCCCCAAATCTTGAAAATTAGTAGCGAATAATAAGTAAATTTTATGATTAAGGATTATTCAGAATGATGTTATCTATATAATAATATGAGTATAGATTAATAAAATGAATTATATATATATATATGTTGAGTAAAGAAAACAAACATTCCTCATATATTAGTGTTTAAATTAATATAAACATTACACTTGTAATGCATACTAATGATAAGTATATGGTTAGCTCACCTTTTAACTAGTCATTTTTATAACACCATTTAAACTTTATACAAGCAGTTGGGTTCTTAAACTTGCATTAAATAAATTAAAATCGAAACTCGATTTCTGATACATATTGTAAGAAACTGAAACTATCAGGAGTGTCAAATATTCGTTTCAATTCATGATATGAGTTTGGAAGACTATTCTAAATATCAAAAAAGTCGAAAGCAGCCAACTACTTTGTAAATAAGTCTTCAACCATTTATTTTTTCCTTATTTCTACCAATCCGTACAATTTAGAGCTCCATAATTCGATACTCATCGATATCTCGTAATTTTTATTCAAAATAACATTTTTAAGTCAAATGGAGGAAATTTTGATATAAAAAAATTTGTTGCAAAAGCTACTCTTTTTTGAAGCTGTCACATTTTGAGCCTCGGTCAACTGACAAAGACGATACCTAAGCTGTCACCCCTTCTCTAAAATACCACACCAAACGGGAAGACTTTGAACTTCGGCTGATTTAATAGGCATCGGCCTCATCTACACGGTGGGTCTTCAATGGCACCAGGACTCAAACCCGTGAAACGCCGGCCACGAGTTTGTGATCAGAACCACTAGGCTACTCCAGCCATACGATCATGGGTGGAGTGAGAGTAAATACGAATTATATTATCATCGAACTAAACCGCTACACGAGGGTTATTGGTGACGGACCTCGTAATTTTGAACCATGTTCAAGTGACGAGGACAAAACTTGAGCTGGCACCCTCTGGCTCTCTTTGCTTCCACACTACAACAACGGGATGACATTAGCACCACAACAGATTTAATGTGCATCAGGTCCTCTACTTGGTGGGTTTTCAACACCACAAGGCTCAAACTCATGACACGCCATCTATTAATCCAAGACCTTGACCACTAGGCTACCGATCATCGGAGGAACTAACACGCAACGTGTGTGTGTGTGTGTGTGTGTGTGTGTGTGTGTGTGTGTGTGTGTGTGTGTGTGTGTGTGGTGTGTGTGTGTTGTGTGTGTGTGTGTGTGTGTGTGTGTGTGTGTGTGTGGTGTGTGTGTGTGTGTGTGTGGTGTGTGTGTGTGTGTGTGTGTGTGTGTGTGTGTGTGTGTGTGTGTGTGTGTGTGTGTGTGTGTGTGTGTGTGTGTGTGTGTGTGTGTGTGTGTGTGTGTGTGTGTGTGTGTGTGTGTGTGTGTGTGTGTGTGTGTGTGTGTGTGTGTGTGTGTGTGTGTGTGTGTGTGTGTGTGTGTGTGTGTGTGTGTGTGTGTGTGTGTGTGTGTGTGTGTGTGTGTGTGTGTGTGTGTGTGTGTGTGTGTGTGTGTGTGTGTGTGTGTGTGTGCAGTATTTTTATCCTTTCATGTTTTCAAAGTCGCTCAAGAAATTGCTATTTTGCTTATCTCAAATAAATGTTTTTCTAGAACACGTTATTTCCTCGTTTTTTATTTTTGACCATGAATAAATACTTTGTACGCAATGTATCTTTCTCTATCTCTGTCTTTCAATTTTATCTTTAGATGACTAAATTAATATAGATGTGCATTGGTACTTTTACATATGTAAAAAAAATTTCAAATTACAAGACATATCACGTAAAAAAAATAACTACTTTTACCTTATTCAGAAAAATAGCATGAGAAATATTCATAGAAAAGTAAGATATTTAAAATAACTAATTTAATCATTAAAATTTTCACACTCTTACTCAGTCAAACAATACATAATATATGAATTTTTGACAAAATATGAAAATGTTAGACAAATGATAAATATGGCCCTTCAAAATATCCCGTCTTACATAATTGGGTGCTTTACATTTTTTCCTGTAATATAAGAGATAAATTAACTATATTTTGGAACACGAACATAACCACAATGAATGCATATTTTACTCCAACGTAATGAAGATTAAAGGTTTGGAATAACTAATGTTAAGGTCTTAATAATGACTAATCTGCTAATTACAATAAATCATTCTAAAAGCCGCCTAAATGGAAAATATATGTTCATGCCGAAATTAATGTCAAAAACATGTTTCTAAATGTAAAAATAAGATTTAAAATTCATACAGCATTTTTTAAAAGAAAAAGTATGAATCATCTCAAGCATGAAATTGAATTATATTGTAATTTAATACTTTTTCACATTACCATTTTTGTTTATATTCGATTAATGCACCATATATCTACTTCTTAATTAATTGAAATCATTCACCCAAGAATAAAAAATCCAATAAAAATTACGTTTTGTGAAAGAAATACATTTTTCATAACTAAAATTTAACAAAAAGATCTTATTTTTAAAATCAGTATCTTAAATTCGTTAGAGTTATTCATAGAGTATGCAGAACGATAAGAATTACAAAATTATTTTGAAATATCATAAACACTCCATTCGATATTTACTGGAATACTTCCAATATTTAAATTTGGTATCAATACAAACAAAATGATCTAATATAATATAAAATAGGATATTTAAATTTAGTAAATTTCTCATATAATTTTCTATTCCATTACAAGGCATCCCCTCTAACGAATCATTTAATTCCACACGAATACCGCTTTTGAAATTGGTCGGTTGGTTGGTTTGAATTAACTCCACTCCATAATTGCATGATGGTTAGTAAAACTGAACCATATTAATTCTGAAACACGTTGAAATGAACAAGCCCACACTTCAACTGGTATTTCATTCTCCTATTTCCCTCACCACATATAATATTAGACATACTTGAATTTCCATGCCAGGTTGAATTTAACACTCAGTAATCTTCATTATTCTGCAGTATGATATAAGAGGAAAGTTGGACTCGATCCCACTAATCTAAAGGTTAAGCTTGAATGGTAACTCATTGTTACAGTTACAGCTTAAAGCGTTCTTCTTCTGTGTAGTTTTTTACATAAAATATTGGATTTATTTCAAGTAAAAAAGTGTAAACATTGAGGGGCGTGGCATTTTAACAGCTGTCAGAGCTGTCAAAATATTTAAGATACATTTTACTACATTTAAAATAATCAGATCGTTTCAAAACTTCGCACAGTTGTTCCAGAGATATCAAATTACATTTTAAAGTAAAAATTAAAAATCGATATTTTCATCGATCTTCGGCTTTTGAAAGGTGCCAAGTCCCTTAAAATCGCAAGGTTTCGATCTCTTAAAGCATTTTTCTGCAATATGTTTACAAGATTAAAAAAAAACTTCTTCCGATGTAGTAATGTTGTAAGACAATGCTTCAGCTTAGTTATATAATCATAGAATGTTAGTTAAGAAAGAGGTTTTCCTGAACAATTCATTGCAGTTAGAGAAGTTGATGTGCATCACATTCATAATCAGTGGTTATTTGGGGTGCACAATTTTCGATAACAATCACTCGGTTGCTTTTAAAGGTTAAAATCCTGACTAAAACCTAGATTTTTAAGCAGACATTATAAGTGGAATTGTACCCTAATCCCATATAATAAATAATATACAGGAATGCATAAAATATAAGAAAAATGTTCCTATTTTTTCTATTTCATATGTAATTCATGTTATTTACCTAAAAACGTGTAAATAAAAAGTATATTTATAAAAATAAAATATAATTTCGATTCACCTAGGGGTTTGATGAAAGTTTAAAAATTGATTTATTAAAATGGCTTAGAACATGGATTTACATGCAATCTCTCTATGTGTATACATGGACAGGGTTATACATTTCCCTCCTGGGTTTCGAAGTTCTAGAATAAAAAAAGTAAGAATACGGAAAAGAAAAAAAAAGAACATTTGAAAGAAAACAGAAACTATTCAAGTTTTATTTACACACTTTACATGTGTTCTATGAGCAAAACCTTGGTTTTTTTACGATACATCGTTGCGACATAGTCCAGTTCTTGAAGCACTCAACTCAACATGGTACTATTAACGTGTTATCATTTCCGTATTATTCTTTTTAATCCAAAAACTTGACCTTTTACATAAGACCAAGTTTACGTACCCTCTTTGCCGCGTGATGTAGCAGAACTGCATGAAAGGATAACAGGTGTTGTAAACAACGTTGATAGTGACATGTAGAATAGGGCGAAAGGAACTGGACAATCGTATTCATGTACTTCGTGTAACCAAGGTTTCACGCATAGAACACTTGTAAAGTATGTAAAACTTGAATTGTTTCTGTATTCTTTCAATTATGTTATTCTTTGTTTTTAATATATATATATATATAACAAAAATATGCACAAAATAGTTATAATCCTAAGATAACTATAGTCATGATAGAATAAAGTCTTAGCCACAGTAGTACTAGAGCAAACTCCTGGCCTTAGGAGCCAGGATTGCAGGTTTAAACAGAGTTTTCGGCCAACCAACCTTCACCTGAATTTGCCAATAGTCTGGGCCATAGGGAAAGTAAGAAATTTCTAGAGAAGAGTTTAATTATTATTATAAATAAAACCATAATCTATTAATGTAAAGCGATAATATAGCCTATAATAATTACTGGAATATTTTAAAATCAAAGCTAAAACTATTAGACTTACCACGTGTGTACAGCAAAAAGTTCATACCATAGAAAGGTCAATAATAGTAACGCATAAAATTATTAAGTGTTGATTAAATAACATTAAGACTATATATATATACATTTAAAAACTCTAACTTTTGTTTTAAAATTTACAGAAAATTGAAGTACCACCCAGACATATACAATTAATTTTAAATAAAATATAATATTGTTAATTTACTTAGATTGAGGCGCCATCTATCGATTAACTGTACAATTAATAACATATTTCTTATATTTAACTGTTAGGTTTATAGCATTTTAGAAATTTAGCTGGGTATCCATGTTCCATACAATGTTTAATAAAGTTATTAAAATTTAAATATTTATTAAATTTATCCCTAACTGATACGTTATTAAGATAAATATAATTGAAAATAATATATTTCTATATATAGATAAATTCGAATTCCAGTAGGGCACTTTAAGAATGTTAAAGGATATAATATATATTATATCTCCTTAAGATGTTTGATTTTAAAATTAAATAATCTAATATATTCGAGATATTTACACTAATTGTCCTTTCTATAGATTTTAATAGAATAAATAATTTTCCCAGACTTGTGATGCTAAAATAAATATAACTTCTGAGCTACATTCTGAAATCTTTCTTAAAGGAATAATCCTAAAAGCTACATCAATCAGCAAAAAAAAAGGAATTGCACAATTAATGTTTGTAATCCAAAATTAAGCTAAAAGGTCTTATTTCTTTTAGAACCATTTCATCCACTTCAATAACGGAAGACTTTTTCCAGACACAACCATGTAAATATACATACTTCCTTTCGTTTAATTAGAACAGTATTTCTTTGGGGTTGCAATCGATGTTCAAACTATTTGGCCTCTGATTAAGTAACAGTGTATTTGATAACAAATAATATGAAGAGCAATGTCATTCAGGCGAATGTTTGATTCGATTAATTTGTGTAAAAAAACGTTAAAGCAGAATGAAAACAATAGCATGCTCTCCATTACCAAAAATTGCAACAGTTAACTAAAAATAACATTAACCTTAGTATATTTCTCTTTAAATATTTCAAATGATTTTTACATACGAAAAATTAAATCATTCTGTGAAAACTAAATACTTTCATTTTGTTACACAAGCACTAAAAACTAAATACAACTAAACACAAACATTTTTTTTCTGAATCATTTTAATTATTTCTAAAAACTCGTAATAGTTTTTTATTGAGTCAATGAAACATCAAGTTATGTTTTGGAAGAACTTCGCTTGAAATGTCTCGATTTGCATTAAAAATTTTAGCGTATTGATATATTTTTATTTTTATTCGCAGAAAACATTCATTTCATTACGTCATTGATAGGCATAAGAATTTTTTAAGCTTACAAATGATTTCATTAGTGTTATTTGTTAACTTTTACCACCCCTTAGAGTCAAAGACGGGTAGGGGGACAAGTAGGAATGGGTATTCAGTCGAGAGACAGTATTACATTTCGGTTCTATCACACATTATTTCAGGCATCCAATTGCTTAAGTTATACACAAAATTACATAACGAGATACGGTAACAGCCTTTAAAAATTTAAACATGATCAAAAGACAAAACAACATGTGAACTCAAATCTCACTCAGTGAACTACAACATGATGGAACAAAGTTTAAAAGTATATTAGCGTATAAATGTGAGAACCCGTTATACTATACTGCTGTTCATATAGCAGTGTCTCCAAACGTACGGTAAAGGAGATGGGACTTGCTATTAATGCGGAAAAAACAGAGGTTTTGATTTCAACTAATAAACCTCCTGATGTCTCCTTTGAAAACGGGTAACTATATTTTTGAAACTGTAAAACAGTTTTACTTACTTAGGAACTCGGGTCTCATGTAGCAACTATCTGAAAATTTAAATAAGCAACAGAATTTGTTTGGCTAATAGAAGTTTTCATGGCCTCAGAAACCAATTCAAGTCTTATTTCTATAAAAACCAAGTTGAGCATATATAAAACTTTAATCAGATCTTTTGCTCTGTATGGAAGAGAATGTTGGACCCTCAAAAAAGCAGAAGAAAAGTTGCTCATTTTTGAAAGAAAAATATTTGGATCTATTCAAGAAAGCAAAGAGTGGTAAATTCTTTACAATCATGAAATTTACAGGTAATATGTGGGACGGACATTGTAAGAATTATAAAAGCTTCACGTATTAGGTGGCTGTGCTATCTGTACAGACATGCTGATGCTTTTCCTAACGAAAAAGTAACTTTTTCGAAAATTGAACGGAACAAACGTAGAGGACGACCACCTACACAATGGTTAGACGATGTTGAAAAGGATATCAAATTAATGGGAATCAACCGATGGAAGGCCATCGTGACTGATAGAGTCAACTGGAAGAGGACCAGAGAGTCAACCTTGAACTGCAAAAGGCTGTTATGAAGAAGAATTATATAAGTACCCCATTTAATATATATATAACCATGAGCCTACTTCTTTCACGTGCCCTCAAGAATAACTCTGCGTATTCCCTGGGTATACGTACTACATATTTGAGACCACTGTATTAGAGAACTTGAGATTTTAACTTTTATCTTCAAGTCAGTCACTAGACTCCAATGCACTCAAAATTTATTCTAAAAAAAATAATATTTGATACATCTAACAAAAAACTGTTCAAATGTGAAAATATTTTTTATGTGCCAGTATAAATATGAACAGCTTCAAGCTCATTTCATGCGCAAAAAATAACGATATATTATATTTAACACAATTACTTTTCTAAATTTTTAACCTATTAAGACTTTACCTTTCTTCTAATTTTTAAACCTTTTTAAATCTAATACAAATTTTCCTGTACGATTTTACAATAAACTTTAAAAATAATCTAATTTTTTCTCAATTTTTCTAGCAAAAGGAATAAGAAATCAATTCAAGTGTATAATCAAAATCTAATAATTATTAAAGTTTCATTGTCAGAATGGAGCAATTATATGAGTGAGGCTTCATTATACAATAATATTTATTTTATTTCCTAATTTTAGCAAATGCAAAGATTTATTATTTTAATATATTTCAAAATCATGGGGAATTCCAGAGAAAAATAAAAGAATTTTCCCTTTTTAACAATAAGGAGCTCTTATACAATGTATTATTACTTTTTACAATGAGAAATTAATTATATTAAAAATTTTTATTATGAATCATTTTATGAAATGCTATGCATGATTTACACATGCAGACTTTATTATACGTGATATCATATTCGTTTTCTTTTGCTATCTTATTGTTTGATATTACTTTCTGGATATTGATAACATTCACAATTCCATTCAGGAAATCCACTGTCATTGATTGTTGATAAAGGAAATGGGGAGCAATTTACCTGCTTTTCGCCCACGTACATTATTAATCTGAAATTTCTTTGTGCATTTGCTAAACCAGAAAGTATTTTACATATTTTTATTTATATAAAATTTCTATAATGTTCCATTATTACTTCATTTTCCCCTATTATTCTGTTTCTTGATAAATAATTTGAATACATTGTAAATATAAAAAGTATATAATTACTATAATTTGAAAACACTATTTTTGTTTTGTCTCTTATTGTTACTTTCAACAGTGTCATATGCAATGCTTATAATATTTTACATGAAGTCTTTTCCATATATTACGATTATTAAAGTATATATTTTTTTCATTTCTTTAAGGAACCATGCTTCAAAATATTTAAATGCCAACAAATTACTTATTTTTATTCAAAGTGTGACAAAAAAGAGATATCGGTTATATTAATAGATTAGTTTATCTCATTTATATTCAAACGATGTAACTAATTGTTGCTTAAGAACAATTCTAAATTTTAAAAAAAGTAGTGCATCTCCATAAGTCTTGCTTTCAATACATAACATAAATATTTTCCTGTATTAAATAAAAAAATTGACAGTTATAGAGACTGCCGATAGAAGTGAAAACTTAGAACTCTTAGTATTAAAATTTGAAATTTCATAATGTTTGAATTAAAATTTTCAACATCAATCTGGTTTTCACATCTATTGACACTCCGAGCAACAACTAGATGCATGTTTATATGGTTTTTTTATTATTCAAATATATTACGGGCTGTACAAGATCATGACAAAATATAAATAAAATTCAATTGAAATAACAATTAATATACAATCATTATTTCTGGATAGTATTTGTATTTACTTAAATTTCAATGTACTTGATTTTTAACATTATTTTAATTTTTTGCATCATTGTCATCATTAATTTCAACAATACTTAACTTTTTGTACTTTCAATTATTTCATTTTGTTCTAAAAAAGATACAATAGGCTTATGGTAACTAAAGTAAGAGAGGAAAATGTTTGATTCAAATTTATCTAAGTATTGCATATAAAAACGCATCGATCGTCTTTATATTTTGTAGTCCTGAGTTTTCGATCATTGAACATATTTAAATTAAGTGTTTCATTTAGAAATTCAATTAGTGGTAGATTTTTATTATCTGCAAAGTTAATATTGAAGTCTCCACTTAAAACCATCGGCACATTATCATATTTTCCGCCAAATCTTTTTTCGAGTATTTCAGAACCTTCTTTTGTATAAATCATCAAATTTTCGAATAAAAATTGTTGTATCTGTCTCAGATTTTCCAGGCGAAATATAAACGGCAACCATTAATATGTATTGCCCATTCTCGGAATCGCAACGAGCAATGCACAGTATATACACATTGACCTTTTCACTATATCCATTCAATTTCACGTATAAGATATACACAACACTATACGTCATCTGTATAGCTACAGATATACTGCTTTAATCATGTCAGTGACGCGAACGCACGAGATTTCACCCATCCAAAAAGTGTCTAAGGCGAACAGCACACTGCGCGTGCGCCAGTCAGAGCATGTCGGTGACGCGAACCCATAAGATTTTCCCCTACCAAAAAGTGCCCAACGCCGCTAAAGAAGTTTTCATTTCAAAAATCAAAACGAATTAGTGTTTTCATTACTTAATTACATAGTTTGATAGTATCCAATAAAAATAAGCTAATAAAGTTTTATTAAAAAAGGATAGCATAAAATTAAAACCTCTAATTTTTTATTAACAGAATACGTTACAAATATTAGATGCTTTAAAAAAGGCATCTACAGCGTATAAATAACATCTATTAAAATATATAAAACAATGTTTCTCTCGTACATGGGATCCCTTGAGGACATTTAATAAAACTTGGTTTATTGTACTCTTTGCTTGTTATTTTTCGTCGCGGTAAGATTTGACAAAAGAAAAAAATAATGTTTTGCTGTATTTTTTTAAAGGAAAAAAACTTTTTCCTTGAACTTAAATCCTATTAAATATTTTTTCCGGTTTATTAAAACTATTTGAACTGATAGAATTAATTTATAGAAAAAGTGAGAAAATGGAATAGAAACATAAGTAATTCCCTTTCTTTTTACATTTCATCTTCTATTAATTTCCTTCCATTTAAACTGCATTTCAAAAAACTTAATGCTTCTATATAAGTTGCATCTCTTTTTTTTACTTGTAATTAATAATAAGTATTTTACTTAATATAATTTGTTGCTATTCTTATTGTGCTTTATCAAGTCCATATAACAGCAAACATTAATTGTTTGAAATTATTTCAGTCAAATTTAAAAGGGAAAATAAGCTGTTATCAGAACAGTTTTAGACTTAATATGACACATGAATTTTTCACCATGATCTTCAGTTTTGTTCCACATAAACGGAAAGATTTTGTACAGCAATATCTAAACCTTCCCTATCTAAAGGGCTCTAACTGACCCATTTCTGTACTTTATTTCATGAGAGCTCTTAGGGTTTTTGATTATAATTTTTTAAGTATTTCTCAAATAGATAATTCTATTTAGTTTACAACTTATTAAGGCTAGTAGATTATTTCTTTAAAACAAAGCAAAAAATTAACTTTTCCTGAATATGTGTACTCGACCCATATCATTAATATGCATAGGGTACCGCTCAATATCTTACATTTGGTAGTTTATTCATAGATTTATTCATAGATTATATTATAAAAAACCTATATTTTATGAATTTTAATCATCACGTAATGAAGAAACATTTTACTCGTTATTTATTTATTTATTACTGGATATGACTCGTTTTAAACATGGTAAAAAAAAACTGATAATTTTTTTTTCAGTTATACATCATGAGTTCAAAATTTCAGACAAAAAAAACCCACCGAATACAATTTTATAATATACTAAAATTAAAAGCGAAGCTCGTGCAGATACTACTGATAATTTAGCACTGTCATATCTATGCAAAAAGTAACCTAGATATGAGTTGTATTTTTATCCCACATGTAAGTAATAAATTCGTGCGTTTTTTTTATCTATATAAGTCTTTCTTACAATTAAAACCAACTATACAAAAGACGTCTTCTACAGGAACTCGGAAAACAAAAACAGCTGACTGAACCTCACAGAAACATTATTATGTAGAGAAATAATTACTGAATAGAGTAGACTGACAATTAGCAGGTGAAAAACTAGGTAACATCTAAAAAGGGAAAGTGCAAAGAAAGCAACCAAAATAGATCGAAAAACGCAAATGAGGTATGCCACACGGTAAGCTTTTTTCCCCAAAAGTGTCTCAATGTATACTATAAATCTTTCTTGGCGTAAAAAAATGTATTCAGAATAGTTGAATTAAAGCTTAATAAATTCCAGTAAAAAAAAAAAGACTCTCCTACTTCCCAAGCTTTTAAGCCTTTAACATCATTTATACAAAAAAAAAAATATTAGAATAGAAAGAAAAGAGTTAGGAAGCAAGAAAAATGGTGGTAAAAGATATAAAATTTGCTGTCCCTATTACAAAAAATGTATTTAAGGTAAATAAAAATATTGCGTACCACCTACAATAAATCTATACAATATTGGATCTAATATATACAGAAACCTGAACTTTTTCTCAAAAGGATAGATAGGCTAAATATATACAAGCCCCATCGTACCTTAGTCTCGAACCAGACTCAAATGAGATCTCGAATGAGTCTCGATCTCAAAGCAATATTACTAATAATCTGCAATTTTGTAGCTAAATCATACAGTTCCTTTTTATACGATGGAATTTTTATTATACCTCTGAAACATTACAATGCATATTCATATTGGTTTTTAGTTTAAATTCTTTGTCTGCGTGTAACTATACAAAATCGTATACCTTTATCAGATGGGTGAATACATTTTAGTACTTCATTTAAATATTAATTCAGTATTGTAAATGTATATGTCATATGTGGAAATTTCGAAAAAAAAATTTATATTCCAAACGATTTTCCCGTTAAACATTCAGATCAACTTAACGTAGTTTTATTTTTAACTAGATTCATCTAATTTGCATTTAACTGACAATTTTTAAGACGTTTAGATCACAAAAATACCCAAAAAATATAATCAAACATACTTTCATATGTGTGTTCTTATTTTAAAATACAACTACCTTCATGAATATTTACTGGTATTAAAAGTCTTAGAAAAGGAATTCGGAAGTTGTGTAAACATCGAGGGATATCTTAATTTCAATTTATGCTAATAAACTTCTCTAAAATTTGTTAATACTAAAAAGAGCCATAAAATTTAATCGTTCTCCGTCGGTTTTATAAATTTTCGGCACTTTTTATTTTTAACTATAAAATAAAATTTATGCTCTATCTAATGAAAGCAGTATATGTAGAAGTCGTTAAAACAAAATTTACTTATAAAAGCAATAGAAATTAAATTGAAACCGAAAGTAATGAAATAGTTAAGCAAAATACAGTCCAGCCACTGATATAGCTCTCTTGGGATTAATTTAATCTTTACAAATTAGCACCAAATGAGAATGAATCAAATTACTTTTCTAAAATTACGGCTTCTTGTTTGTTTATATGAACAAAGACTGTCAAGAACATGTCACATAATCCCAGCACCCCATGACCCAGCAAACCAATTATTTTTAAAATTTCCAAGGTCATAAGCCAACATACCATCGCAGTTCTAGACAAAAGTTTCATATTCCCTTAGGCTTAGCCGTCAGAAAACGGGAAATTAAAATTGATGGTGTTACTTAAAATTCGAATTTTCATTCTTCGTCCCTGGAATGTGGCATCTTAGAGACTAGACTAGTTTTTGTGTGAAATCTCTTTATTCTCAATAAGGATTTCTATGGAAAGGCGACGCCACGAGGTTTTTTTTCACGCTTTAATCTTGTCAATTTACTTGAAGTTTCCAGCTAAGGCCTGTTTCTTTACCAGAAGAAAATAAGATTTTTAAAATAAAATTCAAGGAAAATTCTTTTGAATTTAAAGGTAATCCTATCAAATTTTCAAGCGGGCTTTTTATTAACTTTGAAGTACTCTAAAAATTTTTATTTATATTTATAATTTATGTTTTATTATAAGACGGTTTTCAATTAACTGTGATTTTTTCCCCTTTTTAAATTATTTTCACAAATTTCAGCTCACTTGTACACATTAAAAGTATCGTAAAACTGAGAACTTGCAGAAGAATGTCGCTTCGTACTTGACTTCATATATATATAGTCCTGCTAAATTGCTCTAAATCTAAAAAACAAAGAAATAAATTAAAAGTAAAAAATTTTTTAAAAAACAAGATTTTATTTAAATGCGCTAAAAAGAATAAAATAAATTTTTCCTTTAAAACTTTTTTTTACTAGCAACTTATAACGTCATTACACATACGATATAAAAGCCTGTCGCGAGATTTAAGTACTCGTATTTACTTAGTTTGAAAATTTTGAAAATTAAAATCAATCTGATCAAGTTATTTAATTTACTTGTTAACTTACACAGATAAATCTCACGACAAGCTTTCATATGATATAAATTGTGTAATGACGTTATAAGTTGATAGTAAGAAAAGTTTTAAAGGAAAAGTTTATTTTATTCTTTTTAGCGCAATTAAGTAAAAGCTTGTTTTTAAAAAAAAATTTTTTTTACTTTTAACTTATTTTTTACTTTTTAGTTATCGCTGGACAGGTTTCTCAGTTTGTTCATCTCATTCAACGCATCATTTTTGCAAGGTCGTTTACCGGTTAATTTCGAGCAGTCTAGCTAAATGAATTCTCGCTAAAAGGGTATTAGACGAAAAACACAATTTTTTTAAACTCCATAATTTTTAAGCACTTCTTTCAAACTTCATACAGATCTCTGATAAAATTATTCTACATGCGAAAAAAAAAGTTTCGTGAGATTATGTTCATGAATGACGAGGTTATTAAATGTTTTGAGTACTTTTTAAAAATCATAAAAAAAAGTTTTCGGCATTTTATTTTCTAAAAGATTGATTCTAAAAGAGCAAAGCATGAGCTGATTTAGTATGGAATGTCGATTCATTTAAACGAAAAAAATCCATGCGCAATAATTTAGGCATAATTTTCATAAAAACGCATTAATTTTGACTTATTGAAGAAAATCGTAGAAAATACAAATATTGTTATTTTGTAATAAAAAATATACCATATCGTTTTGTCTGAGTCTCATAGATAAAATTAGATCACCTTTTTAAAAACGTCAAAACTTCACAAAAAAAATTATCCTAATCATTCTTTATTTTGCTTCGCTGAACACAGCGGAGTAAACAGCAAACAGGGGGAAAACAATTATGTGTTTTAAGGTTTTTAATTAATATCTTTTTAACTAATTGCAGTATCGGAATATAAATAGTCAAAGCATGCATTGTCATTCAAACTTAACGTGTATGCAAATTTCAGCTCAATCGATTGAAGATATCAGCTTCAAAATTGAGTTGCAAAATTCCACCCGAACAAATTACACTGCAAGTTAAATAAAAGCTTGTAAAAATAGAAGCACTGCAATACAGTACAGGTCAAAAATAAGATAGCTTCAGTAATACAATAGCAATCTCTTAGTCTTAGGAACTAAAATTGCAAGGTTAAATATAATTTTTAAGCTAGCCACACAATTTCCCCCTGTAATTTCCTAGTAGTCCTGAGGTAGAGGGAAAAGAACTGAAAGAGAAAGCTGCTTAACACTAAGGATAATAATAAGATTAAAAGAATACTAAATGTACTAAAACTAAGTTACTGATGCTAAATTTTAAGTAAAAATACCAAAGAAAATAAATCTACTTACTTAAGCTAGAAAATAGGATATACAAATAATAACAGTAATTTTAAGACAACTTAAGAGCTCACCAAAATCGTGATCTTAACTTGGCTTTAACAGGTTCTATTTCATGAAAGAAGTTGTATACAAGAAAAAATTAGTAAATGAATAAAATCAAATAAGAATTACATCATAAAATTCTTATACCCCCCCTCCCAAATCAATTCAGAAATTTTGGAAGTAAAAGATTAAGAAAAAAATTCAAAACAAGGCAATGGAAATTTTTATAATTGTAAATATATATAGGACATAGCAAGCAGAGTGGCGTAGTTGGGTTGTCGCTGGCCTTGTACGCCTACGATTGCGGGTTCGACCCCGGCCCAAGTCGGTAGACTTTCATGATACAGAAAATCAACATTTACTACGTCGCATGGTTATGAAGCATGTAAAAGATCCCTTCAGTGTCTGTTTGGCTTGGGTTCTTTCAGCAAAATTAAATTTCTAAGAACGGTTTCCCAGCGTCAGAACTCAGGTGCCTCCCTCTGGAGAGGAAAATGGGCTTCAAAATTACTAAATGAATATGGTGCCCCACCCTAAAAAGAGATACCAGCTCCAGGGGAGTGCATTAGGTCTGCAATGGTAAAACACCAAACCGCAGCCCCATTAGAAATTAAAAAATATTTATAAGATTTTTCACATTTCATTGAATTCTGACGTTTTCCAAACCTTATAAATTACTGAACTAATTCACTTTTGTTTTTTTTTATTATTTCTTGGACTTTTCCACATTAGCCTGCTGATTCGCATAGGGGAAAATTTTAGTAACATCAAACTAGTTTAACTCCTTTCATTAGGTCTTAAATCCGAAATTGGTTTTACACTTGCTAGGCTCCATTCAGAATTTTTTGCTTCTTTGTATTTTTTTAATTCCTTTTACACATTTATTTTGTTATTTTGTCGAATTTTTTATATTATTTCTTCGCATTTTTAATTATATTTATTTTATGTTTTTACACACACACATATTTCATAAAAATAACGATTTCGAAGTAAATAAATCCTACAAGAAAAATTTGCCGAGATTAAGCGTTATATCAATCCGTTATCGGCAGGATTTCTCACATTTACTCAAGCAGTAAACACACTAAAAATATTTATAGTCGAAGGGTTAAAATATGTTTATACTTCGACATGGAACACATTTTTCAGCAAGTTGATGATGCTTCCCCAAGGCCATATTTCTCTTCCAAAACAACAATTTATCGCTGAAAAAAGAAAAGAAACCCCTTCTCCCAAAACTGAACTCCGTTTATGATCGGAAGTGGAATTACAGGAAGTTTAAGTTATATGAGGATGAGAAGGAAATGGTCGCGGATATTGAGCTAAGATGAAACGGTCCAATATCCGGCCAAGTACTCCGGCCCTTCCTACAGGGGAGCTCTTGGCTTTGCTCTTTTGAATGAAACTTAAACTCTGTATTTTGATATGCCCCTTTGAATTTTTACAAAGAAAAAAATCATAACTCGGTCAAAGATCAGAAATTTAAGATATCAAAAAGAGTATTTGAAATTTTTTAAGTAAATTACTGGTTAAAAATGTTTTAACAAGTTTCTTAACAAAAAATGATTTTGTTATAAATATTTTATGTTGCATTTATTGAAAATAACTCAGAGTTTTTAAACTATGTAAACACCTATTAAAGCATTTTCCGTGTTGGAGCGTACGAGGTCCTAGGGACATAGTGCTGCTTCAAAATGTGTGACGTTAATCATAAATTAAACTATATACATACATGCATTATATCCATATATACGTACATTATATCTATACAATACCCCAATTTTCAATCATAATTTTTATCACCCCCTCCCCTATACAATCATAGCGTATAAAATGCAATAATAATGTACTTTGACGCTAAACCTACAATACAATTTTAATTATAAACCGTACAAATTAACAAGATAAGTATTAAACTTTGTATATGTTACTTATAAGTAATATACACTGGTGTGCAAAAATTAAGGAAGAGACGGTTTTTTCAATATAACTTTGTACAAAAGCATTCCAAATCAACACATTTAATACCGTAAGATCCCCAATACGTAAGGACATGAGTAATGTAAGCAACACTTACTAAAAGAGAAATCAGAGGGATAAAAAGAAGCTTTATTGAAAAAGTAGCATGGAGCGCAATGCGACTGAATGCCGAAACATCCCTGTGATGGGTGTCCAGCAAGAAATATCCGGTCTTTAGTAGGGGTCTAGGCAGGTTTCACAGCGTCTGCCCATGCTGAGAATGAGGGTGTCAATGAGTTGTTGAGACATTGCTGCCCATTCGTCTTGCAGCGCCAATCGAAGCTCCGGAATCGTTACTGGTGGTAAGGTACGAGCTGCCAAGCGTCTGCCTAGAAAATCCCATACATGCTCGATGGGACTGAGATCCGGAGATCGTGCCGGCCAATCCATACGCTCAATATCCTCACTCTCTAAGAGCTGTTCGGCAGCTACTGTGCGATGACATGGTGCATTGTCGTCCATGAAAAGGTACTGCGGACCCATAGCGCCTCTAAAAAGACGCACATATGGAAGAAGAATCTCGTTACAATAACGGGTCCCGTTGACTGAACCTGCGTCGAAGATGTGAAGGTCTGTACGAATACCAAGCATGATGGTCTGTACGAATACCAAGGAAGCTCACTTCCTCCCCAAACGAGAACACCGCCACCTCCATACCGGTCCCTTTCAATGATGTTCGAGGGATGATTGCGGCTTCCCCGCTCTCTCCAGATGAGTATGCGATGAGAATCGCTACTCAGACTGAATCTGCTCTCATCTGTAAAGAGTACTCGTCCCCATTCATTGTCTCTCCAATTCCGGTATTCCCGGCACCACAGAGAACGCCTTCTCCGATGGGCAGGCGTTAGAGGTACACACCGTACAGGGCGTCGTGCAAACAAACCACCACCGTGCAGTCTTCTGGCCACGGTAAAACGCGATATCGGCCGTCCAGTCGCCTGTGTCGTGTGTCTAGCGATTTCTCCCGCTGTCTGCCGCCTGTTTCTTCTGGCCTGTAAGGCAATATACCGGTCATCTGCGGGTGTGGTTCCTCGTGGACGACCACTACTGAACCCCCGGATAGCTGTTCCTGTAGTTTGAAATTGTCTCCAAAGTCGTGAAACGATGCTGTGAGCAATTCCGAACTCTGCAGCCACACTTGTCACACTGCGACCTTCCTCCAACTTCCCAATGATTCGACCTCGGGTAAAAGCATCCAGATGTCGTCTAACAGATTGGTTATTCGCCCTTTCTCGCTGAGGCAGCAACTCGGTGTGATTTTAACTGCTGTACGGTGTGCAATCTCTTTGCCAGAAATACTAATCTTACACCGACAACATGCTTTACTACTCAGACACTCCCCCATTACGTCTACCTGCATATCTGCGCATGTGCTACCGTACATCACCTCACTTAATCTCCTGATTGGTCTTTCTGTCCGCTCTGCCTCTTCGTTCAGCTGATACGCTAATTTTTCGACTTCGTCCTTAATTTTTGCACACCAGTGTATATTTTAAGTATATTACTTTTAAGTAATAGCATAATTATTATGTTATTTTTCCTTTCTCTAATTTTTAAATTGAAACAGATTGCAAAATGACATCTATTTTCCAGAATCATCCACTTCTTAAAGTACAAATATCATTAGAAAAATAGTCTAATCTACGTCGTTCTACATAGGTTATGAAGAGTAATTGTGTTATTTTCAATATTTAAAGCGAAAAGACTTCAAAATATTTTAACCCGCGCACTCTATACTAACGTTAATGGGTGATTGAGTCACCCCAATCTTTTTTTTTTATAATTATTTTTATTGTGCACGATAAAAGTCGCAATTCCAGTGAATAATTTAAGAGAAAGTATTACTTTCAAAGACTTTTCAATTTTTCTTTGATTATTTGAGAAAAAAATCCAATCAAACTGAACTAAAATGCTGCAAATGTGCTTGACTTTAATAAAGGACACAAACTGTGCCGGTTTAAGCTCATTTCGGGCCCAGGGCGCAGAAGATCTACGGGCCCTCATTTCACTGTCAGATCCATTATCTGATCTGGTTAAATCCAGCTTATCTGGGTGCCCGTCTCAAGTAGATAAACATACTCTGTGCCCCACGTGACTGCTCCCGGATTAGAAGTGTATTCAATATAAAAATATGGATGTTAGTTCTAAAAGGAATTATGTTAAACGTTTTCATTAAACATTTGAGAATACTCGTAAAAATAAATCTTAGACAATAATCCTTCAAAGTTCACTCTGCGTTTTTCCATATATCATAACACTCTCTTACATGGAAAAAAGAGCAACAGAAATACATTATTTCAACTTCCCTAAATGAAATTAAACACACCAGAGAGGGGATGGAACTAACCATGCCAATAAGTTCGAAGGTCAATCAGATGATCAGCAAATGTATTCTACTGTCTAGGTGAAAAGCGAATTAAGAGAGTCTTTCTTTTCTTCCTACAGCTAACGTACAGTATTTCAATAATAATAACAGTGATGAATTTTTTATCATCTTAAATTTTTTCGATTCTGGGGTTTTTCTCTGAAATAGTATTTTAGATTTAAAAAGAAAACGCAATAAAAAATTTCTCATTGTGGGATTATAGCAAATCAAGCAAAATGTTTTTATATGGTTATAGGATCAAAAATAGTTAATAAACGTGTTGAAGCTTTTATTTTCGACGACGTAATATCACTAGATGATATAAATAAATTATACTAATGTAAATGTGTGTTTTTTATTAAGTCAGAAAGTATTTTGTTCTACTTCGTTTCAGTAAATTAATTTTCTTAAATGTTTTATTTTCGATATCCTCGCACCCCTCTCGTGTGGTTAAAAACGCCCCACCCCCAGGGGGCGTGATAAGTTGTAGGTGTGTGTAGTTTGAAAAACGCTGAGTTAGGGGATTTTGTCATAACGCTGAGTTAGGGGATTTTGTAATACATGCATGTCCATAAATTAAGGATAATTCAGAATCACACAGAAATTGAACTCTAAAATAAAAATTTCACCCGTAGAATTATCACACACATCTTGAGGAAGAATATGCAAATTACAGGAAACCACCAGATGTCGTGGATAGTACGTCACAATGACGAGAGTGTAAAAGAGGGGTATATAAGGAATGGTGGCAAAGAAGTAAAATTGTTCACAAGCGCTTTAAAAGCCTTTCAGTGCAATAACCGCATAGTTATGGCACAAAAGAAGCATTTGGATGATCTTTTACGTGGTAGAATTATAGGACGACTGGAATGTGGACGTACCCAGATGGAAGTATTCGAGTAACTTGGAATCGCCCAGAGTGTCATCTCCAGGCTTTGGCAACGATTCCAAGATGATGGTAATGTGAGTAGATGTTACAGCACAGGTCGCCCCCGAGTTACAACGCCGAATGAGGACCGGTATTTGGCAGTTACTGCCAAAAGAAACAGTCGGAGCACAGCATCAGACCTATCTCGTCAGCTCTCTTCAGCTATCGGTACGACAGTTTCAAGGCAGACCGTGTACAGACGCTTAGGACACATTGGTCTATATGCTCGTAGGCCTGTCAGATGAGTTCCCCTTACCGCAACTCACTGTAGCCTGCGATTAATCTGGAGTAGAGAGCATGCATTGTGGACACTGCAACAGTGGCCTTGTGTGATATTTTCCGACGAGTCCAGGTTTAGTTTGCAGTCTGATTCTCACCGGACTTTCCTATGGAGAGCGCCAGGTACCTGTTACCACCAAGAGAACACCATTGAACGACACCATTACGGTGGTGCAGGATGGCTCGTTTGGGGAGGAATTATTCTTGGTTCCAGAACTGACCTGCATGTCCAGAGTTTAACGATGACAGGCTTCATCTATCGGGATGTCAATCTGGAACAACATGTACGTTTGTTTCGGGGCGCCATGGGTGCTGAATTTCTGTTTATGGATGACAACGCCCGCCCTCACCGTGCAAACATTGTAGATGAATGCCTTCAATCAGAGGATATCACCCATATGGATTGGCCAGCATACTCACCGGACTTGAATCCAATAAAGCATGTTTGGGATATGCTTGGCCGATGAATTGCAGTCCGTCAACCCCCTTCCACCGGTCTACCGGAACTTCGGAGGGCATTGCTTGATGAGTGGTGTAATATTCCCCAAGATCAGATTGATAATTTGATACTCAGCATGCGTAGGCGTTTTAAGGCCTGTATTGCATCGTCCGGGAGACATACTCCATATTATCCATCATACTAACCATGTTATACTGTTTTTTTGTAAATAGGTTCTTTTTTGAAATTTGCTCCAGGGAGTAAAAATTGCATTGTTTATTAATTATGTCAAACATATAGCATCTTTTTTGCTCTTTACCTTTTGTTTAATAAATAGACTTTACAAATAAGTCAAATTTGTTTTGCTTCTGTCTCTTTCTTTGCCTGAACTTCATTATCCTTAATTTATGGACATGAGTGTAAATTAATAAAATTACTCACTTTTAAGGCGATATGGTACCCTAAAAATCATTAAACTGTCGAAAAAAATTTTATTGGCTTATTTGATACCCCGAATCTTTATAAATATGCCTGCAAAATTTCAAAGCTTTACCTGCATTTTTTATTAAGTAATGGAGCAATGTTTGATGCTAAACAGCAACTACCACGCCTACATTTCAGATTATCTGCTAGAAAAGAGCCTGATAAAAAATGAATTAATTATTTTTCTAATGCGCATCAATGAGATTGACATTATTTATGCAGTAATAAATCATTTTAAGAAAGAATTGTGCAATTCATGCAAAAATTCTAGTTTGTGAATTTTTTACTGGAAGATCAAATGGATTTGGTCAAGATTTAAAAGTTGTGCGTGTTTTTATGATATTATTATGAATGAAATTAAAACTTCAAAACGGATTCTCCCAAAGCACAAATACTAAATCTCATTTTGATAACTCAGATAATTAAAAATCTAATTCGCAAGAATAGAAAAACTCTCCCATTTTTATATATTTGTTTTTGGTGATATATATATATCCCATGTGTGCGAGATTCAACACTTTTATTATTAAAATATTTTAAGATATTTATTTAAACAAATGCACATATACAGTTCTTAGATTTTGATGTATTTTACCAATAAATTGTTATTTGATTTTGCTTTTATTCGTGTTCAATATTTAACATGCGAAGGCTTTTAAAATCACGAAAATAAAAAATAAAGGAATGAACATCTTTTGTACTTGTTGTGCATTAGCT
Organism: Trichonephila clavata; assembly: GCA_019973975.1. Lineage (NCBI taxonomy): Eukaryota > Metazoa > Arthropoda > Arachnida > Araneae > Nephilidae > Trichonephila > Trichonephila clavata. Next base: position 154,249 of record BMAO01030263.1, read on the forward strand.
CTGAGCATGGAATTAGCTCTGAAGTGTGTGTATTTATTTTTTTTATAATTATTAAAATAAAGTTTTATGAAATATTGATCTTTCATTCGTTTTTTTCTATATATTCATTATGGCAGTATACTGTTTAATTGTTCTACATTTGTGCAATTTTTTATGGTAAGTAGTTTTAAATAAGCTAATTAACATTTCATCAAAGTTTCAGACTATTCGATGAATATTATATCATGCTATTCATGGAATGAGAACATCAAACTCATATTTCTCCATGTTGAATTTTTGTACGTGTACTGTTATTCAAAACCCTAAGGCTTTTTTGATAATTGAAGTATGGGTTTGAATTTTTTTATACATGTTCTGAAATGTATATTTTGTAAAACTGTGCATGGAATTAGCTCTAACATGTGTGTTTAGTACATTTTCTAAAAAATTTCAAAATCGAAATTAATGTTTTTTTCGGAATTTTTGGAAGTTTAACTATAAAAAAATTAATAAAAAATTAAAGAGCTGCAGCAGAAAAAGTCCCATGCACACTTTTATGTAGTATATTATAAGGTACTTGGAAAAAAAATTTTGAAAGAAAAGAGATTTAAAAAAGCCTTAGAAATTTTAAAAAATTTTAAAGCTAAAAAAAATTTTAATTTTACAAACATTTTGCAACAAATTAAAAAAATTTGTATGGAATTATTGTTAAATATTAACTTTTATAAAATACAATTAGAACCAAATATCAAATATTAAAAATAAAAAAAATTTCGAAGATGGTACCATATCACCTTAAATGAAGAAAGAATTTTATAGAAAAATTACCTTATTTTAGAATGAAATTTTTTTTCAGTTTAAAGATAAATTGAATTCTACATTTTAATACAGCTTTTTCTTCATGAGGTAAATTATCATTTCATAACCATCTCAAGATTTTAAAAAATTTAAAAGAAATTTCGAAATTCCTCTTAAAATAAAGTTATTACAAAAAATTTAATAATTCTATTCTATAATATATATAAATATATATATATATATTTTATATATTATACACATATATAATGATAGAAAACACAGTTAAGCTTACAATAAAGTTCATTCACGAAGAAAATTTTAATCTCTATATTTTTCAGGCCATTAAATGATTTTCACAGTAAAGAAAATCAATTTAAAATTAGAGTACAGCATAATGTTCAAAAGCAATTTACTAGAGAGAATAAAACATTCTTTTCTAAAACTCGTCATATAAATCTGCTGTTATGGACCAAAAAAAACTGAAATTTTTTTTGTACTAAAATTTGAAACTACACTGCTGGCCACCGTAAATGCAACACCAAGAAAAACGAGATAGCACAACAAAATTTATTTTGTAGATAACATGTTGACCAAGTATCAAATGATTAAATTTATATACTTCTGTGAAGTTTGGTTCCTGCCAGAATCTATAGCCAGAGTAGCCACCATTGTTGGAGATCACCGCTGCCACACGCCTCAGCATTGATTCAAAGAGACTTTAGATATGTTCATGGGGTACAGCAGACCAAGCAGCTGCCACACGTTGCCAAAGTTGATCTGATGTGGCAGATGGGGGTGTAATCTGGGTCAATCATTGAGCAACCATGGACCACATGTTTACTATCGGCGAAAGATTCGGAGAGCGAGCCGGCCAGGGAAGCAATTCAATCTGGTGATTGACGAAGAAACTTTGGACAATGCGTGCCACGTGTGGTCGCGCATTATCCTGTTGAAATATGGCCAAGCCCTGAAGATAAGGAAGGAGTACTGGCTCCAACACCTCGGAGATGTAGCGCTGGCTGTTTAAAGTCCCGCCAATGCGTACTAGAGGAGTGCGAGAGTGATATCCAATACCACCCATACCATAATACCTGGTGCAGGACCAGTGTGGCGGTGCATAACGTAGCTGTTCAGCATGCTCTCCCCACGGTGTCTCCAGACTTGAATCCGACCATCGTGGTGTTGCAGACAGATGCGTGATTCGTCAGTAAAGACAACTTCATTCCATTTTGCAGCCCACATCCTTCTTTCATCGCACCATTGGCGGCGGAGACATCTGTGGTTCTGCGTCAAGGGTAGACCAAGCAATGGACGTCTTGCGGACAGACCACTCTGCTGTAAACGGCGTCGAATGGTACGCGCAGACACTGAATGATGCGTTACAGACTCAATGTGATGTGCTATGGTTCGTGATGTGACTGAGTGGTCCGTCACTGCCATTCGCCCAATTAGCCTGCCCTCACGTGAAGTGGTGCACTGAGGTGGACGCGATCGACCACGTCGGTCCGTCGTACCCTCTTGCATCCAACGGTCACATATCCGCATTACAGTTGTTTAGTTTCATTCAACACGACTACCGATTTCCCTGAAAGATAATCCACAATCTCGGTAGGCCACTATCCTTCCTCTGTCGAACTCGGATACTTGATCAAAAGCTGATCGCTGTTTTCTACGAGACATAACTGATCGTTTTTTGAAAAAAACCACAAGAAAAACACAATTGCCGAACTTGAAATCGTTGAAATCTCCAAACCTTAAATAGCGCTTTGATGTGGCGCCACAGGCGTGCGTGATGTGTGGCTGCGCTGAAATTCTAATCATTTGCATATCTCACCTCCGCTAATGCATGTTGTAAATTTCATGTTATTTGCGTGCTTCCTTCAGGGTGTTGCATTTACGGTGGCCAGCAGTGTAATATAGAAGATTCAATATTTCCTTTGTGTGATTGTTATTTAGAATAATTTAAGTCATAATATTCTGAACTTTTGTGGACTAATACCGAAAAGAAATAGCACACACACACACTTTTCTGTTATTATAGAATAATAGTAGTAAACATGATTATGTGACAAAAAATAGTACTTTTTCAAAACTTTTTAAGTTTGTACTCTTAGAATTATTCTACAGGCTTAAACTTATGATACATATGTTATGGGATGATAAAACACAACTAAAAAGGGCTCATAGCCGAAACACAAGAAATGGCTCTCTATAAGTTCTCTGTTATGAAATAATAAAAAAGGGAAAGACGAAATGAAGAAAAGGACATCGAAGTTTGCTGTTCCATTCAAGGAAATCAAATTAAATACACAATCACATAAACTGCTTGAAATTTTGGCCCCCTATAATATTACTGGCATTGGACTATCCATTGAGGAACCTATATTCATTAAAGAAACGCTCTTGGTACTGCAATTCTCTGCAGCACGTACAAGTAATGCATCTCGGCCTTCTCTTGTTACGTGTATGTATTCCATCTCACTGGTGATTCCCAACACAAATAAAAGAACTGTAGTGAACAGCAGTTTTATTGCATTCACTGGGAAGCACCCACTAGCACTTAACCGCTAGAATTCTGATCATGGATTGTACAGTGATTTATAAAAGCTTTATTCTATTTACTGCTAATGTTTACAACTAGTTTAGGAACAGTCTTTATACATAAGCACATTGAAACTTTGTGAACACATTTTGAAGACAAGCAGTAACGTAAAGACAAATATAAAAAAAACCATCCATGGTGTTCACTCATTTTTAGTTACTTCATTTTATAACTATGATTTAGTTCTGCTCTATCGAATCTACTTGTTCCAAGTGTTTTATGGTCCTCTTCTGAAGTTACTTGTGCAAACATGGATAGAGCTGAAATAAACTGCAACTTCTCTTTAAATATATAACAGTATTCTTAGGCGCAATCAAGATGAGAGATTATTCATTTGAATAGAAATATTTCTTAAAGTGGGAAATCATTAAACACTTCAAGAGCTATTAGCAGATTTAACTTTGTATCGTAACTTTTGGATTAAGATGATTTCTAGTTTCTCGAATTATTTAGCTATGTTGCAAAATACAACCATTTTCAGTTTAAGTTGTTTAATTATTCTTTTTACCTCAATATAAGGCTTATTCTTATTTTAATTTTCAAAGTGACTGATTTTACAGTACAATATTTACAAAGCTAAGAACAGTTTTATTTCTTATTACATCTTATGAGAGAGTGTCACCACAAAAAATGCAAATACATTTAAGTCTTATATTTATAATTGTACCAAGATGTATCCTTTTATGCAAGGAATATTCACTTTAAAATGATGCATAATTTATCAACAAATTTCACACACACATTATCAAAAATTATCATTAAAATACACAAAACATGTAAATGCTGTTCATTTCCATTACAGCTAAATGATTTAAGAAGCATCCATAATCCATAGTCTTAGAAATTTTTACATTCGATATAGATTTAAAAATTTCTGAATGATGTTGCGATTGAAATAATTTAAGAAATATAATGAAAAAAATTTTAATACAGTTAATGGTTTTCGCTTTCTTTTGGATCAAAGAAAGATCTTATAAAGAAATAAACATCAGAAAGTAATGCTTTCAATAATTTATGTAATCCGAAGGATACAACTGAAGAAATGTAACATATGTAAAACACAGGGGCGTAGCTACCACCGTAACAGCCTTATCAATGATACAGGGCCCCTAAGCTTTTGGGGCCCCACCTAGCCCCAAAAGCTTAGCTACTGGTGTAGCTTGGACTAGCTACACCAGTGGTAAAACATCTGGAATAATAAGAATAAGATGAGTAGAATGGCTTTCAAAAGTTAAGTATTTGGTTTTCGTATTTAATTTAAAACAAATGAACATTAGAAACTGAAATTTGAAAGAATTGTGCTTTAAACATATATAAGGGTTTTAAATATTTATAAAAAAAACAGCATTATTCATAAAGTAGTTATTTTTTGAGATGTCCATTGTTCGATAAAAAAGAAGTCAAAAATTTTTATCTAAAAAAAATAAGTAGTTTTTAATAAGAAAAAAAGCGTACCCTTCCCTATTTGTAATGTATCGACTTTCTATATGAATTAAATTGTTGAACACTGGAATGGGAAACAGCCTTCTACATGAAGAACACCTTGTTCACGCTTCTTTAAATATATCAGCAGAAGGCTGAAGTGGTTCCAAAATTGCTGTTTGACATTCAGATCCAGAAATCGAGCTAATTATTCCATTAACTCTAAGTTTTAATTCTTAAGATATTCATTAACTAGTCTAGCTTGGTGAGGTAGTGCATTAACATCCATTGGGATGAATTCATCACAAATAGCATCAGCTTATGGTGTGATATAAAGAATAAGAATTTCGTCTCGGTATTTCACAACAGTCAGTGTTCTTTCGTGGAGGCCATTGCAGGTGGGAATGACCATCCACAGAGATTACAGCTCTAACAGCCTGGTTGCACTTCTTCTATGGCTGTCTTTTTCCACAGACAGATTGGTAAAATCTGGTGTTCTCTTCAAATCAGCAACACGACCTCAATAACTCTCCAAAACAAACCGGGGCTCGTCTGTGAAGAATGCCGAAACATATTTCTGGCTGATCCTGGAAGCTTACTTTCTTTCTCAAGATGTAAGACTACTTCTGCATTACCAATTAAGGGAACCAGGCCATCATATACTTTCAAAAAATCGATTTTTCAATTTTAGTAGTAAAAAATATGCATATTTTTCTGAACTTAAAAATGTATAATACTTATATGTTTGTTGATAAAATAGCCCTAAAATATGAAAAATAAAAATGTAAACAAATGACCACGCCCCTTTTTACCCTTAGTTTTTTCACTTTTTCTGTGTGTGAAAAGCATATTTTTTTGCTTTTCGGTACATTTTTTAAAAAAAACTATTGCACTATAAGATTCCAGATTTGTAATAATTCTATACAAGATGCCTATGCATATAGTGAACCTAATTTTTTTTTCTATTAAAATAGTGCCTAAATTTTAAAAAATGGTTTTATGCATAAAAAAGCAGAAAAATAGAAATTTTCCAAATTTCAAAGTTTTATAATTTTTTTAAAGAAACTACACTAAATTTTCACTTAAAAAAATAGATTCACTGTCTTTTGTGTATTGTTTTAATTATGTGTAAAAAATATTTTGCATAAAAAAAGATACTTTTTTAAAAAATGGTACCTAAACATAAGTATGTATTATGAGTTCTCAAAAATTATGTATTACTTTAATTTTGTAGGGAAAAAAACTTTTGAAGTAAAAAGTTATTTTTGTAGTTCTACAGAATAATTAAATTATTTTTATTAAGAACGTAAAATATCTAAGCTCTATTGAAAATTTTAAAAGATATACGTCTCATAAACAAAGGGTCTTAATTTTGGCATTTTACACTTCCGAGCATGTCCTGGTTCCCTTAAGAGGAGAATACAAGGAATTGTCATATAGCATATTTGAACATGTACTCATTTTAGCAGGCTAGAAAGCGACCTTTCTCAAGAGTTGTAACCACTAAGTGGCCAAAAACAGAACTTCCTAATACTGAATTTCATTTTTAAATTGATCCCATAGACCAGCGGTTCTTAAACTTCCGATCTCTGCGGCTCTCTTTATGTATCAGCTTGACATCACGGACCCCCAAAATTTTGAACACTTCTCGCTGCCTCCCAACATATGGCTGAGTGATTTAAAGGTTCCTCAATAGCCCTAAGACTATTTATACAGAATTTTTAACACTTCCTTTTTTTTCGTTTAAGATAACAGTAAATATCTAATTATATATGTATATAAAAGGATTAGAAAACACTAGTTTTAAATAAATAATGTGGGAGCAAATAAACAAATAATACAGGCGCAAATCGATTAGGAAATCGAGATGGATGCAATCGTTATCGTATCTGCACGCTATGTGAATTCATTTTTTAATCATTCCACGTTGTTTCTACTATATGTTTTTTGAAAATATTACGTTTTAGTAACAGCTATGTCGCTGTAAACATCAAAAAACTAAATTAATATTCTTGATCGAAATACATCTTCTAATAAATACTTTTATTGTGGCAATTTAGTGATCCAGTCTAGAATGACACATCTTTAAATTTTTCCACGAGGTCTTTCAGGATCTGTAAAATAGGAAAATCTTAATATTGGATGAGAGACCTTCGCGGACCACCGGGGGTTCACGGACTACAATTTAAGAATGTCTGTCCTAAACAATGAATTACAATGTGAGACGCATATAGCAGTATTAGCTTGAGATAGTTTCATTTTAGTCTACCTGGTCGTCCCCCATGTTAACAAATAGAATGAACGACACCTGTTATACATGACAAACAGTATCATAGTACCAGCAACTAAAGAGATCAGATAGGTGAGCTCCACACAAGTTACAGAAGTAGAATATTTCACTTTCCTCCGACTGATGTATTTCTTTCATATAAAGGACCAAATAAAACACACTTTTTGTTTTTATTTTCATTCTTTAAATAGTGAACCAACTATTTGTTCCTCAACTTCTGGAGTTCGATCTATTTCAGAATATATAAAAGTAAAAAAGCTATTGATAATAAAATCAATACTTGTCCTCAAAATAAAAGTGAATTTATGAGTTTTTCTCTTTGGTATTCGGTAAAAAAAAAGTTCAATCTTAAAATTCTTGTTCATGAAAGTGCTGAAGTCTTTCCACTATATATGAATTCAATTTTCGTTAAATGAAAAAAATATATATATTAAAGTAAAAATTCCAATTCATAGATTTGTCAAAGTTCAAACTTCCAGTACGCAATATTGATTGAAATTTGAATTCGTACAAATATTGATTTTTAAAGTACTTTTTAGGATTTATTTTCTATTGGTTTATACATCTTTTTTATTACTTTTAATTCCGTGACGCTATTTGGAGTTTTAAGACAGTGAAGAACTTTACCTTTCTTGGAAAATTCGCCTCAGCTTTTAAAGTTTTTATTATTATGTGTTTGCTATGCACTTTTTAGTTTAAAAAACGAGAAAATAGATCAAACGAGAGTTATCTAGGAAAAATTTCACATAATATATTTTTGCAGCAAGCAAATAATCATCACTTTTATTTTTCCCGGAACAAGTTCTATTCATTTTGATGTAAATCCTCAAAATTATTTTCATTAACATATTTCTAATGACTTTTAAAACTGTCTTCCTTTTATAATTAAAACCATTAGATTATAACTTTTAGAAATTTTTCAAATATATAATTATTTTAAGTTGATACAAATATAGTCTTCTTAAAACTATTACAATTTTTATTTAGAAATATTGTAAGCATTTTACTTGCAATATTCTCAAACTTTCAATATTTGTGACTCAATTTCCAATCATAATTTTCATTGCGCCCCTCTCCATACAATATCAATGTATTAAATTCAATATTAATGTCCTTTGATGTAAAGCTACAATACGACTTTAATTATAAGCCGAACAAATTATGAAGATGCATATTAAATTTTGTATATGATAAGCCCATGGGTCACTAGTAATTATTAAACTTGTTCTTTGCTCAGTATTGATGAATTAGTGATCAAAATACACTGATACAATTATAAGTATATTAGTGCAAATATGTATTTTATTTTTTATTATATCAGAATGTATTTTGTTTTGCTTTCTTTCAGTAATTTAATAATTTTTCTAAATAATCTTTAATTTTCGACATTTCGATATGCTCACTTCCCCTAGAAGAGCGCGCCCCACAGTTTGAGAGAAACGCTGTGTTAATATTATGTTATTTTTCGGTACTATTTTACTTACTTTTAAGAATGTATTATTAGTTGCAACAAAATATAAAAAAGAAATCCTGTTGTTGTTGTGGCTAATCCTCAGTCTGTCTGACGGAGTCAGACAAGACCCAAAAAAAAGACCATTGACCCTTAAGAAGTCCAAAACCAGGAGGGGAGAGGAAAAAAGGTCCTCCCTCGAAAGTCCCAAGTAGTCCAAGATGTGATCTGGAGAGGCTTGCTGAGTCTTGCCCTTGGTGCAAAGAGAAAAAGTCTTCCTGCCTCCACAAAAGGAAAGACTCTTTAAGTGGAAAGAAATCCTACACTAAGTTAACTAACACAACAATATTTTATTCAAACTGTATCTTTCTTTTAAAATAATATACAACATCCAGATTAAAACTCGAAAATATGGAGATAACTCGCATTATATTACTGATAAGCTAAATGAATTTATTTTAAAACTTTACCTTGCAAAAATACAACCTTTAACCAATAAAATTAGATGTCATACAATTAATAAAATAATTGCTTAATTCTTTTTTAAAAGTTACTTTCAATAAAAAGATAAATAGAGAAAAAATTGTTATAATATTTGAAATAATTTAATATTTTCTCGCCTTATTGAAACTATTTAGTGGTCAATGTAAGACTAAAGATTAATGCCATTTTCAATAAAAACCAATGTGATACATCTATGAAAAAATTTATTCTTTTCCAGGAAATTGCGTTGTAACTAAATCAATCTGACTATGTACCAATGACCGTGGCCTTACATTAACTTATTTTCTTTCTATTTTATATTGACATTATCTTTATTGTTATTCGGGATAATAATGGTGATGACAAAGACCATAATGATCCTATGAGGTGCTTTAACAAAGGTTTGATTGCTTGTTGACGAGAACGACTTTTTCTTTATACATTATTTATCTGCTCACAAATACAGTATAAAATTGCAATTCATTAATTTAATTGAAAGGGAAATAAAAATTAATTGTTGACAATGTTTCATCTAATAAATAAATGTTTAATGACAATATACATTTAACCACTGTATATTTTCAGTTCCTAATAGAAATTCCTTCATACTATCTATGCAGCTACTCTAGTTACATGCGGCTAAATAATGCACTTATTCCAAACTTCAATTCAAATGAAAAGTGTTTTAAATTTGCATGGACTTAAAACATCTGTTTATTTTTCACAAACACAAATTCGTTTTGAAAAATAAATAGCATTTAAAATCAGATCAATGCTATTGATTGAACTAATAAACAATACAAATATAGTAACCAGTCATTAATTAACTGAAAAGTTTATTACTAGTTGTTTGAAATGATTATAAGCCCGGTGGTAGTGTATCGTGCTTGCACACCACAGGTTCATGGTTCTAATCCCGGGCTGGGCAAGGTCGATACATCCTTTCATCGGCCTGATAATTAAGTACCAAGCTTCCTTGGGAATAAACACTAGAAGGTTCACGTCAGACTGGCCACCTGATTGGAACATATTCTCAGGCATCTCACCATCCAAGGTCACGAATACTGAGATGGGCACAGTAAGCCTTGGATTTCATGGGATGTTACGCCACTGAATTTAGTTTTAGAAATGATTTTAAAAAATAGGTTACGAATAATTAAAATATGTTACACAACGACTGTTGGAGGGTTTCATAACACAGTAATTTTGAACCTACCATTATGGACGGAATTTCTTCAGTGATAGGGGAATCAAAATATAGTTAGAGCAAAACGAGGTTTATTCTCAAGAGAGAAGCTCATTGATATGGGGGTAATGAAAAATAGTTCAATCTTCGTAATTAATATGAATTAGCGGCAGATAAAAGTAGCACGAGATCTTTGGCGACAAATCCTTTTTTCTGAGTCTCAGTCAGATGACAAACAAAGCTACTAAGCTGCTATCTCCTTTCCCGAACATTGAAACTACATCCCTTGAGGATTTTGAGGAGCCAGGACTAGAATCCATGACGGTAATAGAATGCTGAATGCCATGGATCTCACGAGCATCGCAACTAAACTACTATGACCAAATTGTTTCGAATTTAAAATTTCTTGACGTATCCCACTTTAAAATGTGGCAGGAAGGATTTAATCTTGTTCTTAAATTAGTAATATTTTTATTCTTGTTATTTTAGCGTTATATTTTGTAAAAGTACCTCTGAAGTCTATGCTTAGCTTTGAGTTTCCGCATGTGAAAATCTCGGCCCGAACTCGACGTGGAGGATGGAGATTAAGTCATAAAAAATTACTAACATAAGTATTATTAAAGCCAGTATAAAAATTAATTTCGGTTAAGATCTATTCGCAAAAACAAGCTACTTGTATCAAACACAGTACTTATCTGACAGAACTAGCAGGGACGCAAGCAACTGGAACTAAAATCATCTAAAAACATAGGTTTATAACATGCAGACAAAGGTTTATCAGTCTGTAATCTTTAGACTAATGAGCCATTTGGAGTCCTTCTCCTGAGCGAAAGTTAGAATCAATCGGAATTTGCTCCATAATTCTGACATTGTCTTAGCCAATTTACTAGCATCAATTCTCTGTTACTATCTTCCAATCTTAACTCTACTTCAATTTTTTTATACTGTCGACTCTCGATAATTCGAATTTGGATGGACCAATGAAAAACTTCGCATTATCAAGAGTTCGAATTATCAAGAGGGTAGGAAAAAACTCCCAAAATACACGGAGAGAAATTTTGTTCTAACACATTTAAATTTGAAACTATGTAATAAAACAACAATTGTAAATATGTATAAAATTATTTTAAAGTATTTTTAAAAAGTACATATTATACAGAATAAATATTATACACAGAAGTTAAAAGTCCTGTATTAAAAGAATGCATTCAATACATGCGTACACAATCCTACGCATCTCTTCTTCACAATAGAGGAACATCCATTCTGAACACATGTGTAGCAAGGCCACGTGCTAAACGAAAGATATCAATGGCTGACAACAGTGCGGTTAGTGTATTGTCCACTTGAAGAAGAAAGCAATAAAAGTGTCTTTTAACCTGAGGAACCGGAAAACACAAAGATGGGGTAGCAGACAGATGGTCATCAAAGGGGCTATGTTTCAGGGGAGACACGCAACGGCAATACAACGCAAAACTTATAAGCTCCAACCTGTTTGCTACAAGACTGTACATGATAGTAAGTGTTCGAATGGTCGAGAATTTTATAGAATAACTTCGAATTATCGTGTGTTGTAGTCTGGCCAGCCACAGATTTTACTTCGAAACATTGAGTGTTCCAAAACGTATTGTTTTAGTTTGAAATATCAAGAGTTTTCTAGGACTCAGCATATACTTCGAGGTTCGTAATATCGAAGGTTTGAACTATCGAGAGTCGATTGTATATCCATTCTCGCTAATATATAACGTTTCCTGTATAAGGATGTGAAGTCAAAACGTATAATATCAAATAACCCGAAAGTTTCATCCCTCGTTAGATAACACTTTTGCAGTGTTACCAATTATACATAATTAGCATTTAATATTTATAGTAAAAATAATTGTGTTCACTGTAACCATATATAGTTGGTTTCTACCATTAAATTTTTTTGCCGAAGTACGTGAATATGGATATTTTTTGCAAGTAGGAATTAGCAAACTGTTAATTAACATTAGTTTAAATTACAGCTTATTGACTATATAAAAGGGTCTCCTATTATTATTCTTGTTATTTGCCAATAACATTTAAATTACTTTCCAATAAATATATCTTATGTTACAGAGACAAAAAAACTTTTAAATTGATTTTAAAAGTAGTACAATATTTAGAATAATACAACAAATGAATATTAAAAAAGAAATCACAAGATTCTTTATGTTCTACAACGTCTTAAATAATTCGAAGGTAATATTGAAAACAATATATGTAAAGTAAAACAATTGACGATGTGCTAAGCACAACAGCAAATAAAATATTTTATTGAAAGTTTAATTTTTTTACTAATATCCGAAAAAAAGATTTTTCTAAAAGCTAGTCTTAAAAATATAAAAAAAACAAAAAAAATGAAGGAAACTACGCTTTTTTCAACATTAAAAGTCTCATAAAAAATTTCTGAGACTATTATAATTAAATAATATTAAATTAGCTATTAAAATATTACTTTGACAAATTATACTTACGGAAATTTATAAAATGTTAATGCAAGTAAAGCTTTTAAAAATCGTTTGACGTTATGTTGTTAAAAATATAGAAATGGCATTAGTTTTTCGACAAAATTGTTTTTTGTATTATTCGATATAACAAAATCTTTAAGATAATGCCACAATTATTTACTTATTTTCTTATTATATTTACTTTTAAAAGTAATAATAAAAATAGATAAAGGTATCGGATTATAATATCTTATCAAAAATCAAAAGTAACATTAATTTATCTTGAAAAGAATTAAAAGATTGTGTTCAAGGAGATCGATTGTCGCATTGTCAAACACTTTTTCTTCAAAACATTTAATGTCTAATCCTAGCAAGAAAATAATGCACGGACAGTTTAGCATGTTTTTTTAATGTTGTGATGTACATGACTTAATTATTCACATTATATAATGAATAAATTGCGTGCTCATTCACATCAAAAGGCAGTAATTACTTATCTTTTCTAAAAATTATTGATTACCGATTTATCTTTCTAAATATAAAAGAAGTACTTTCACACATAAGCTGTACAAACTATTAAGGATCAAAAATCGTATTACATAGATATTTCGTGCGTTAAAAAATTAGTTCGCAAAATTCAAAAACATGGTTGGTTAGAGTTAAGACTGTTCCTTTTTTTTTCATGATTGTACAATAATCAATAACTCATAAAGTAGACTAAAGACTAATTTATTCAATTTTTAAAGCTTAAACAAGTTTTTAATTTAACTGTTTCAAGCTGCCAGATGTTTAATAACTTAATTAATCGATACACACGTATGATTTTGTACAATAATATGAAATTTCTTAACAACAAAAAGAGCTGTCATTTCTAAACATCATCGAAGAAATTCTTTAAAAATAGAATTAAAAAACACATAATAAAATAAAATCATGAAATGTATCTTAAACTAAAATTACTAAACTAGGTTTTGAATGTGGAATATTAATTACAATAAAACTCATAACTGTGACAAAAGAAAAATCTTTTAAATGAAAATGATTTTCGTATTGTAATGACCAAATCTTTGCAAAAATATAAATAACATTGTCACATAATACAGAAAACACTTTACACTCTCATTAACTAAAATCAAGAACTGTCTAAAACAATTACTAGAAGAATGCTGTTTTACAATAGCCTACGAAAACTATTATAGCTTGTTTCTTCAAGTACCCAGAGCAGTCACAAATAGCATTATAAATTAAATTAACCTAAAAACTTTCTTATGGTAATTACGAATGTAGTTCTTATATGCAACACAAATGATTAAAATCTCATACAAACAAAAACAAATAAATAAACAAAAAATTTACGCTGCACTAAAAATGTGTTCAGATAATAGATAAAATATGTATTTATTATCAAATAACTATTATAGATAATTACATAAATATTCCTAATGATGCTAAGCTAAATTAGCTCCAGGTTATAACTATTTTTCATTGATCAAAAGTCACTTTATGATGTGGTCCATACAGCCAAATTGTGATCTACATATAACCTGTAAGCCCAAAATCATTGTAAGTCAATAAAAATGGAAATATATATATTCTCTAATAATGATGATTAGATAGGCATAGAGAGAGATGTGAAAAAAAGCAATATTTTCAAATGTGTTCAAAATGCATTAAATTTTCTTTTAACAGGTACAGCTGGGTTTTTTAACGTCAAACTAAATTAGCACAACAGTTTATTAGCAATAATCTCTGTAGTTTTAATCCACAGTCAACTGATAAAGCATTTAATGTCGTGTTAGAGCTGTTGCTGATGTTTTTTAATAAGAGAGCTATTGGTAATGATAGTTAATATAAGAGCTATTGGGTAATGATAGTTAATAGGAGAGATATTCGTAATGTTAGTTAATATGAGAACTATTTGTGATGAATCTCGTAATTTTGAAAAGTGTTCAAGAGTAACACTCGTTAATTTAACAGTTTTGTTGCCTCAGAACACACATGTTCTGTCAACAAGAAAGCTGTTTCCGAAAAGATCCCGTAATTCTCAGTCACATTATTCAAGAATGAAGCCTCACTCCGTAACCTGCATATCATACAACATAATATCATTAAGACTCGATAGAATTCTATGAATAGCAATATTGATATTCCACACGAGATTTTTTGTACATCGATGGATATAAAACTCGCAACCATTCCTTAAGAACTACTACAGATTGGTGGATCAATAAATGGTAACATAATTAGAATTGTACATTTGCCCCTAAGAGTAAACGCTTAGCTCCATCCGTATCAGGTGTCCTCCAACGTTATTTCTGCTATCTCAATTCCGGCTAAAATTGAATAACGTATCGACTTAATCACATCGCACTGTTAAATATACTTTTTCTACTTTCTTGAGTTACAAAAAACCTCTTTTCATAAATACAATAAATATCACTGTAATAAAAAGTTATTTCATTATTTAATGAAGAAATAAGTATAATAAAATTGGGTTTTTTCTTTCTATGATAAGGTGAACTCGTTCATTAAGACAGTAGAGTCGGGGTTCTTCTAATACTCGACAATCCATACATGGAATACATCAAAGATGTCTTTATAAGGTGGTCAAAAACGTCACAATCTTTTGTTTTCATTTTGTGGCATTTATATGTTAAACAAATTAGCTGTTGTTGTCTCTTACCCAATTGATCGACAGAAACATCTAGATTAAGTCCATGAACCCGGACATTTTTAAACATCGAAGAACTGTAGCAGGACTTGACAGCATCTTACTCTAATGGCAACCAATACAAGCTAAGATGTAGGCAACAGCGGCTTGGGTAACATTGCAATTCTGACAAGGAAGGTAAGTTTTATGACCCGCCACATGCCGTTGAGCTCGAGTATGTCTACTGCGAAACATAGCAAGAATCGTTTCATCTCGTCTACTGCTTGTTCCAATGAAAGCAGCACCAGGACGGCTCCCTTCATACTACTCATATACGAGGCCTGCCTAAAAAGTGTTTTTGAGCGGAACGGGCGAGGTACGTCAGGAGTGTATTCCCATGAGGCCACCCAAGGCGGGAAGAGCATTTCAATATGCTCAGCTAAATGTTTTGCAGGTATGAGGCAAAGTCAGACTTCAACCTTTGCTGCCTCATGGTCTTGGACCTCAAGAAGCTACATCTCTCTCTTTCACCCTTCATCGTCATCAAACAAATGAACTCAAAAATGCTACAGCATTTAATTTTTCTTTCATTGTAAATGGTATTGTGCTCATTATAATACCGGAAACCTTTTACGTACTTTAAATTATAGTAAATGTGAAAATAAATCACAACAGCACATTACTCTAACAAAGCAATGTCTACTCAAACTAAGCAAATCAACTACTACTTAATGTACATTTTCACACTAAGACTGATGATTAGAAACATACACGTTCAGATAAAGGCTATATGAATATCTTGCTAATGCTCCTTACAACGGTGTTTTGAATTAAAATAATTTTAAAAACATTCAAATATATTCCTTTATCATAAGAAATGAATAGTGTTAAGTATAACAACATTTTGATTTAGTGTAAAATATATTAAGCTTTTGAGAAGTTTAATATTGTATTTTATTCATTAATTATTAAGAATTTTATTTTAAATGTCAGAACAACTAATTAAGAGTTAATAAATTATAAATAAAACATAAATAATCAATACTTAAATATTTGACAAACAATATTAGTATGAAAGCTTTACACTGATTCGGATTTAAAAAGGTTTAGAATTCTTATTTGTTGAATACTCGAAAAGAAATAAGAAACTTGTCTGAAAAAAAATTGTTTTCCTTTTTAAATCTGAACTTGTGCAAAGAAGAGTAGGTAAATACGTTTTATTTGCTGTTATCCAGCCAAACAAAAAAAAAACTACACTCGTTCCAAAAGGAACGTAAAATATGTTCAGAATCTAATTTTCTTTTAAAAGACCTTCCTATATATATTTCTAAAGCACTCGATGTTCTAAGAAACAGGAGCACAAAGAAGCCTTTTTCAACTTACAGAACAGCATAAATAAATTATATAGTTCAAGAAATAAAGTGCTTTTTTTAATATTGAGGAAGAATTTGTGGAATGGGTTGGAATAAAATAAATCTGAAGTGCATACATTCAAGGGTAAATCACCTTTAAGAAATTCTTCTGACAGTTTGTTCTCATTAAGAGCAGAAAACTTTAAACAACCTCTTTAAAATTTCATTCTCTGAAGCGGAAAACTGTGAGAGCATCATTAACAAACTGCATAAGCAAACGCATTCAAGAGAAAATGCTTCGTAAATAGTTTTAAAAATTCATAAAAATCTTCATTTTTATGAATGTTGGTAGCAATCAATGATATTTGTTTTAATAGAACATTTTACTTTTCATTAAGGATGACATTGATTAATTTTTAACAGAACTCATTTCCCAAAAGAGCGCTAATTAAAATCAAAAGCATAAAATACCTTTTGTATTTCATTAATATGTATTACTTGTTTCTGTTATTTATTTTCTTGGATTTGACAATCTTGGGACAGAAATGTAATAATTATTCAAGGAATAGTCATATTTCACAATGAAATGCGTAAATTATTGTTATATGGGAGAGAGTTCTTTTTACAGGAAACCCCATTAAATATATTTCATTTGGAAATTTAATTTTATGTGTAATTAATTACAATATTTAAACTGTAAAAATTTGATTACGTAAAACGAATCATATTGCATAGTTGAAAATCAATAGACTAAAAGTTTTCATTCAGAATACGAAGAAATGAAAAAAGGTTCTCTAACGACAGTAACGTCGTTTGAAAAAGTTTTTAATAAGGAATATGTCAATCATTGAGTCTGATGCAACATTTTACACGTCGTAACATGATTGTACAAAATGATTCAACATCTGTTGAGGAAATGTATCCAACTTCTCTCTTAGTTCATTGATTAGGGTGTTTTGTTTCTTGGAGACTTTCAAACTTTCAAGGCTGCCTCTTGCAAAATATCCCAAACATTTTCACTGAAGTTCAGATGAGAAAAATGTGCAAGCTACACGAGTCTTTCAATACCCTCGCTGTTTAGAGAATCCTTGACAAAATGTTTATTCGATGGCATGTAGGATTGTCGTCCATAAAAACAAATTTATTACCATCAACACCATGGAAAAGGTGAACATGAGAAAGCAGAACTTCATCAATGTATCGTTGGCCAGTCATACTCCCAGTTTGAAGCACATGTAAAGGCTGGTGGCCGTCAATCCTGATACAGGCCTATACCTGGTCTATATCCAGCCTGCATCCTGGATATTTCCTGATCAATAGTCAATACCATTTTCTAGCCAAATAATTTTTCGTGTATAGTCAGATTTAATACAGGTCCCACTATCATCGTCGAAGAGTACGAAAGCCCACTTCGAAAGCAATTCGAATGGAAACAGCTAGAGACTTAATCTCGCCAGTTCACAAAGATATTCCCTACTTGGCAGAATTGTTACTGGATATGAAAATTGGTGTTCCTTATACGACCCTCAATCCAGGAGAGCATCGGCAGAGTAGAAATCACCACAATCTCCACGCAAGCAGAAATTCCGCCAAGATCGTTCAAAAGTGAAGGCCATGCTAAAGGTGTTCTTCGATATGCAGGGTATTGTGCATCTGGAATTTATCCCTTAAAGACGCGCCGAGAACAAAAAGCTATATGTAGATACGCTGCATCGTTGGTTTGGGTAGATCCGAAAGAAGAGACCAAAATTGTATGCTGAGCAGTCGTGAGTTTTTTTATATGACAACGCTCCTGCACACCGATCTCTCCCAGTCACTGATATTCTTGCGAAAACGAAAAAACAATTGTTTTGCCACATCCTCCTTACTCGCCTGATCTCGCCGCCCCCTGCGACTTCATATTTCTTAAACTGGCACGTCACTTGTAGGGTCATCGACTTTAGTCTTCAGATGAATCTAAAGGTGCATCGGAGGCTAAATTAAAGTATATGGCTGAAAATGTTATTCCAGAAATGTTTCGATGACCTTTACAAGCGACAGCAACAATGTTTTGTTACCTAAGGGGGTTATTTGGAAGGAGAATGTGTTTCAACGATTTAATTGGTAATATTTTTTAAGTTATAGACTCAATCCGAACTTTTGAATCCTATTTCGTATTACCAGCTCTATCACGTGATGAATTTTTTAATGAAAAATTTTCATACCCCTACCACTTTTCTTTGTCTGAAACTTATTCTAAATTCCATGCTTTGTTGGCTTTAATTTTGTGCTTGCTATATATCGGTATTAAAATCATCTGTCCTTAGCCACTGTTAAGAGATATTTGTGTGTGATAAGCGAAAAGATAATTATAAAAACTCTTATACGGAAAGTATTGTGTCAAAATTCTCTAGAAAAATTTTTTTCAGACGTGTTTCCATTGTTTAACGTGATTCATTTAACTAAAATAAGCTCTTTTGATTAACTAGGATTTAAAATCTTATGACATTAAACATTAAAGCACCTCTTTAAGATAATAAAGTTTAACATACTTTAAGTGTCAAAAATTTTTCTTTTTTCTTAATCCAGTTTTATACAACATTAAAGACGATATCTAAATTTAACAATACGGACGAAATTATTTTAACGCCTTATATGTTACTTAAAAAAAAACATTTTCCTTCCATTAAAATATTTCTAATTATTGGAAGTAATACAGCACTCTCAGTTTAAGTTGACATCTTAGAAAGCAAAACAAAGTTAGCAGTTTGGAACTTACACATTCATTTATCAGATGATGCATCTTAAAAGGATGCACTGTAATATTTGATGAGATAAATGAGCTACTGGAAGAAAGAGAGATAAACTTAAAAATTCAGAACTTATCTGAAATGCTACTACCTCAGCTGAGTTGTATTGATTATGAACTAGTATTTAGCATTGCGACGATCAAGCCATGGATACAAGTCCTGGTGTCCACTAAAAACCCACAACGTACGATGCACGTTAAATCTGTTGAAGCTCAAAGTTCTCACGGTGGCATAGAGTGGAATGTCATCTTAAGTATCATGCATGAGACTTAACCTATGTTCGAAATTTTGAGATTCATTGTCAAAAGCTCTCGTGTTGCGCTGTACCTCAATTTACCTCAATTTTGAGGTAAACATCAGGACTTTCAGAACCTTAAAAATCAATTATATATATATATATTACTCAGAAATTATTTTACTTAAAAACAGTTCTTGAAGAACAAGTGAAATCCATCTAAACTTGTGAAGATACTTTTGACTCGATGTTATATTCTTTCAGTATCACAGCTTTTTCACTGAATCGTTCAAATATGTATATAAAATAAGACAACAATTGGGTATGTATATAAAAATAATTTATTACATTTTTTAAAAAAAGTTAATGAATCCGAGTATTAATCAAGGCATTTTTTTAGATATAATACTGTACCAATTTACTATTAATATAATTGCTAAAATATGAAAAAGGTGTTTTGATATTGAATATTTCATTACAAAAACATGACAAAAAGTTAAAGAAGCAGTACACATTAACCATCAAAACAAACTATTTCTCACTCCTCGATATTTTCTTAAAAATTTATGGAAGAGAGCTTATTTGCTGGAAAGTTTAAATAAGACCAGCAATTCTTTACATAAATCAACGCTTCAGTGAAAGCATCAAATATTTTAAATCGTTTACAATCAAAGTTCATAAAATCTAATCAAGCCTGTTTAATTTTGTAAAAGATAATCATTCTATCCATGCTAAGAATATAAAGAAAATTATGTTTCAGAAAGATTTAATTGAGCGAAAAGGCACAAACTATTTTAAAATGCTTAAATGCTTCTCGTACTTTTTCCTAGGGTCATTCAAGGTATTTTTGCTCGGTGAGTGGTAAAATGAACCCCCCCCCCCAAAAATCTGCTGTGTTAGCACACACATATCGTTGAGAATTCTGAAAAGGGAGCGGCAATAAATTGTATAACGGGAAAAACCGCTAGACAGAAATTCTGATCAATTTACCCTCTTTCTTAGTTGTTTGCAGGTGGAAGTAACAAATATTCCAGTTTTTTATTTGCGCGACTCACAGGATAAAAAACAACCTATGCGAGTTATATTGGACAGTGATGTATAGTCAAGTTTTATCACAACAGAAAATGTTTTTAACGAAGGATTTAAAAAATAAAGCCTCTTGTTCCTATCAACGTATTAAATCTTTTTTTAATCATTAAATACCAAATAACTATTGAATTATATAATAATGATTTGTATTATAGAATTACTTATTAATAAAATTGCAGATATCATGCCATCAAAATGTTTAAATATTCACATGTTGAAAATTTCATCAAAGAATATAAATTTCGCAGACTCCGACAAATTGTGACTGGCAAATGATGAACTGATGGCTAATTAGTTTCGGGAAATATACATCTCTTTCAAGTTCACTATCTAACAATTCGTAAAGCAAATTTTTTTAATCTAAACCTCAGATTCTAATAGCACTCTCGAATCATTTTGCGAGATATAAAATACCGAATATCTTACCTCATCATTAGTGTGACAGGGAATCAGTTCAAGAAAAAATTAAAAACTTTAAGCGAGAAACTGATGTCCCTTAAAGACAAAGGGAGAATAATGGAAAATTTAAATGAACTTCAAACAAGAGGATTACAATTACAAACTGAATGACGAAATAATACATCAAAATATACGAGGTTGCAGAGTTTACACCATTAACAGCTGTAAAATGTTTGTTACTTTCAAAAGTGCGTACATTTAATAGGAATTTTAAACGAACTGTGTTCCTTGTATTAGTATTTTAATAATTACTGATAGCTGTGCTAAAAATAATTCACTGCTTAGATTTTCAACAGTGTTGAATGTTGTACTTGAATTGCATAGTGTTTATTTTCAATTATTTGAATTGAACTGCGCTAATGGTAATTATTTGATTTTATGGTTAATTTTCAGTTAAGATACTATTTAATATTTATCTTTAGATGCCGTTTAAATTTCAATAGATCTTCCTCATTTTTTTATTTGTACTAATATATCGTAAATATTCCCATGTTAAATTAAATGTTTGCTAAATTCATCTTGCAATTCTTTGCTTGTTTCTCCCTGCCTGAGGGTGGATCTGTCGGAATTAAATTGCTGACATGAACGTATGGTCATTTTTGTCTCACTTTTGTATAAATATATTATATTACTCATGTATAATAGAGCATGATTTGCTTACAATGCACATGGGTGTACAAGTTTTTGTTGTTGCTTAAGTCAACTTTAATTTTACCAAACCATAACTCCTCTTTGTAACAGGTTCTCTATTCGGGCTTCTGCTAATCTCTCTAATACTCTTTTTAATAGTGATTTTAATTTTCTTAATGCAAACTTCTATTTAAATGCTAGTTGTTGAGTAGGCGATGTAATGGTAGTTGATCCTAAGTGGAAAGCTTAGTGTGAGCTGTCGATAGTCGCACTTCGCAATAAGTATAAGGTTTTAAGTAAAAAGTTATTTATGCACACACGCAATACTTTTTTAAAATATCATCAAGTCGCTAAAACACTTCCCAGCTCAACATTTTCAAGAACACTTAAAATTATTTATATGTTTTTGAAAATAAAAATTAATTTCAAACAAAAATTTCACACATAATTTGAAGTTTAACTTTAGAAATATGACATTCAATTGTTCAGAATAAATTAAATAAATAAGTGAATTTATTTACTGAAAACTGACAATTTAAATTAAATAAAAATTATTACCGTACATTTTAGTATTACGCGAACCTGTGTATCTGTAGTTACAAACTACCTTTATTCACAGTTTTAAGTATTCGTTATATAACGCATACTTTTTTTTAAGAGGAAGCATGGAATTTTTCGCGACCCTGCGGTTTCTGGCGAAGCTGGAGACACCGTATAAACAGACATTCTAATAAAACCAACACTTTTATTTTTATTTCAATTTACTATCAAAGAACTGTACTGTTAAGGACTGGAAGGAGGAGATTTTCATTGATGAAACACATCTATTTGTGCAGGGATACAAATCAAGTGCAGTAAGACAGAGTAAAGGTGAAACTCTGTTACCAGATTATATCCAATGGACTGTAAAACAACCTTCTGAAGAAATGTTTTGGAATTTTTTCGCAATGAATGAAACTGGAAATTTAGTTCCTCTTAAAGGCATGATGAATTCTGTCAAATACATAGAAATATTACGTAGTAGGATTGTTCAATTCATGATAATATTCAAAGGGACATTTCAACTGGACTTGGCTCTTTGTCATAGTTCGATATCAGCCCAGAATTTTATGCGGGAAAATAAAATACAAGTGTTTGCTTAGCCTGGTAATTCACAAGATCTAAATCCTTTTGAGAACTTATGGCGTATTCTCAAGAATCGCTTAGCTAAGATGAATTTCACGACAACAGAACAGATGATAAAAATCGCTATACAAGTGTAGTTCCTCAATGATAAAGTCAAGAACATGTGCTATACACTAGCGGAGTTAATGCCAAAACGTTTTCATTTCTGCTAAACGAGGACATACTTCGCACTAATATAGAGATTTTTCAGTCTCTTTAAGATATGTAATGATTATATAAACAAAGGTTTTAGGGGGGGAAATCATTTTTTCCCGTTTGTCCCAATTAATTCGAACAGTATAGTGCTTTCTCAAAAATCCTCTATGTAAAATTCTGAGGAAGTTTCGATTCCTAATTCTAATAATCTAAATTCTGTATCGGCCTAACTACCATCGGCTCTTTTTCCTACTTCGCTAGAGTTTAAATAGAAACTCTCAATAACATAAATCCCGGTTCTTGTACAGGAAGCGATTTTATAAACATGCAACGGTTAAGAGCTATTTTCCCAATAGAATTAGTTAAATGCCCGTATAGAACCCATTACAAATGTACATATGCAGTGCTCGTATCATATAAAACAGTGCTTCCCAAACTTTTTATCGCCACGGACCGGTCAATGTTTGATAATTTTACCACTGCCTGCTGTGGGTGGGGCGTTAATTGTTTATATTTTGGATTGTTTTGATTTAATAATTTTAATTTAATTGTATCTAAATATGCCTTCAAAATAATATGCAGTTACACCAAAAAATGAAGATAGTTTAACCGAGAATATAAAGTGATTTCCATTGAAAGTAGCATAAACCTCAGAGAAATACAGCTCAGTAAAAAAAAAAAAATTAAAAAAATTAAAATAATTTAATACTCCTTGGGTGGTCCTGTACCATTGTTCCACGGACAGTTGGCTGGGAACCACTGATTTAAAGTATAAAACCAGTGGGTGAGTGATTAATAAAAGCATAGAATGAGAAGTTAAACGTGACATAGTTAAAAAGTCATTTAAAACTGTAGTATATCCAACGGTCTAGATGGAAGATAATTATTTATGGACCAGGGTAACATTTATGGTGAAAAAAAAGGAAATGCAGTTCGATGAGGAGTATGAAAACAAAAATGGCGAACTTTTCAAGTTATCCATTGCAATTTTAGCAGTAAATATATGCTGCATTTTTGTATATTGAAATAAACATAAAGGTTTCATTAAATGAATAAGCCATAAAAAGGCCTTTTTTAAATATTGACTGTTCGTGGCAATTTAGTAGAATGTAAGGAATTTTTAATTAAAATCTCACAGAAAATTTCAGTTAGTTAAGAAAAAATATAATTTGGTTAATCTTGAAAACATATACGTATATTTTAGATAAAGACCATGAAAAAATAAGAAACAATTTTATTTAAAAAAATTTCGTATTTAAACAGTAGGAAAATATAAATTCAAAAAGCGGGAAAAAATTCAATTCGACAAATAACATTCAAAACTCCATAAATTTTACAAATAGTGGGTTTTATAAATGTAATCGTACCCACAACTACATTTGTATTTTAAAATATAACGATAAATTGTTGTCTTTTTAACAAATCAAATAAAATAGAACATTTTCGAAAGACATAAAAAGGGCAATCTTTAAATTGAGACACATTTCCTATGAAATTATAATGAGAATTTTTCAGCTAAAAATATTTTATATTGCTTCTTTAAAAATAGATAAACATGATTGCTGAGGGGTCATGGCATCGAGTTGGTGTCCGATGTTAAGTCCAACTACGAGTTCCAACCTTGTGTTCCACTAACACCTCACTCATAAATGCAACATTTAAATAAATGCTATTGAAAATATTATTTTAGTTTGTTCAATAGACTTTATCACCATATCTTAAATGAGAATCAGACATATATTTAAATAAATACGGAATTAACAATGTGAACCACTTTTAAATATTAAAGTATGATCTAGATATTCTAACCATACAACAAAGTTCCACTTCTTGCAAGCTTTGCTATCATTATTAATTCCTTCGCAACAAATAGAGCTTAATTTATTCAAGCGTTTTGTCTCAATAACTCAAGAATATTTTTTCATCAAAACATGAAATAAACAAAGAAACTGTTGAAAAAGAATAATCTTTTTCTAAGCTGAAAATAAATAAACACAAAAATTAGAAACCTTATAGTATTTTTTTTTCAAAATACATTTTAATACATTAATGTTTAAAAAAATTCCAACGTTTGAATTTCTTTTAAATATCTGCCGTAAATGAGAAACCTAAATGCGATTCCTTTCTTAGATTTTTTCTACAACTCAACCCTCAACGGTAAGATTTGACTTTTCCAAGTGAATAATTCTAGGTTTTCAGTAATTCTTCGACAATATCTTTAAATACGACTTCAGCACATTTTAGCAAATAACTTTCCCGTCCAAATTTTTTTTCAAACAATTCGTTCACCATTTCCTAATGTAAGAAAGTAATGTAACTGGTACATTTATTTCTGAGATTTTTTTTATATATTAAGTTATATTTTGGGATTTTTATTTCAACTCAAGCGTGTAATTTAGTTTTAAAATAAAAGAGGATAAAAAGAAACATATCGAGACATCAATTTAAACCTCCCACGCATTTCTGCTATAAATTCCAAGTAAAAATGAATCATATTAAACTTTAAAGTTCCCATAAATTCCTTTAGACATTTATTTTGGCGTGATCATTCAACATTTTTTTATAGAGTGAACTAAAAACAGATGAAATTCTCCGAAGTTATATAAATTAATGTCTGTGATCATAAATAAACAAATCAATTCAATAACAAAATATGGTTCTTCTAAAAAATTAATTTTTTTTCAAATGCTATAAAATTTGTTCGAAATCTGAAAAAAAAATTTACTTGTTCAAATATTCATTTTAATGTTAATGCATGGTCCCTAAAAATCTTAGACTTCTTGAGATAAATTTCTTCTGAAATCTCTTATTAAAAAAAGTTGCTCATTAATAAAAAAAAAGTAAAATTTATAAACAGCAATATATATCCTAAAAACATCTATTTTCATTTGTTTATTTAGTCCTAAATTGCTATATATTTGTATATGTATATATATATAAATATATATATAGTAAATTTTAAAAACTTCCGTTTTGCTTTTAGCAACCACATTTGTTTAAGAGCAGTCAGTAGGGTAAAAATCATGATAGGATCGATTTTGAGTTTTTGATATTTCTGAAATCTGTATTTTATTACCTTTCTAGGGATATAACATATATGCCATATTTTCAATTATAAGTATGACAAAATGACTTTTAAAAAATCACCAACTGGCGGGCCACGCCCCCTTTTGACAGATATTTGCCTTTTAAATATCCTGAAACAATTGCAAAGCCTTCTTTTTGTTTATTCAAACGCAATTAACTTTAGATAACAGTTGACTGTTCGATTAACTGTATTAGTTTGGTGGGGGAATTTCGAGTTACAACATGTTTCCAAGTGTTATAAAATAATTATTAGTTCTTAGTATTTTACAAAATGCTTACTTTCACAAGGTATGTTTTTTTTTTCAAAACTACTATTTTCATAATTTATATTTTTAAAATTGTGTTTAAAAAAATAAAATTTTTCTAAATTTACTGTATGTGAAAAAAACAGCAAGTTTACATTATATTTTCTTTATGCATTCTTGTGCATACTGAAGTGATACTTTGAAAATATTACAAAAAAAACATTTAGCTAAGAGCACATGTGTCAAAAAACAAACAACTTTGAATAAATTCAGCGATGATAAATAAAAGTCTGTTTTTAAAAAAACTAAATTTTTTTTAAAAAATATCATTTTAGTATAAATATAAATGTTTCTTTACTGTACAGACAAGTTTTTAAACTTAAATATTCAAAAGTTTCTGAATGAATTGTACATACAAAAATTCAGAAGTGTAATACCATTTGTCGTTGCAAGAAGCTGGTTAAATACATAAAAATACATAAATATCATGTTTAAAAACATAAAAACAGTTTTATTTTGGCTGTTTAAGATATCATGTGTTCAGTTTAGAGAAACTTTTGAAATATAAAAGTTTTAGAAACTTATGTTTGCATGTGAACACACAAACACTGATGAAAACTTTCGAAATGACGTAAAATCATGTTTTTTCAAATGCACACCAAAACCATATAGATTAATTTTTTCACATTATATTTATGATGATATATGCTCTACTTTAATGTTTGTAATACATAAATGCTACAAATTCTTCGAAAATTTATAGAGATTTTGGGATAATAGATGTAAATTTTACTAAATATCTCGTTAAACAAAAACTGAAAAATGCTATGTATGTATTTTCTGAGAATTTGAAAACATTTTTGATGCTTTTTTACTTAAAATATATTGACTTGATGCTAATGTTGAATAAAATGTAGCAAATACATGTTGTAATTCATCATTTATCTGATGAAGTGACATTTCATGTTAAAAATGCATTTAACAAAAGTTTGTTTATCAAAATGAAAGTAATTTTTTCTCAGAAAATAATGAAAGGATGCTCATAAAATTTCAATGAAACATAACTGATGTGTGTAACTATGTATACTGAAGTCAGAATTTATAAATTTTCCCAAAATATTTTAACATACAGCATTTATCGTAGAAAAAAAATGAAAATTTTCAAGAAATTCATAGTAATACTTTATGTTGCATGGTTTTGAAAAAACTTACAATATATTTGAAATATCTCACTTAGTTATAAATATTAAAGTCTAATTAATATTCAGACAAAATCTGAAGGAAACAAAAAGTCTTAAAATAAATATAGGATAAGCTAATGTGTAATAAAATGGGACAAATACATGATGTAATTCATAATTTTTGTGATGAAGTGACATTTCTCATATTAAAAATGCATATATGTCAAAATCAAAAATTTCAAACTGCGTGTTCCTTTTGCTCAGAATTGACTGATAGGATCCTCATGCAAATTTCAGTGAACATAACTGATATATAGCTATATATACTAAAGTGAGCATTTTTAAAAATTCCCAAAATATTTTTGTAAAAGTCAGTTGTCGTGAAAAAAGATGACAATTTTCAAAAAATTCATAGGTATAGTTTTACGTTAGAAGTTTAAAAAACTAAACAATATATTTGAAAAAAGCTCACTTCAGTATAATTATAAAAGTATAATTAATATACAGACAAAATTTGAAGTTTTTATATGGAACAGTTTCTGAGATAAAGGTACATAAAATAGCTCAATTTAACATTAGAGGGATAGGGGGTACCGACTACTCTTATACACTTTTTTTTTCCAATTTCCAAATATAAAATCTTTTGCAAACGTAACTAACCTTTGTAAAAAGTCATGTTGAATATAGATTAGAAAAATCTTTTCAAAATTAATTATTATTCTATATTAGCTGTTACCCGTCTAATAGTTCAAAAGCAGGAATTTTTTTTATTTATGTGGCTCGTAATCCTCCTTTGGGAGTTGATTTCATTAAAATCCGTTATTAGCAGATTTCAACTCAACAAAGGAAAAACATGCATTCCAAATATCACAACTGTATTTCTAACAGTTTAAAAATAGGAATTTTTATCTATAATTCCCCCTTATTCTTTTGCAAGTTCCCTTGGTAATCGATTTCCAAAATCCCCGTTCTTAGCGATTCTCTAGTTACCAAAAGAAACATACTTACCTAATTTCACGTCTGGTCTGTACGTATTACATTTCAAAAACGGGAATTTTTATCTATAACGCCTTCTTTAACCTCTGGCAACACCTCTTGGAAATCGATTTCCCATTTCACGGCGAGATAAATATTGCATTAACCGACAAATATGACAAATCAGTGCGTAAATCATGAGTGAAGAATGTTCCAGAAGCTTCTAGTAATCTATGTATAAAAAGGAGAAAAGAGCGATTCACTCATTTCACCCACTAACTCATTACGAGATCTCAGATCCTATTATATGTACAAACTCGAAATTTGATAAGTAATTTGAAAGTTTGATTTCTTTCTTTGTTGAAAGAAATCCTCCAAGAACGGAAATCAACTCTTAATGGGGATTGTAAGGGGCTAGGGGGCATAAAAGATAAATATTCCCGTTATTCAACTTTTAATCCTGCAGTCTTGAAATTTAGTAAATGGGCACTTTTTGTCATGTAGAGATCTGCTAAGATGGGTTTGTGCAAATTAATTCTCTAAAGAGATTAAGGGGTATATAAATAAATATTTTTTTAAACTATTAAATCTACAGACATGGAAATTGGTAAGCATGTTTCTTTTGTTAAGTATAGATCCGATAAGAAACACAGGACGTTTTAGGAGCTGAAATTGCAGTTAAAACTGTATTTCCCATTAGGCGGGTGAAAGAAAAGGATTAGGTATTAATCAATACATTGGATGGTTCGTTCTTTTCAAAATTGAAATAGAGAATTATTTCATATGTAATGTATATACTTGTGTGCGTATATAATAAATAAATGTGTGTATATAATAAATACAATGTGTGTGAAAATAAGTCGTAAGTAGAGAAATGACTAAGTAGAACTGAGTTTGTTAACGTACTTTAAACATAGAACAACGTCGTTTAGCTTTCATTCTCTACAATTCAGAAGAGACAGAAAAATCACCCAATTCTCTCAGCAAGGTAATTACAATGGGGAGAATACTAGAGTGATGCTATAATCCGTAACTAAATAAAAGGAAACTGGGGTTTTCTAAAAAAAATAGCGTAGGTGGTTTATAGGGAAACATTTACGCCAGCCATTGAGTAACGCACGTGTAGGTTATTAAGGTATCTTTTTTCTAGGAATCACGGATAAATTTGTCCAAATACACGGGTTTAATCCCTTTTAATGTGGGGAAGGAAATGAGATTAGAGTTTTTTAAAAAATGGTAGTTGTAATTAAGATTTTGAGAAAAAATATATTAGGTTAGGATTTAAATTAACCAGTTAAGTCACCCAATTCTTGGGAACAGTCGCTTTTCTTTCCAAATTTCTGCTCTGTAGTACATAAAGAACTGATGTATTTAATGTATATCAGATCCTAAACAAAGAACCATTTTAAAATCGAAGCATTCTGAAAACGTCATAACATTCTAAGAACTTCCTAGAATACATTCAAACCCATTCTCCATAACACTCAAGAGAAAGTTTCAAGTATAGGTAGCAAATAGGTAACTCCAAACAATTTTAGTACACAACAAACTCAGTTATATCCAGCGTACAGTAGACTCTTATTACACAGAAGTTCGACAAAATTCACCTTCAAACTCATGACCTTTTACATCTCAGAGAATCGTCCTAATAAACCAATTTAACCTACCCATATGAACAGACGATGAAGATTGAATTTCAACTGTACTTGATTCTGCAAACTTTCAAGCTGACTTTCAACAAATAGACTTTCGAACTTATTTGATTTCACTTGCTCTACAAATTTAAATAAGATTATTGAATGGAATCGAATCAAAGCCTCCCTGATTCTGTCACAATGCTATCATGATTAAATCAAAGTAATAGGAATCGTGGTGGTTTTAAAACACATAACAAAACATACTGAAAAATGTAACCATTTTCTTTTGTATAACCTGCAGCTACTGGATTCTTATCCAGAGTTCCTAGGTATATTTTTTAAAATATTACTAACTTTATCCATTCTCTCTATAAATTTTTATAAAGGAGTTTTTAAATTATGAGGACAGAATATACAGGGGTCCCTAGTTTAACAACGGTACTTGTAAATCACGGTTTCGATATTGCATGGTACACACAAAACTTGCATATATTATTACAAGGATTCGATATTACACTGCACAAACCTTGAATTTAATACTACAGGATTGTAATATAACATGATTTTAAAAAATTGAATATCATTTTTGTTTAATAAGGGGAATTCTCAACTGGAGTTTTAATTATGAATAAATGAACATTGATCATTTTACGGAGCTATTTGATGAACAAATTTTTAATGGGGAAAAACTAACTGAACTATTAAATATCTCCATTTTCAATTACGCCCATGATTTGCAATATTGTAATATTTGCAATATTGCAATATAAATATTTTCAATATTGTATTGGTTGCTGATGTAAATTTAATTCATCTTCAAAAAAGAATAGCTTTAGCTAAAATATTAGAATTTTTTTTTGTTGAAAAAGACCTTTTAGTAGTACGTAGCGGAAAATTTAACAGAGAATTGCTAAGTTCTTTAGCTCCTTGTTGAAAAGTTCTGAAAGAATCGATATATCGGAACAGTCATGTAATTGCAGCTACGTCAAATAAGTTTTGTAATGATGGAGAAATAACAAAAAGGAGTTTCAACCAACTTTGAGAAAAAAATGGATTACCTATAATTTCTGATAAGAATGATGATGAAAACTAATTTTGGAATCCTAATAAGCCTTTTCTATTTATTATATTATATTTTGAATATACTTTTTGTTGTATTTTAATTTTTACATTTCATATTTTTGTTGTTAATCAAAAGCTTAAAGTTAACTAACTTTTTTCGTTTGAATGTTTCATTGGAGCGAAATTTCGGCTATCATAAAACTTTACACCTTAAGGGACATGGTACAATTTCAGCAAAAAAAATTTTAATTTAAGGATTTTCAAAATTTTTGGCTTGCCTCCTTAGTATGTATGTATACTATGTAAAACAGATTTTGTACTCAAAATTTCATAAAAAGCTAGCCATTTAATTTTTTAAGGAAAAAACTTATAATAAAAATTATTTTAAAATGCTACTCCAAAAGTTTATATATATTCATGAAATTTAATTTACAAGTACGTCAAACTATGTATAACAAAAGTTGGTATGGCTTTTGCGATAACATGTTTGGTATTCGTACAATACTTCTTTTTATGAATCTTATTAAAAATTCCTTAAAAAATGTACAAATTATGAGTTTAATTATTTTTTTAAAAAAATAAGTATTGCTTTGATTCAAAAATGCATACCAACTTTTTTAACATGTACTATTAGCAATAGGTAAACAAATCAAAACATTAGGCGCAATAGAAAAAAGCCTTAGCATTTTAAATGAAGACAAACTAGTTATTTTATCTTTCCGAGATAAGTAAGTTTAAAGTTTTGATTTGCCATAGATGTGAATGAATAAAAACGAACGCAAAAGCTATCATAATTCTGTGTTTTTTAAGTTTAGAGCCTTCAAATTTTGTCAGGTTATAGAAGAGTGTATAAAAAATAATTTAAGCTAAAAAAATAATTAATTTGATTTTTTGACCGATTTTTGTTAATTTAATCGTACTATGTCCCCTTAAGACTTGATTTGGATGTAACTTGGTATCTTGATTTATATTAACTAAAACTTTCGTATAACACGATTTCGAAACAACACGGTACATATTGCCTTGACTTATATTATGTACATACATAATTTAATAAATAAATAAAATAATAATTTGAAGTCTCATGCAACACGGTTTCAATATAGCACGGTACAAACTAACCTTGTTATACGAAGGGCACCTGAATACAATGCAGAATAAAGTACAAGAATACATACAAGTATATTGGAACATTTTGATCCTTTGTTTTTTAACACTTCAGATACGAATTTTTACGAAAAGTAATTCTTCCCTAAAATTGAGCTATAAAAATATCAACTCTCAAGATAGAACATCATCCGGTGTCACTAAACATAAAAAGTTTCAGGTTTTTTATAGGCATTTCAGTAAAAAAAATATATATCTAACGAAGGGAGAATAAAGTATCAAATTTGATGTGAAATAGGAAATGTAGTCTGAACTTTAAAAGCTGCTCCAATCTTTGACAGAGTTCAAATCTTTTTTAGCATTCTATTATTTTACTAACCTAGTATGCATTTCGAATTTCAAGCAGAAAGTAAAATACGTAGTGAAAATTGTTCGTAAAACCATGTGGGTGGTTTTCTGCTGAGCTTTTCTTTTTCTATACGTTAAAAGATTTTTTCAGTTTTATACAATACCGTATATTATATATATGTTCCGGGCACCTATTCTTTCAAACTGCATTTTTCAATCTTTAGATATATATTCTTCGCATAACACGCACATTTTTTTTTACGAAGATACCTGAAATGTACATGTGCAATGCATATTTTTAAAGTCATTTATTTGAAATATTATACCAAGCTTTTGATCAATAGTTTACTTCTAGAGCTAAAATCCTAAAGAGCAAGAAAAGAGGTATTAGAAAGCATCTGGAAAAAACATTTACAAAAAGCCATATACGTCATGCCAGTCTTGAAATAGAGGTAGTAGATAAAAGTATGGAATGAAATTAAACCTGGCATAATTTAAAATTCATTTAAAAAAGTAGTATATTTAACAATCTAGATGGAACGGAAGATAATTATTTATGGATCAGAGTAAAACCCGTGTGGAGAAGATAAAACAGAATTCGATGATGTGTCTGTAGATATAACGGAATACAAATATTTGAAAAATTTTCATTTTATCCAATAATGAAAGTTCATATGGTAGACTATTTCCTTTAAATAAAAAATACTTACGTACATGTAGCAATCTAGCTCATCATCTCTTTATTTTTAAAGCTGTCATTTTTATAACCGATGCATAGCGAGCACCCGCGAATTCCAAAATTATTTTTGTTGTTAAAAGTGAGCGTTATATGCCAGATTATATATATATAGTGAGTATATCTTATTTAAAATAACAAAAAAATAACTCAGAAGAGTATGTGTGTGTCGCCCCCTCGTTCCCCTTTATAAGTAATTTATTTTACTTTTTTTAATAAATATTACCTTAATAAAAAAGACATTCAGGTTTGGTCGTTCGATTTTATCTTTTTCCTACATTAATTATCGATAGATTGATTTTATTTCCTGAATTATATATCAAGTAAAGGCTACTCATTTCATTTATTTATGCAACAAGGATAGCAAGTAACTGCGAGTTTATAAATTCCATTCCAACCCACGTAATAAAATTAAAGATAAATTAAGATTTCAAAAGTCTAATTTTTCTAAAGTCTAATAATTTCTAATGAGATTTTTTTGTATGCATGGAACTTTCTACTTGAGCTCTAAACTATGAGTAATAAAATAGGTAATTTTTAAACCATGAGTTATAAAAGGGTGAAGTAGAAATTTTTAATTACATTCGTATATACTCATATTATATATACAGTGGGCCCCAAAAGTGTTCGTACACTTGCAATTTCCTATAAAATTTAATGTTTTCGACTAATAAAAATTAATGTATTGGAATTGTAATTTTTTTATGATATCTGCAATTTGTTCTTAATGCAATGACATAATCAATTTTTTAAAAATATTATAACTATTATTTTTAAAAATTAATAATCAAAAAACTACTGAAAAATTACTCCACAAAAGTCTTCGTACACTTAACAAAAATCTCGACATAGCTTTATAAATATTGTATTTCTTTCTTAATTTAGTACTTAGTAAGATATTTTTTAGTGTCCACAACAACTTTTAAACGTTTTGGTATAGATTTAATTAGTTTTTTGTAATTTCTGCATCGATTTTCCTCCATGCTTCTGTGATTGATTTAATTCCCATTATGTGCTTATATATCATGTTTTCTTTTTTTTAAATCAAATTCTCATCAAATAAGTTCTACCTGGCTAAATAAAGTGATTGAGGAGGTGTCTTAAGAATTTTGAGATAGTTATAGAGACACCAGTGGCGACATTGAGAGCAGAGCGCTTGGCGTCATTATCTTGTTAAAAAATGAAGTAGTTTCCAATATCCAAATTTTGGCGGGTGATTTGAAATTTATCTTTAAAATATTTAAATAGAGCTCATGATTCTCATTACCATAAAAAATACCAAAATACTTAATTTTGAGGCCGATTTACACCTCACGCAAGAACCAAATTCATTGATCCAAATAGATTCTTGGGATTAAGTTTCAGAAAATTCAAAATTGGCAGCAAATTGATTGGGATGGCAGAAAATTCAACATTTTGGTTCTAATAGGTATATAGTAGTTTGTAAATAAAAAATGAGGAATTTAAGCTCATGATTTTATGTGGAACAAGAACACCTCCACTCCATGCTGAAGCATGGAGGTGGGTTCTTGGACGAGGGTGTAAAACGGCCTTAAAATTAGGTAATTTGGTATTTTTTAATGGTATTGGGAATCATGAGCTCTATTTAAATATTTTAAAGAGAAATTTTAAATTATCCATCCGAAATTTGAATATTGGACACCACTTCATTTTTTAACAAGATAATGACGCCAAGCGCACTGCTCTCAATATACGCCGCTGGTGTCCCTATAACTGTCACAAAATTCTCAAAACACCTCCTCAATCAGTTTATTTAGCCCAATAGATTTGGTGAGAATTTGATTTTTAAAAAAAAAGAAAACATGACATGCAAGCACATAATGGGAAGTAAAAACAATAATCACAGAAGCATGGAGGAAAATCGATGCAGAAATTACAAAAAACTGGATAAGTCTATACCAAGAAGTTTAAAAGTTGTTGTGGATACTAAAAAATATCTTACTAAGTACTAAATTAAGAAAGAGATACAATATTTAAAACCATGTCGAGATTTTTGTTAAGTGTACGAAGACTTTTGTGGCGTAATTTTTCAGTAGCTTTTTGATTATAAATTTTTAAAAACAATAGTTATACTATTTTTAAAAAAATGATTATGTCATTCCATTTAGCACAAATTGCAGATATCATAAAAATTACAATTCCAATACATTAATTTTTATTTGTCGAAAACATTAAATTTTATAGGAAATTGCAAGTGTACGAACACTTTTGGGGTCCACTGTATATATAGTATAATGAAAGAAAATAAAAGTCATTGTGTGAGTAATTCCTACAAAGGTAAGAATGAATGAAAATGGATTATAAAAAACCTATAAAAACCCGTCAAAACATAAGTAGACAGTAAAAAAAGTCAATAGATTAAAATGGAAAACTATTTTTTCTAGAGCTGTAACTGAATTAGAACAGGGAAATAGGATGATAAACTTATTTAAATGGCAAGCAATATATATTTATATATATGTACATATATATCCTAACAAGAAGTTCACGGTCAAATTGATTTATATATGAATATTTCATCAAAACATATGCTTGTAAGATTATACGTTCCAAGACTATTATTAAAATACTTTTAGAAAAGAAAAAAAAGAAAATCCACATTTGGCTATAAAGAAATTAACTTAAAAAATCGTTTGGCATCAATATATTTAAAAAGATAATAAAAATAGAATGCCAACGCCCGATGTGTCTCTTTTGTGAACGTTGCATAGCGACGTGGAAGAATTTGAATGAAAAAAAATGTATTGTGTGTAAAGTTGTAGGTGGTGGTGTAAAATGTATGCTCTTTCTGAAAAGCGTGAATAAAATTCATTGTTTTTATAAAGATTCGTCATACTTTATCCATTGTTACAAGTACAGTACAGTACATGCACAATTTAATCATTATACATGCATAATACATTTATATATATATATAGAGATCCTAACAGAAATTTTTAATTAATTTTATTTTTTATTACTTGCTTAGAATGTAAATATTTTTTCCTAACTTTACTGCATATTTTTTCATTAAAAAGTTTCCACTTACTATATTTTTATACATATTTAATATATAATATTTATTTAAAATCTTTCCTTATCTATATTATTTTTATGAATATTTCAATATGAATTTATGAAAAATGGGACATTCTTAACAAATGCAGTTAAATTAATGTTATCACATATTCATAAGAAAACTAAATTTTGATCCTGGGAGATTATTTAATATAATTAATGAACTTCTAAAAATCTTCTCTTTAAAAAATCTAATTTTCTTCTTAATATTGTTAAAAAATTCGTAATTATTAACAGTATCCTTTTTTGACGATTGTAATAGGTCTTCTACAGTTTAAGGTTCATTTAATTTAGAACTTTGTAAAATCATAAAAGTAATAAACATATAAGAACAAAATTTTTAAGAAAACTAATTTAGAGTTTCAAAATAATGGGAAACAATTCATAATTTTCACAACCTTTATCACAGATGAATAAAATTGATATTATTCTTAATAACTCAATTGGAATTAAAACATGACGATAATAGATCAATTAACTTCATTATCATAATTAACATCTAAAATATTTTTCTCATCATGGAATTCGAATTTTTCACAGAATTAAAATATTAAGAATAGTCTTAATAGCTTATGTTTAAATTTCATTTTAATACATGAGAAATTAAAAATTCCTCGCGGGAAGGAACCATCTACTAAATTAATTCTATAAATGATTCATAATGTTTTCCCCAGTTTCAAATACTGGGTGCATGATAAATGAGCCGATAATAAATTATAGACCAGTATATGGCTCTTTAATGCTGCTCATTTCTGGATCGTTGGTTTTATGTTTAATATTTTTTTAATTATTGGAAGGAATGCACGAATGTAAGAATTTTATAACGCAGCAAATCTGAATGTCTGTAAAAAAATTTATATTACAGTTTTTTTTTTCATAATTGCATTTAAAATCTTATATTTGAATCATTATTAGTCCCAAATTTTAAAGAATTTGGAAACAAATTACTTATAGATTTCATAAAATCTTCTTAGAAGAATGTTAAACAGAAAATTCTAAGTGAAATGTTTGAGATACACTTAATTATATTAAGGGACCTATTTCTATAAGTCCCACAACTCAGAAATGTTCATGCAGAATTCTAAAATATACATATTTAACCCTCTCTGTCACTTCTAAGTTTGGATTTATTTGATTCTTTGGATTCAAGGATAATAAAAAAACACGCATCTACGCATTTTTTTAAAAAATTATTCAGTATGAAAAAAATAACCAAAACAGAGATCTTTGCATTGAGGCAATATTAAGTTAGGAGTCAAATTCTACACTACGGCAACACATTTTAGAAAGAATTGAAGTTTCTGAAGCAATTTGAAGCAATTTTTAACATTTTTTAAATTGTAGCCGGCTGGAACATTTTGGAAACGCCAATAGTCAAATACCCAATTTAAATTTGAGACAAGTAGCGCCGTCTAGCTGTTTTCCTTGGTACCAGTTCGTTAACTCTGAATGTAGGCTTCGGGCTACAGCGCATGTATATTTTATAAAATTAATTCTATGAAGTTGGCAGACAATAGAACGATATGTGCTTACAGTCTACACCAGGCATTGGTAACCAACCTATGAGACGCGTGCCAGATTTGACAAATATAGCATGACTCTCAGTAGCACTATATTTAACCATATTAAAGGAATACGTGTATTTTATGTGTGTGTGTTGCTTATTTCAAAAATGTTTAAAGGTTTCTTAGTACATAATATATGAACAATGTTAATTTTTTTACTTATGTTGAAGGAATAATTATATTTTATGCTTCTTATTTTTGTTAATAAATATCTTAATGATATATAATTAATATAAAATTCTAAATCTCTGTATTCTTGACCTTTATTTTTTAATTCTGCATACATTACTGTGGGAATCCCATTTCCTACAGTGTAGCATCCTAAGTCATATTTGTAGATTGTTTTGACATATCACAGATACTTCTGGTCTACACTATTCTACAGAAACAGGACGCAAGAAAAGAATAGCATCTTTGTGCAGCTGCGATAATAACTTCGAAAGTTATTAGGACTACTCCAATTTTTATGATTGTACATTTGAATTTATCTTATTAATGTTAATAAATTCATTATTGTTTTTCAAAAAGTTTAATGTGGCTTTAAAGCTTCAAAAATATTCCTCATCTTCAAGAGCAAAAGTAATTTAACTCAAGGTTGGTAAGATTATTTCAAATTAAGAAAAAAATATATGTAATTTATTTAAACCCTGTTTATTAAAAAAAGTTCATGTATCAACATTCCAGATAAACATTAAATGCATTTTTCCCAAAATGTATGACATTATAACCTTACTTTTTTCTGTTAGTTAACAATTTTATAGAACAATAAATTCTCATTATAAGAGTTATTTTCATTGTAACTAAACGATCAAGATATTTTTATTTAATATAAAGCCGTACTCATTAATTTATAACTAAATAAATCACATACCGCATGAAAGCATAAATTAAATAATATATTATATTTGAAAAGAGTTAACTACTACCTTATTCTGGAATTATCCCGTTCTAATCAGATCACACAACGCACACATAAAACAGCGATGTACTAGTATAAGTTCAATCATCAAAAAAAATTGGATATATATCCATAATAACTTAATCAATTCTCTTCGCACTGGTAAAAAATGCGTATCAACGTTAATAAACGAAGAGGAACTACATTAATTAGTTAATGCATGTCTAGGAAATTGTTTTGGCTCGAGGGCCACTGGAAGCGGAGGATATCAGAGGGCCTCCCCTCCCTTCTTAAAATGATCGCATTTATTAGTTAACTTTGCATCTCAGAAAAGGTGTGAATTGTTCCATAATAATCAATAAACATAAGTTAAATACAATAGTAGGAGAGTTTTTTCAATTTATTGTGTTAAATCCATTTCATCTATATCTGCACACGCATACACAAGCACATTTAATTTTAGAATTTAGAATCAGTTTAATAAGACAAATGTATCCCATCACACTTTTCTATGGATTTTTTCTTAATCAGGAGTGAGATAGCTTGTTGAAATTCTCATCACAACCTTATACAGAATTTACGTCCCTTCTTCTCTGTGACCCGGCTAGATGTGTGGGAGGAACTAAATGATCAGACGACATGATGAACTTCAATTATTTTATTTTTATTTTTCGATTTTTTTATTATTAGCATCATAAAAAAGCATAAATTTCAAATTCATCTCAGCTGAAAGGATTTAAAAAATAGCTCATCTTCAGTTTATTAATGTACATTCTAGTAACAATAATGTGATACTATGAATGTAAAAGGTTATAAGTAAATTTTTAATATTAGCTTTAAAATCAAGCACTTGCATTTTACTTTCAGCAACTGGAAAATCAAATAATACTAATTGTTAACAAATTTTTAAGAATGTATCAAAACAGAGCTATAAGAGCGAAAATGTTTTTCAAATTTTTTTAAAGGGTTATAAGCTCGAAAGATTTCCATTCATAATTAAACCCAACTATGTAAGCCATTCAATTTCAGCTTCATTATGAACACAAACAATGAAACTTTCTCTTTTAAAGATGATTACATTTACATAAAAATGATTAAATGTAAATATATGTTTTAATTCATAGAGCCTCGGATCATTAGAGATCCTTGTAACATTAGATGTATTTCGTAGATGGATTAATTGATTAAAAACATCACGCTATATACTATCTTCAATTAAACTTTTAGTATTTTAGTCACGGCACCATTTTTTTTTTATTATACCAGGTATATTTTTATGTTAACGCAGAAGAAATTACAGAAAAGCGACTGAATAATTTTAGTTTAAAGATAACTGAAATAATTGCACCAACAATGAAAACAATAAAATTTTGTCACTGAAATATTTTCAGCATAAATAGCATTTTTAAAAAAGCATATGTGTTTTTTGTAATATATTCCTATTATTAAAGACAAAACTATTTACAGAGCTATATTCTCTTAACAGCTAGCTATATATTCGATATAAAATCTATTTCAATGTAAATGCGGTTAATGTAGCAATTCAAATTTCTTGAATTCAATACAGAGACTTTGCAGGTTTTATCTAAATAAGTGCGTGCGTGCGTGTGCCTGCATGTGCATGCACGTGCATGTGTCACCTCATCTCCAAATTTACACACCACACCAATGTAAGGACTTTTAGCAGTGACAGTATCAAGCCTATAACAACCCTTACACACACGGCAGGTCCTTAATCTATATTTCGGCAGTAATAACGCTAACCATGACTTCACGTCCAAGTGAAGAAATTTTCAGAATACAAGTTAAAATTTAACTTTCATATGTATGCCTGTGAGTTATGTTTTTATAGCCCATCTCCATCCCAGAATAAGAAAAGACGTCTTTTCTTATCAAAACTGGAGAATATTTCAATTATCTTTTGCTTCACTCTCAAATTTTGCAAAAATATCCAAGTGTTCACACTCATCCTTTGTGAAGTAAAAAAATGTGTGTGTGGTTAACTATATCGCGCTCTATAACTTTAGAGAAATATCTTTTTTCTTGGTAGTAAAATTCAAACAGGCAATTGCAAAAGCTCTCTTGTTATTTCTTGCACTAAAATAACATTTTTAAACTTTAATATTTTTTTCTTCCAACAGTACATAAATTATTTAGTCTTTTTTTTTTCTTAATATTTTTGATAAAGAAATATTTTTAAATT
The DNA here is from genome assembly GCA_019973975.1 of Trichonephila clavata. Taxonomy (NCBI): domain Eukaryota; kingdom Metazoa; phylum Arthropoda; class Arachnida; order Araneae; family Nephilidae; genus Trichonephila; species Trichonephila clavata. Next base: position 195,576 of record BMAO01030263.1, read on the forward strand.
TTTTGAAATATTGTTAAAATAGTAATGAATATAGCTAGCATAAGAAAAATTGATGTTTATAAAGTATTAAATAGAACACTTGGCAAATCTCGAAATATTATATTTATTTATATAATACTTATTTCTTCATTTTTTAATTATATTTTTTTAAAGTTTTTATTTAAGGGGACACAGTACGATTCAATTGACAAAAATCGGTCAAAAAATCAAATTTAATTTTTTAGCCTACATTATTTTTATATACTTTTCTATAACCTCACGAAATTTGAAAGCTCTAAACTTAAAAAGCGCGAAATTATGATAGTTTTTACTTTCGTTTTTATTCACATCCTTATGGCAAATCAAAACTTTAAACTGACTTATTTCAGAAAGATAAAATAACTAGTTTGTCTTCATTTAAAATGTTAAGGCTTTTTTCTATTGTACCTGATGCTTTGAATTTTTTTACATATTGCTGATAGTTCATGTAACAAAAGTTGGTACGCATTTTTGAATCAAAGCATACTTATTTTTTTGAAAAATAATTGAACTCAAAACTTATACATTTCCTAAGGAATTTTCGATAAGCAGTCATAAAAAGAAGTATTGTACGAATACCAATCACGTTATCGCAAAACCCATACCAACTTTTGTTATGCATAGTTTGACGTACTTGTAAATCAAATTTCACGGGTTTACGTAAATTTTTGTAGGAGTAGCATTTTAAAATCACATCACAAGTTTTTTTTTCCGTAAAAAATTAAATGACTAGCTTATTTATGTAATTTTGAGCACAAAATCTGTTTTACATAGTATACACACTTAGGAAACAACCAAAAAAATTTTGAAAATTCTTAAATTAAAAATTTTTGCTTAAATCGTACCATGTCCCCTTAATTAAAACAGTAAATATAGCTTTAGACTATTCTTTTAAGAAAATATTTTGAAGGAGCAAGTGTTTTAATTTTGAGATTTAGCACAATATTTTATTAAGAAACTCAAATGATTTTTAATTCTTTGGTATGGTATATCTATACTGACCCTTACGCGGTAAAAAAAACCAAAGCAGAAATAATTAAATTTTGAACAAGCACATATTTATAACCATGTAGATACTCTTTAATTAAATCAGTTTAAAACACTTTGAGTAAAATATTTAAATAATTTTTATAATTTGGACGTGTTTAAGTAAATAACACTCCGCAGCATTAAAAAATTAGTACTCTTCCGTTTCGCCATCGATAAAGTCAACAAACATAATACAACAGCACACAACGGAATATTCCTGCTGGTAACCTTTCCCACCATATTTTCAGAACAAGTCGTAATCTTTTCTTACCAGTAACGTCTTTTTCATAATACTTCAAAAATGGATAAAAAAACAATGAAAACTAATATTTATTTTTATATTTTATACTAGCTGACCCGGCCCGGCGCTGCACGGGCCTTTACCGAGGGTATAACTTAATCCCCAAGTTAATTTACTCCTTTATTTTTGACGCCAGCACTTCTGTGTGGGCGTGACACGTACGATGTGAGTGCATGGCCCGTGAGTGCGTATCATGGCTTTCACGTTTAACGTTTTCCCTTCTCTTGACAAAATCAGCACTTCCAATATTATTTTTCGAAATTACTTTGACTTCTTTGTTTCTTCGCGAAACCATTTTTCGACGCCAAGGCTTGGCAAATTGTAAAATCGCGTATTTTTTATTAAAGTTTTTATTTTTAGGACTTAATTTTTAAGTTAAATGCTTTCAAACTTCACACATTAATTTCGAAAACGAAGGACTTTTAAATAAAAAATGTACAAAAAATACTGTTTAGATTATTTCTTGCAATAACGTTATTTTACGAAAATCACAAATTTTTTTTTAAAATCCGTAATTTTTACGCAATTTTTTCAATCTTCGCACAGAAGTTTGATAAGATTATTCTACAAACGCAACCAAACTTTCGTATGATAATCTTAATAAATAACGAAGTTATTCAATGTTAAGTTAAAAATTTCGACAATTTTTCGAAAAATCCTTAAAAAGTTTTGGGCATTTTATTTTTTAAATGACTGGTTCTAAAATAAAAAGGCTTGAAGTTATTTAGTGTAGAATATCGTTTTCATAACATGAAAATAAATTCATACGCAACAATTTCGAAATAATTTTCATAAAAACGCATCAATTTTAACTATTTTTTTAAAAAGCTTAAAAAATAGAAAATATTATTTTGCAAAAAAAATTATACTGTATCGTGGCGAAAGAAATGATCTTTCCGATCCTGTAATTATTTTTTGTCTGATTTAAAAAACAAAAATCGGATGGCTGTTTAAATAAGAAAGGCTTGAAGTTATTTAGTGTAGAATATCGTTTTAATAACACGAAAACAAATTCATACGCAACAATTTAGAAATAATTTGCATAAAAACGCATCAGTTTTAACCCTTTTTTAAAAAATTCTTAAAAAATAGAAAATATCATTATTTTGCAAAAAACATTATACCGTATTGTGGCGAAATAAATGATCTTTCCGATTCTGTAATTATTTTTTGTCTGATTTTAACGGTAAAATTTGGATGGCAATTTTAAGATGGTGGAAAACGTCGGATCACCGCTCGGCCGAAACGGAATGGAAGTTCTGCCAAGTAAACAACCCGCAGGAGTAAAACCATTAGGCGTTTTAAGGTTTTTAATTAATATCTTTTTAACTAATTGCAATATCGGAATGAAAAATAGTTTACATCCTATTCTCAGACCTACTGAATATACGCACAAAATTTCATTAGAATCGGTCTAGCCGTTTCGGAGGAGTTTGGTTACAAACACTGTGACAGGAGAATTTTATATATTAGATGTATATTGTGGTTGTCGCTAATAACGCCAACTTGGCGAGATTTGGGCCAGCGAAACGGAAAAGTGCCAAAAAATGTTTGTAGTACACATATTCAAACAGTTGCACTTCCTTATCTTCCATAAACCATCAATATTTAAGATTTTAACCTACATTTATGCTAATATACATTTTGAAAATACAATTCATTTAGAATGTCCTTGTTTTTTATATTTTATAGCAATATAGGATTTGATACTATTTGCCCATTTTGAATCTCTTTTCTTCTTTCTGCTTTTCTCTTTTTCTCACATTTTGAATCTCTTTTGAAGTATATTTTTTTTTTTTTTTCATTGATCTGTGACAAATCAATGGTGTGGAAAAATTAGCCTAGATTTGTTTACACAAGGCACATCAATTAATTCTTAATCAGAAAATATACGTCATTTTTCCACTATTTAATTTATCCTTACTTTTAATACTTTCTTATAATGGTAGTTCTTGGAATAATTGTATTCCTTATCCACCTTTATACTAACACATATTTATTTAACAGAAACACTCTCAAATAATAATCAAATATTTCTTCTTAGGAATAATTGTTCAAAAGACAAATTTTATTTAAACAGAAGTTTTAATTCTAATTTTCTGCCATTCAAAAACATTAAAAAACTGTAAAATACTAGTAGCTTTTCTCCTTTTAATTTACGCTGTATAACTATCTTACTGTAATTTATATGGCACCTACTAACTCTATTGTGGACAGGATTTCGTATATGAAATTTTCTTCTCGAATTAATCATGAAATTAGTCGACATACACTAAGCTTAATTAGATTAATACCGCAATAAGGCTGCATAATTTTCGCTTATTTTTGAACAATGATGAAGATGTGTATTTAAACATAAAGTACACTTCGCCAAGCTTGGATATCAAAACTGAATTAAATTTAACTTAAAGCGACCCTTATATCATTTATTCTTTTTTTTTCTGTTTAAGCGTTTCAGCCGATTTCCAGCCAAGGCTGTCTCAGTTTAAACCATCTTGATCTGTTTATTGCTATTGTTTTCCATCTATTTACCCCGATTTTGTAAGCATTTATCTATACTGTCTAGCCATGACTGCCTCTTCTCTTGCCCTATGGTTTCAAAAACGTTGTTTGCTTAACTGGGTTGTTGTTATCATACCTGAATATGTGGCCAAGCTTTAGTTGTTAAGCCTTAATTACTTAAATTAAATTTGATTCTCTGTTCTTCCTTTGTAATTCAAAGTTGTAAAGTATTCTCCAGACCCACATTTTCCTTCCCTGCACCAGAAATTCTTCTTGATACTTTTCGTTCAAATCTCAATAAGCTTTGGCTCATTCAGTTTTCTCATTGCCCAGGATTCATTACCATGTAAAACTGTGGGTTCTTATAAGTGTTTTGTATAGTTGTACTTTTGATTCCCAGCTTATAAATTTGAATTTTAATTGATATATCATTAATTAAATTAAGTAATCCACGATCCTACCACAATTATAGAAATCAATTGAGGTTTCAGATGAGGTGTCCAAAAGTACTTCGTAGACTTTTGACAAAATTCGCATAACAGTAATAGTATTCATAATATAATACAGCTTATGTGTGTATTGTGTGCTGTACAATTATTTATAATATATTCCAATGCAAAAGAAATTTATTGAGCACATTTAATGCAATTGCATGCCTAAAATCATTTTCTGAGTCCATGGAAAAATTGTTTATCATATAAAAAGATTTTAAACTATCAAAAAGATTATATACATATATATATATATATATACATAGAAAGAGAGAGAGGCAAACTTTCTATACGGAGAGAGAGAGAGACAAACTTTCTCTACGAGAGAGAGATGAATAAACATGTTCAAAACTGAAATAATTGAAATTGCTGGATAACAAGACAATAGATTTTAAAAGGATATATGAAAATTAAAATAATAGAGTTAAATATAAAAAATATAAAAGAATGGATGCTACAGTATTATAAACATTGCTGACTTAGGACAGCTTATATATAAAATAATTTACATAAAAGTGGGTTGAACATGTTTTATGGCCAGCCAACCTTTCCGCTTCCTGTTAATAATACTGAGCAAAATCCATTGAAAATAATGGATAGAAAACCTAAATCCATAATGAGAAAAAGGTAGCTTACCTAAAAATTACATTCAAAGATGCAGAGCCCGCGCTAAATCCGAGTACAATAAACAAGTTATATATTGCCGGATTCTAGACCCAAATGCAAATTCAAAGCATAGGAATGTCTGAATAGCAGCATTTAGCAAAAGTATGAAAAGAATAGAAATAATAAATTAAGATATATATATATAATATAAATTAATTATATATATAATATATATAATTAAATTAGATCTAAAATTAAACCCTAGACCACATCTAAATTTATTTTCCCGTTACATCTTCAAGTATTAAATTTATTACCCAGCTCGGGAATAAAGAACACATGGCCTTAACAGAAGTTTACCGCTCCGACCATTAATTTTTATTACCTATATGTCATGCTTAAATTCTCAAGTATACCTCTTCAATAAGACATCTGGCTTTTGAGAAGCCGCGGACTCTTGATTTTTAACACGTGTCCGTCTCTCTCTCTTACAAAGGAGATTACAAAGTGATTTCATGGAATAAAGACAGTTAAAATAAAATGTCTTGATATTCACTCCCAAAACATGACATGCACACACACACATTATATATATATATAAACACTAAGAGAACAAGAATAATTTTATCTAAAATTAGAATTTGGAGGTAGCTACAGCTATCTAGGAAAAATAATAAATTTATAAAATAACCTATTAATAAACTATGAAAATTTAATCCTTCCTATTTAGAATTTCTTCATTCAAATATCTATTAATAAAATTAATTGATTATTTAAGAATTAAGCAGTATTTAGTAAAATGTTTATAGTTTTTATTATATATCTGCTTTCAATGAAGGATAAATTAATGTTAAGTACAAAATAATTAAAATATAAATTATCTAAAAATTTAATTTGTTTACGCAATCATATCCTTTGCCCTAAATAAAAATCAGTTTAATTTGAAAAATATCAATTAATCCAACAATTTTACACTTGAAAATTTTCATTTATCGAAGTGGTCGGTTTCGAAATTTCAACGTTAAGTATGGAAAGTAATGAATGTAAGATTATTTCATATTGACTCACGCTTGATGAAGGTAACAAAAATGCATTCATTTCTATGAATAATAAATAAGCTAATCTATCATTGGCCAAAGGAAAAAGCTATGTTGTGATTCTCCTTAGTACGTGAATATGTATTATTCCTCCTCCCATAAAGATCATAAGAAAAATAACTTTTTCACGAGTGACCAGCACACTTGAGAGGTTTTTCTGGCACTAGACGAGCATATAATATGTATAAACTTATAAAGTATGTATATGGCGTAGCATATTACGTATAAATAAGTAACTCTTCTTAAATGTTTCATTATTATATAAAATAATTACATATAGCTTTTCGAGCTAAAAGGCAAAGCTCTTCCATATAAATTGATATCATAAAATCAAAATAGATATTTAGAGCTTTTTGGCAAGCAATTCATATGTGTTTGCCCTCATGTACTTTTCCTGGAAAAAATTCTTTTTTTCCAGGAGGATATTTCTTACAAAAAAGAATTAGATTTAATAACATGATTAGATTTTCATGGAATAATTAATCTAGAGCAATTTATTTGTACATAAATTTTTCTATCCAAATAATTTACTTAACGCTATTCTAAAAATTACAAAAATGTTAAACTGCAATAAAATTTAATTTTGAACGTTACAAATTGTTAAACAGCAAATAAATGAAGAAAATCGAATATTATATACTTCGAGTAAATTTTATTGCATTTTTATAGTTGAATTTCTTGTCAAGGTTTCTTTTTTCGATTTTCGAAAAATATTGTGGAAAAGTTTACAAAATATTAATAAATGCACATTATGCAATACTTTTACTTTTTCTGTTATTCCTTTAAAAAATTCTTCCCGTTATACTTAAAAACACATCTAGTTTTTATTTAACTTACAGCATCTCTCTCTCTCTCTCTCTCATTAATATCCACTCTTCAAGAATAAGCGCGTATGCAATTTTTTTCTTACATCTCCTATCCGGTCTATCGTGCTCATAATTTCTTATACCGTACAGTTATTAAACTAATTAAACGTATTTTCAAAATTTTGAAGGGGTAGTTTTAAAAAATAGATTCACTCTTTTATTTTCTCAACAATATACAATTGCTATCATTTTTCTTAATTTAAAAGGGGAGGGTGTACATGATAAAAAATTAATTTAGTATTTATTAAATATTATTTCGACAAATCTTAAGCATCTTAACTCTTTCACGCAATACTAACTGTAATGTGCAATCATATAAACATTTTTTGTTATGAATATAAATCAATTTAGACTACGTTTCTAATTAAAATTTTGTACCTAGATTTCATTTGTGGAATTTTTCCTCTGCTTTTGCATCAAACTTTTGTCTCTTCTTATAGCTCTGAACTTTGACTTTAATAGGGGGGAAATTTTTAGGTTTAATAAATAATAATGTAATAATAATGTTTCCGTTTAACAAATATTTTATTTAAAATTGTACAAATCTATTTTCGAATCAAACAAATATAAATTCAAAACTCACAATTACATTGAAAGAAAATATATAAATTCAATAAAGCAATTTCACAATTGTTCCTTATTCAATAAAATTCTAAAATCCTCCAATTCACAAAACACACACGGAATCCATTTCAACGGACACAACTATAATTGAACTATTCTGAAACTCTTTCAGCATAACCTTTTGCTGTTTATTCATCATATTATGGCGACGTTTTCCCATTATTTTCAATTTCAATTTAGCCCTTGTGGAATTTCGAACGAATTATTAGAAAATGAGATCGGAACAGAAAATACCCTACCTTTAATGACACACCCAGAGGGTAGTCTAGCTACTACCCTTTGGTCCCAAGGGCAAGACCTTTGGTGAAAGAATAACATTTGTTTTGACCGCAAACGAATAGATAGGGCATAAGTTTGCTGTATAGAAGATTAGATCATCCCAACGGCAGCAGAGGAAAATAACAAAAGCCAGTTGTCTGAAAATGATATTTTGTTGACCCAACCTGAAGTACGTTTTTTCTGCGACGTAGGAGACATGTTTACTGTTTCTGTTAATAATTTGTAATCGATTTCAGAAAGAGAAATTAGTTTTTTTTTTAATATATCTTTCTAAAAAGTTCTGAACTGTATGAGTCTCATTCTTATATAAAATTTAATAACTCTTATATAAAATATAATTCCTAGACTCATTTATTTTACTAAAAGACAAAAAAATTCTCTGTTTATAAGATATTTGATTGTTTTAATATTCTTTATACGAGAGAACTCGAACCTAATCACCTGTGCGCAGAAAAAAATCCAAAAATATAATCAAAAATTTCAAAACATATTTTAATATATAGTCTGTGCCAATATTTAGAAAATAACATTTCTCAGTGAAAAAGACAAAATTAGATCAATCAGTAACAAAGTAGAGCTAAAATTGGCAATAAATGGGAAACATGTAACAAAACAAGGAAATTCAATGTATACATAGAAAATGCGTTTCCCAAATGTCTAGAAAAAAATTTCATTAAAACGAAAGAGAAAATCAAATCACACCATATATAATATTTTGTGTGTTTTTCATTTATTTTAATCCCATAAAATACACGATTTTTCGTTGAAAGTAACTTTTGTAACGTTTGTACATCATATTCGTATTATGTTCATTATCTTGTCTAGCTTTTTTTTCGAATTATTTAAAGACAAATACTGTTTCCCAGTTTCATAAGTTTTTCTTCAGAAAATGACCCATACGTCCTCTATATGATTCAGATCTGTACTGAGAGCAATACAATCGAAGATTGCACCATTTTTTCTATTCAAGAAAGTTTTTTTGAATTTTGAGGCGTGATGAAATCGTTCAGTTGCAATTCCCATTTTGGGCCAACTTAAAATTCATCAAATATCCATAAATGATTTTGGTACTTACGTATTATATCGCAACCGTATTGGCGACATTACATGAAACGAAGCACATGGTTTCCAATTCAGCGCATACGACACATGCGAAAGTGGGGTCCCAGCTTGGCGAGTTATCTTGAACGCTTCCATTGTTGAGATAGTAAGTACCATGATTTTCTACAGTATGTATATAATGTTCGAATTTTTTATGTTTACTTAAGAAAGCTTAAACTGTCTCCAATAGCTTTCGCTTTGAAAAAAATTTCAAAAATATAAATACATTATTTTAAAAAATCACAGGCTGATTACCTTTTTTTCTGTTGTAAAACTTTCTTTTATCTTTATATAAATAGAATCTTCACTTTGGGATTGGAAGCCTACTAAAATCATTTTTCATGGAAGTTTTTAAGCAAGGATTTACGTAACATTTTATGAACAACGTTTCCTGCTTTTCTGATTCCTTAATGAACTGTGTACTTTGATTTATTCAATGCAAATGCCCTAGTAATCCAAGAATGTGAACAATCATTTTCCTAATTTCCTGTCATCTATTAGTATAACCCGTGGTTTTCCAAATTAATGTCTTCATCGTTACGGTTTTTTTATTTTCAAAACCCTGTGAATACTACTTGCCGAAACTCCGAATACTAGCAGTTCTAAATAAAACTGCAAATATTCGGAGTTTTTCTCTCCTCTCTCTCTCTCTTTGCTCTTTTTTCAATCTATAGATTGAAATTATCTCATTTGCTGATTTTGGTATCGTATTTGAACGAGTCCCAGGTTCAATCTACATTTTGTGAAGTAGTAGACATCTGTTAGTGTACTCAAATGAAAACATGAATACCATGGCATTCAAAATTTTCAGTTTTCAGAATCTTTTGGGATACCCAATTTCTAAAGCTTTCAGATCTTGTTCTGTAATTATTGTAGTGATTAATGGTTTAATTTTATTTCGTTCTAAAATGAAGACAATTAAATGTCATAAATTACAGAAACAAGTTAGAGCCATTTTTACTTTTCGTTTTACCAATCACTAAAAATGAATATTTTCTTTGCTTATTTTAGAACAAACCGCACAAATATTATATATAACACAAAAATAGAATTCAAATTAATAGAATTTACATAGAATTTATAAGAATTTTGCATTAAGATTATCTTTAATGAGATGCAATATAAAACATCTTGCTTAATGCAATCCAACTAACATTGATAAAAATAAAATATATATATATTTTCTCATTGTTCCACTTATTTTTTTTTTGTATTTAAATCTCCACTGATACGGGGAAAAAAAGTATAAATTTTGATAATATGCTATAGAACTCCCCAAATTCTTCAATTTTATTACCTTCAAATACTAAACGCTCACGAATTAAACTTAAGCTTTATTTTCATGTAGCTCAGTGTCATCTGTTTATGATCAAAATCATTTTGTCACTCTCCCGTATGTTCTTCCTTCTAAAATTCCACATGAAAACTGAAGTACGATGAGAAATTTTTTAAGCAAAAAATAGAAATAGTAGAGAAATATTTTATTTCTGAGAAAAGGACTCTACATGCTTTAAATTCAATCATAACATTTCAATTCATCATGGATATGTAACAATTTTGTTCGAGAGAGAATCTGTATAATACTAGATCGTAAGGCGCTTATTAACGTTGCACTTCGTATCTTTGAACAATGACCAAGTAAGGACATTTAAAATGAGGCCTCATATTCCTAGCTTCTCAGAGCGAAAAAACCTTTAGCAGCATATTCTTATAAACGAAACAAGAATCCTCCTGTTTTTCCGCAATTTTCTCTGAAGAAATAAGAGCTCGGCTCTAGCATCGACTGAAAAGAACTCATGACCTTGTCAGCTGAGCTACCATAGATCAATGGTTAGTTTTTTAGCATATAATGCACTATCAAAAAGGGTTTCTTCCGCTTTCATACTTTAAACGTATTAAAAATCTTTCAAGTTATAATACAGTAATACCTCGACTTATTCTACCCCAACTTTCGCGAATTTGAAGTTACGCGACTTCCAAATCAAATCTCGTCAATTCGTCTTTTGTTTGAGAAAAAAAAATATTTGGTAAAATTGGTGAAACCGGCAATGTAATTGAAAAATTTGCCGATCTTGCCAGGCAAATAAATTTAGAAGTGGATAGTAATACATTCAAGAACTGCTGGATTCCCACAATTAGGAGCTGACAGAAATGCATTAGCAAAAACAAGACTGAAAAAGTCTGAGTCATTAGACCCAATTCAATCAGAAGATCGAAGGACGGTTGGGAATTTCAATGAAAGCCTCAGTTTAATTGGAAAAAAAAAAAGAGTTAAAAATTTTAGGAAGTATAAACTCGAACTATGAGCACAAAGAATAGAAAAATTACTAGCATACAACGAGGAAATTTTTCGGAAGAAAAAAAATGTAAGCCAGCATACTACTTTGTTAGATTTTATAAAACATTCTGCATCAAAATAACTTCGGCTAACTATTTTGTATGTGTGTTATCTAAGATTATAAAAAACATATTTTTTTCCAATTTTATTTTTTTTTTTTCGTCTCCGACCCCTACTAAAAATAATTTATATTTACATGCGAAATCATACCCCGAATTACGCGAATTCAACTTACGCTTTTATCACTCAACCCCACCTATTGCGTAAGTTCGGGGTATTATAGTACATAAAAAAATTACAGATTTACAGACTTACAGATTAAGTTTCTCTTCTTGCATTGAAAGATAAGTACTTATTTTAGTAATTATTGACAGTTTAGTAAAAAATGAACTCTGATTTATACTTGCATTTCCAATAACTTCCATAGTTCCCATTTCCTATTTAATGATTGCTGTTTATGATGAACAAAATTAGTGGTTAATCGTTTTCCCCCATTGTAATTACATACAAACAGTCTACTACATACTGGTTAGTTTCATACTGGGTAATTAGGCCATTTATACGATGGATTAAATTATCAAAAATATAAAGAATGCAAGAAGATTTAATATCTATAATAAGCTAAATGCATTACCTAACCGGAACTATACAATTTATTGAACTACAAGTTGTGATATGCAAGCGAGTCACGTGAAATTAAACGTGTTGATGTAATGCTGAAAATAAACAAACAATTAATTAGTATTCGTCATAACTAATAATGACTGTATTTAAGTTGCATTGAAATCTCTATATTCTGAGAGGAAAAGTTATTATAGCAAGTTAATTGATTAGATGGTTAGATGTGTGTTACAATTATTTCTTTCAATAAAATCTAAAATTTCACTAACTACTCTTAATAATAGTAATTATAAAGAAAGCCAATTTATATTTTGATTGACAATTAGTTTTAATGCAACCACGTTTAATGAAAACATTACTATATATTTCAACAATTTTTCAATAACTTTTATTTAATCATCGGTGTTATGGATTTCAAAAGACCTGTTTTGATTTCACATCTATAGGCACCATAACAAATGAGAAACAATGACACAAAAAGAATTTAAATAAAAACAGCAAAAATGGATAATTGATACAACTACAAATAAATTGTCAGAACCTTTGTAATTTGTTAATACAGTTAACTTCAGATATAATTAAACGTTACAATCAAAATTTTCTATGAATGAGTAGAACATTTCGATAAAACGTTACACTAATCAAAAATTTCCATTCGAATCTACTCATTTAAAACGTAATCGAAATAGAATTTTTCACCAATAACTATTTCTGGATTTTCCATAAAACATTTAAAATCACCACCGTTTAATGGGTCTTATTTTTCTTTCGTGGTTGTGTATAATGGCAACTATAAACCTTTGCAGAGACACGTCAAATCCCCAAATGCGAGAGCCATTTCATGGTGACACCATCTATTGACGGCTCTCGCTACCAAATTTGGACACTCGAATATCCAGCTCTCGTCGGATGCTAAATATTGCCGTGATTTTAATTTTTCCTAAAGTACCAAAGCCTCAAATTGATACTCAAGGGATATTTTACATGCCATATAATCATATGACATGCCTGCCTACGATTTTCTCATCCAGAAAATATATCGACTCAACCTGGCTTCGAACTTGCAACCGTAGGCTCACGAAGTGGGTACACCACCTCTAAGCCACCGAGCCAACTGGTCGTATTTTTATTAATGAGTTGTAGCTGATTGTGCTAGTTAGTACAAAAACTTTTCCCACTTAGATCTATAACTTGTCTACCTATACACACAATATAAGTTTCAAATTTCTATGTGGATTAGCGCAAGTGCATATATATGATATTCTTAATATCTTCATATTTAAAACAAAATTACAACCCTATACATTACAATGTTTAATAACTATATTTTCAAGAAGAAAATTATTTTTACTCAAAGAAAAAATTTTTATGAGTGAAGCAGATGCTCTACATAGTAGTTCACATGTTGTAATGTTTCTAAAATTAATTAAAATATATTTTCGCAAATTTGGAGTTATAATTTTTTAAGTACATAGTAACAATTTATAACAGTAAGTATTTTGAGCTTTTTGAAGATTTGTTCACAAGAGAATTCATTCTTATTTAATCTTTAAATATTATACTAGTAGGTGAATACCCGTTCTGTGAGTACGGGTCAATTGAAAAATATTATAATCGAGATGGAAAGGGAAAAAAAAATTAAGAAGGTCAAAATTTATAAATTTTTGAATATTTTTAAGTAATTTGTAAAGCAAGTTCCAAAGTAAGGAGGACTTAGCAGATAAAATAGTGATGTCAAATAAATATAGCTGAATTATCCGGTATTTTCCAGGTTCATGAGGCAATAAATAAATGCATTATCTAAGTTAAATGCATAAATATTATCTTTTACGCGGCTGTGGGAGACGATTTCCGCAAAACCCGCTCATAGTGGATCTGTTTTCAACAAAAGAAAAATGTATGCCAAATTTTATGATTGTGTGTCTAAAACGAGTAGTTAAAAACCAGATTTTTTTTTCATCTATAATGCTTCCGACCCCCCCCCCCCTTAGAGTGTCGGTATTTGAAAATTCAGTTTTTAGAGGACACTATGCAACAAAAGAATCCTGTCTGCAAAATTTAAAATCTATGTTTAATATTTCTTGAGATCCCATACTAATTGAAAGAGTTGCTAATCTTCTATATGTAGAGAGAGATTTTCTTTTATACCCTTGCAATCTCTTTTGGGAGGTTGGGAGTTGGTTAAGAGTTAGTTTTCGAACAAATCCATAGTTAACAGATTTCTACTCAACAATAGAAACATACCTACCAATTTCCAAGCTTTTCAGTTCAAATAGATCCGGATACCTGGTGATGATTCAATGAGTCATTTTTCTCCTATGTACAGGGTGTTACTGAATTCAACCGTCAAATTCAGAGAGATGACAGTAGGCAGCATGGGGATGACAAATCAACATAGAACTTGGGGTCACAAATCACGTTTAGTCGATGAAAATCATGATAATAGTAGCCATTGGGTGGACGATAAGCCAGACGAGGGGAGTGATCAAATAAATGCGAGTTTGTTTTTTCTGCCCGAACGCCACAAGCACGTCCTCCCGGAGTTGCTAAAAGGCAGGAGTCGGCAACCTTTCAGCTGTGGCGCGCCAAACTCATCTACCAATACGATTCAACGTGTGCCTCACAATAGAACATATTTGAAACAATTCGATTCTCACGATAATGCATGCAAAGTTAGAGAATAGAAGTCAAGAATATTCAAAATATAGATTTACAGTTTTATTAAAAATTAATTTTGCATCATTTAAAGTTATTTGTTAAAACGAAACTAAACATAAAATACTATTCCTTAAACATAAAAAAAAGTTGGAATTGAACATGTATTATGTATTTTTTAAGAATATTTATTGAAATAAGAAAAAAGCAACGTAGAATATAAATATCCCCCTTCAATATTGTTAAATAAAGAAATAAATAAATGTTTTAATGCGAATCTTGTCTCTGCAGCACTTAACTTCATATCTCAATATCAGACAGAACTTTCAAATTTGACACTATTCTGAACATTCAGTTGTTTTAAACAGCTCTTTTGTGAATTCAAAATACTTTTCATGTGAGAAAATATTCGTTCACATAGATATGTAGAACGAAAAGCGGAAAGCAGAATACCTGCATTTTACTCTCTTCAAACAATTGAATCTCTCTAGCAATGACATTCAATTATTTACAAAATAGCTGTAGATTTTTCATATTTTTTCGTAATTTCTTAAATGTCTATAATTCTGTGAAGATGTTTTTGTCAAACATAAACTTACATTCATTCAAAATTAAACAAATTTATAGAGTAGAGTAGAGTGCCACTGAGAATTGTGCCACGTGCTAAATGTGGCACGCGTGCCATAGGTTGCCGATCCCTGCTATAGGGAGTACCAGTCACTGCGCACCAGAACGTGTGGTTCATGCGCGATGGTGGACCAGCACATTTTTCAATTGCGGAGTTTAATCACCTCCGTGCTACGGGAGATAGATTGGACTCTGTGGATCTGTTGCTTGCCCTCCAATCTCCTCCGGACCTCATTCCTTTGAAATTCTTCTAGAGCCACCTGAAATATGTTGCGTATGAGCCGTTGGTGGCTCCAGTGGTGGATCTAACAGCACGAATCATCGTCGCTTCAGCTGACGTCGCTAACACACCGTATTTGTTTAAACGCGTTCGACAATTCTTCATTTTTCGATATTGGCTGTGCTATGACGCTTTTCGTCTAATAAATGTATTCCTTAATTTTATTGCCTCTTTTCATTCCATTTGACATCACACCCTTCATAAGTGTTTTTTCGAATTACTCCAACTAAACGTGGTTTGTGTTCTATGGTTGTTTGTCGTCCCAATATTGCTTACTATCACCCCTCTGAATTTTTCGGTCGAATGCGGCAACACCCTGCATATGTAAATTAAATATTAAATATAAAGGAGTAAAAAATGAATAACACACTGTTCCCATAAAATGCCTTTTTTGAAAAAGAAAAAAGTATAATTATGTCGTAAATATAATTCGTTCCTCTATAAATTACAAAAAATAATTTTACTATTTCTAATTGCTTTTCTAATATACATTTATATGAATAAAAAATAATATGTTATATAACAAAAAAATTAATTTTTCGAGAAACATAATTTTCAAATCTCTAAATCTGAAAAGCTGCTAATACATATAATTACCATTTTCAATCTGAGAAATCGATTCTTCTCAGCTGAAATTTCAGGTCGCATTGATAAAAAACCCACGCAGAAATAAATTATTCATATAAAACACATCAAACATACCATAAATATTTGTATAATGCTAATGGAAGCTATATATTCAAAAATGTCACCATCCAATTATTCTAAAAATTCTCACAAATCCATTATACTAATGACAAAAGATTCTGAATTCAATCCTGAATTTTATTTTGCACATATTTCATGTATAAAAGCTTTTTTATTTTTTACAAAATTCTTTTATATTTTGTATTGATAAAATTATTTATTCACGATTCTAATTATTACTAATATTGTTTTTTTTTCAACTTACAAATATTTTCCTAATATCTTTCAAGTTCTTATTCTATATCTAAATGTAAATTATATAATATTAAGATGTAATTTATGATCAATAAAAATGAAATGGAAAAAAGTTCTAACATATAATTTTACGCTTCACTTGCGCTTTTTTGAAAATATTTCGTTATATAAATGGAATATTTATAATAAAATATGAATTAATAAGGAAAACACAATTGAAACATGTCTAGTAGTTTTCATAAACTTGTGGTGGTGGTGGTTGTATCTATGTAAGTACTAACTACCTCCGTACTGAAGTGATCATTTTGGTCAAGAGGAAAGTCATATGCTTACAAAACGAAGGTACCAAGAACGAATCCTCCTTCAAACTTAAAAAAGTAGTAAACTAAGCAGAAATGAACAATTTACATTTAAAACTGATCATAACCCTTTGCACTGTTAATGTTTTTTGTGAATTGCAAATAATTAAAGTTATTAAATTTCAAAATGATAGGATAAATATATTATACATGAAAAAATAGATACAACATGATACTTAATCACATCATTTAAAGGTATATCTGAATTGCAATGAAAGACTTCACAATTATTCATTAATGCATTGGTTGCACCTTCAGAAAATTCACTGTGATTAATAATTGTCATTTTAAATTGCAGTTCAAATAATTACTCAAATTATAGCTCAAAGCAATATCGATGTCATTTAATCTCAAAACATTTTGTTTCATACAACATATCGAAGAAATGTGTGAAGGTCTCGAAGCAAAAATGTATGCATCACAATTGTTTTAAAATCCTGAATAATTACAACCTATTTCTATTCCTATATATTTTCAATAACTTACTTTTGCAATTAAGTTAATTTCTTGTTAATACGAGTATAAATCAACATTCTAGAACTATCTTAAAAATACTCTATAATGTGTTAGAATTTTTTAATTTAATGAAAATTTAGCAAAATGTAGAAATACATCTAAATAGATTATGTAGGTATACTGATTATACGTATATTGTGTTCTAAATGTGTATTCCTTTTTCTTCAGATACACTAGTAAAAATAAGATACGCGAATTAAAAATTGTCTTGTTTTGTAAGAATTGTAGATATAAAATCAGTACTCGTATTATATGAGTTATATCAATATAAACCATAAATAAACTGGCATGGATATCAATTAAACGTTAAGAAATACTCTATGGTACGTAAAAATAAATTGGTATGCATAATTTAGCAATCAAGCGCTCTGACCTTTTGCAGTTTCAATGTACGAGATGTATTTAAGATTAGCCTGGGGAATACTCTGATTTCCCAACATTTAGAAAAGATTGCAAAGAAACATTAAAGCAAATAGAACCTTAATTAAATTCTGAGACATTTGCATATATTTGTAGGAAGTGTTACAAAATATGCAATCTTACACTGTTTCTAAAATTATACCTTTTTTCATTTTAATAGCAAATAATATAAATGCGCAAAAGAGATTTGTAAAACACTTTTATTTAAGAAAGATAATGGAAAGAGCTCGGAAATATATATAATTTATTCCAGCGAAAAATATTTAACATATTATAGGTGCAATATACTGAAATAAAATACACTGCATGAAGGAATCACCATAATTAAATGAACTTTGCAGCAAATATACATTGTAGGATGTTACGTAAAATAGTGAAGTCTCAAAGCCTCCGCGCATGCGTGGCTTGGGCAGCGCCTTCTGAACTGATGCTGAAAGCGTATAAATAGAGGGCTGTAGCGGGACGTTGAAAACAGTTGATTATTTGTTAGTGGCGAACGTTTAGTGAGACCTAAGTATGCCTCCACATCGAAATAAGGAGAAATTCCAACAACTTACGGAGTTTGAACGGGGAAGGATTATCGGCTTTCAAGAAAGAGGATTTCCCTATCCCGCAATAGGAGCTCGTGGGCAGCCGAACAGTTCCACAGTGAGGCGGGTTTGGAAGCAGAGGACCGACGAGCACCGAGCAACTCGAAAACCTGGCAGTGGGCGATGTAAGGTGACATCATCGCGCGACGATAGACACCTTCTCTGCATGGTGGTGAATGACCATACAGCTTCCTCCAGGCAATTGGCAGCACGTTGGTCTACTGCTACAGGTGTACTAATGTCAACTTCGTCAATTCGTCGACGTCTGCTGCACCATGAATTACGTGCAAGGGTGCCTTTATACAGGATCCTCCTCACGGCAAACCATTGACTGCTGCGTCTGCATTGGGCTCATGAGCACAGAGCCTGACAAGGTGATTCGCACCAAGTTGTCTTTTCAGATGAATCACGCTTCAATTTGTGGGACCATTATGGCGTGTTAAACTCTACGCCGGTGAACGCTGCCTTCCATAGTGCGTTGTCGAACGACATAGCGGTCTAACACCGGAAGTTATGTTTTGGGGTGTGATTTCGTATCAAGGACTATCCAATTTGCTACGAATTAAGGGTAATCTCAATAGCAACATGAACGTCCGTGAAGTGTTACAATCCGAAGTAGTTCCCTTCCTTCAAGGCCTCCCTGGAGCTATCTTTCAGCAGGATAATGCACACCCCTCATGTTGCAAAGACTGTTCGAGACTTCTGTTCAGCACAACACGTGCTACTTCTTCCTTCGCTTGCTTATTCGCCGGATATTTCACCTATTGAGCACATGTGGGATTTGGTTGATCGGCGTCTCGCTCGTGATCCGCGTTCTGAAGCTTCAAAGGACGAACTTCTGCTGCGCATACAATAAATATGGAATTCGCTTCCACAAGCAGACATTCAAAATCTGTTTGACTCCATGCCACGTCGTATAGCAGCACTTATTGCAGCGCGTGGTGGCTACACCAAATACTGATTTCGGACATTCAATATTGTTGGGTTTTTTTGCTTTGAAAATTTCATCATTTATTTTGCACTAATACAAGTCATTTGTGCATTGAATTTCCTTTAATTATGATGATTCCTTCATGGTGTTGCATTTTTTTTACAAACAGCCGTATAGATTTTAAACTATTTACTCATCAGCTTTTTTCCACACATAACTCATAAAATATTTTTTACACACACATCGACTTGAATATTTACACCTAATTTCAATATTTCAATTAAATTAACTCAAAATAAATCACTAAGCAAATTAGAGAAAGAAAAAACAAGCACAACAATAATAAGTATATATATAGTATCTTCACAGAGAATGCATTTTACTTGGAATGGATATAAACTATACAGTAAATTTTGCTGCATAATTGAGACATATTGCTTTAAATAAATTTAATTAAAAAAGCTATATTTTGAATGGAAAATTTCTATTGCTTTGTTCGAACTCACGTGACAATCTTTAAAAGTATTCCGATTTATTCAACTTTTTATATATAGTGTGTGCTTCACATCCATTAATTTTATATTTATACCACACGTCTTTGCTTCAACTATTTACCCCCAACTAGTTAATCTACACACAATTATTAGGAGCTCATTCAAATTCTAATTATTCTAGTTCTTCCAATCTTTTCGAATAACCTGAGAAACAATAAAAGCTATTGGTATAAGTTTGTTTATTTGCATTGCATTGACTTCGGTAATAACAAATGTTCTTCCCAATTTTACTTTCAATATTTATTTTTGACCCACTATCTTAATTATGTATACGAATGAGTTAAATAAGAGTTCTAATATTTATATTTATTTCTCCAAGCAGGTATAGGAAAGAATGAAAAGTAACTTCCCTTCAGTTCACAACTCAAACGATCAAATTCATCTTAAGGTATTGGCGCTGGTTTACAGAAGGAATGGAAATGCACTTACAAAGTATCTCTGTCGAACTTCCTCTAATATATATTCTCATTAAAGTGTCAGTCCCCAAGAGACAACGCAAACAACTCACCTTGATGGATTTAGTGGAATCCAAATACACCAGGTACATAGAATCTGCATATGTTGGTATAAATGATTGCTTTCCCTATGGAAAGTTCGTGTTTGAAATTTATCATGAACGTAACAAAGAATATGAAATGTTTATAGTAATGAATAAATTCATCTCTCAAGAGAGAATCTCTCTTTACTTTTTAATAATAAGTGTGTTGTTTCTTTATTATTATTACAATTCAATTTTTTGAAACTGTAAAGTAATATCGGGGGCAATATTGGCTTTACTTAAATATCTGATAATAGAGGATAGGCTTTTAAGGTTACTATGGACTATTTTCGCAACCGTAGTTCTGAAAAAGCGAAAAATGAGTAATTTTTTTTATATTTAGGCCACTTGAATTAGAATATGCATATGAAATTGTTTCAAAAATTTTATTAAAATAAAAAATTATTTAAAATCAAATTTTTGGCAAAAGAAATGGACATATTTTCAATATGTTCTCCTCTTACGGGTAAATATTTTTCAATAATAATGTTTATATATATAACTAAACTAATATTTTTAATATATATAATTACAGAGCTTAAACTAGGAATTTTGAAAAATTCACATTATTTTCGCAAGGTAACAAAATAATATAATCGGTGTTTTTTTTTATAAAAATTTCTCCATTCTGATTTATTATAATATGGATAAATACACTTCTAAATTAAATATATATAAAAGCTCAATAACAGTAAGAGATGGACATTATTTGTTCTACCTTGTAGCTTCTCGATTAAGCATTAATGATCTGATGCAAATGACAGATGCGTATTCATGAATGTGTGTGAGCGCGATCTAACTATTGTATGGCATTTTTTATGATTAATGTATAGATGGGAATCGGGTATTATTTTTAGAAAATTGAATGGTATATTCCATAACTTTACGGGTTCTTTTTATTTTTTTTAATCTCCAAAATCATCCTGGATACGTACTATAAACGATTGAAAGGAATTATTACTTGTCAAAAAAATAGTTTTTTTTTTTTTTTGTTATAATAAAATTAACAATTCGTTCACAAATAAGGGGAAACTTTTAATAACCGTCACAACTCTCATCGCCACTAAATGTGATCTCGCATGCTTATAGATCAAAGGAATTGAAATGAACTGGTTAATTCACTAACTTAATCAATATAATAATTAACTTTTAAAAGATTCCTCATTGTAGAGTTCAATTTTTACAGAATCAGGTAGAGAATAGTCTAAATAGCTTGTGTGCCAAATTTCATTGGTTTTCCGATCATTAGTTCTAAAAATACCTGGAAAATCCATTAGGGATATATCCTTATACACATTTATCCGCAAAAAAAGTTCAGTGTATTTCCCCCTCATTTATAATCTTATAACAAGCTTTTTCCCATAATTGGTTTTCATTATAATATTTTAATTATTTTAATTTATGTTTATTAAAATAACTGCGATTTTTACTGATTTTCTCTTTAAAAAAATAAATCATTTATATTATTTTTCTGTTATCGAATATCGAGGGACAAGTAAATCGATAAGAAACATTAGAAACTTCATGAAGTCTCAATATTTTGCACAATTTTCAACCATAATTTGAATTTTGAATACGTTCTGAAGTCTTCATGAGATAATTGTATGGAGTTATAAATTTAAGGAGTAACGACATGATGAATCCAAATATCCAAAATAAATGATGTATCATTATTTGTTTTTACTTTAATTGTATTATCAGTTCATGCTTATATTATAATGCATATCAAGGAGATACGATCTCGATACCTTTTGTTCCTTAAGCACGTGACTTATCCCTATACCAAAATGATCACATCAATCTGGAGGCAGCTAGTGGTTTATACGGATACCACCACCACACACTCCCCTACCAGTGAGTCGGCCGGCGAACGAATGATATCGTTGTTATGGTGAGCGTGTGAGGTTGCGTTATTAGGTGTGACGGCTTGAAGGTTGCTTCATTTTAGGTGTGGCGGCTTGTGGGTTGCGTCATTTTGGGTGTGACGGCTTGAGAGTTGCGTCATTTACGGCTTGAAGTTGCGTCATTTTGGGTGTGACGGCTTGAGTGTTGCGTCATTTTGGGTGTGACGGCTTGAGAGTTGCGTCATTTTGGGTGTGACGGCTTGAGAGTTGCGTCATTTTGGGTGTGACGGTTGAGAGTTGCGTCATTTGGGTGTGACGGCTTGAGAGTTGCGTCATTTTGGGTGTGACGGCTTGAGAGTTGCGTCATTTTGGGTGTGACGGCTTGAGAGTTGCGTCATTTTGGGTGTGACGGCTTGAGAGTTGCGTCATTTTGGGTGTGACGGCTTGAGAGTTGCGTCATTTTGTGTGGTTGAGTTGCGTCATTTTGGGTGTGACGGCTTGAGAGTTGCGTCATTTTGGGTGTGACGGCTTGAGAGTTGCGTCATTTTGGGTGTGACGGCTTGAGAGTTGCGTCATTTTGGGTGTGACGGCTTGAGAGTTGCGTCATTTTGGGAGAGACGTCTTTGTTGATTGTGGATAGTTAGCACCACGACTGCTGAGCGAAGATTGCGTTTGTTCCAAGTTGCCAAGGTCACCAATGAAGGTGATTCGATCTCGGTACCTTTCGTTCCGTAAACACATGACTTACCCCAAGACCAAAATGATCACTTCACTCCACTGGCAGTTAGTGGCTTATATGGACACCACTGCCACACATACTTCTGCTTTTATGTTACTTTTTTTAAAGAAAATTTATATTTCTAACATTGGAAAATAATTTATCATTTTTTGATATATTATTACTGTTTTAGTAATTTATTTTTTTCTCAATAATTTATTATTACCATGTTTATTGAAACCAAACCAAAAATTTAACAGTCTTTTCAATTGAACGATATAACAGCTCTCATTTGTTTTCGGACACTTGTGTTTTGACAGTGCAAGCAATATGTGCGAAATAAATGGTCAACAACTATCCGTGCATCTTAGTATTGATTATTACTCTTAGTATAGCAAAAATGCTAGGAAGTCCACGATAGATGGCGCTACGTAAACCGAGACATCAGATGACGGTCCATAAACACACGAGGTTTATGCTACCGCCTTTGCTGTGATGATTCATTTCGCCTGCCGATAAAGTGGTAGTAGGATGGAACATTACAGAACGCCGAGCTCGCTGACAGGTATCTAGCATACGGTACCACAGATTGTACAGGACAAGTCGCACAGCTGTTGTACGCCCGACGTAACCCCAGGAGGTAAACTCCCAGCCACGCTTTTGTATGATTGCACCAGAGATTGTCCGACAGCGGGTCCATCATCGTGGACACTCAGAAACGTGAGCGAAGAATAAGAACGCCAAATAACGAGGAAACTGTGCTGAATCTGGTACAGAAAAAAATCCCGGTACCAATACACGGGCTATCACCAGTCATGTCGGGATTTTCCATATAATCATCAGGCGAATCCTGCATACTAACGATGTGCACATGTATCCCCCTCCCCCTCCGACACCCATCTCTGTTGTCCCTTTAATGATCTTTTTTCTTAATTCTTTGCTGTACTAAGAACAATAAACATGTTTTCTCCTTTTATTCGTGTTCTGTTTCTTGTGTCGTCACTAGGGATTGTAATATCGGACCAAAAGCTTAATACCAGCATTCGGTATTTTTTTAGATCTTAATACCGGGATACCGGTTTTAATAACCGGTAGTAGAAATTTTAGTAAAAGAAAGAAAACACAGGTGTTTCTTTATTTTATTTGACAGTTTTATTAAAGAGTGTAAATATCGCAAAAAATTATTTTTAACTTATTAATTATAACGGTATATAAAGAATCACAAAAAAGTGTAAATATCACTATTCAGTCTGTAGTACTATTACAAATTTTTGACATGAGATCTTAAAAAACATAATGCTGGAACGTAATTTTGTGCAAAAATTACCAGTTGTCGAAAGCGGTCTTTCGGCATCTACACTATTTGGCGGTATTGTTAGCAATGCGCGATGTACTTTTTCCAAGTATTTACCTCTAAATCCCTCATCTTCAAATAAATCGATTTCTCGTCAGATGGTTTTGGATATAGCTGACTTCTATATTATATTTTGGTTTTTTTAGCTGTCGCTAATTCTAATTTTTGTTCAAGAGATAATTCCTTTTCACTATTCACATTAGGTCATCCTCTTCGATAACTGTACCGAATTCTTCTGAATGTGGATAGGCTTGTGGGTAAAACATTGCAAGAAAATTTACTATAAACTTGATCAAATTTGAATTGGTTAGTCTCTTTTTTTTTTTTTCATTTTCATTTTTAAAATCATTATAATTATGTAATGTATTATAATTATGTTGGTGATCCCTGAACATTAGTGGAGAAAATTTAAAAAATTTCTAGTAAGAACCGTTTTTCGGTATTAACTAGAAATTGTTACTTGTAAATACATGCATTATAAAATTGTACAAATTGCTCAAAATACCGGTATTTGGTATCCCGGTACTGAAATCCCTGGCGCAGTAGGGATGACTAGGAAAGCGTTTCCGACCATGCATTCATATGCGATTTCCCATCGTTTAGGTTTAATATATTTGTCAAAAAAGTTTGTAACTGCTGTACCGATACACCCTGCTTAGGTTTTTTGTATAGAAGGGAGAGACTGCTGTCTCACTTTTGAGCGGAATACCCGTTCTTTTAAGTTGCATTTTATTCTTTCGTCCAAATTCTTCCCTGGAATCAAATTTAAAGTAAAATCATAAGTTTGAAGTTCATAAATTTTAAAAACAGGATAGTATTATATTGAACATTTCCGAGAAAGTAACTAATTATGTATCTTATAAAGTCAATTCAAATGTTTATATGGTTATCGGTACGAGACCACTGGTAATTTGAAAAAAATTTATGGCATGAATTGCATGGTCTGCGTATTAGAAGTTCAAAGAAAAAAAAATATTTTCTTAAAAGATAACTTAATATATCTTTAATTATTAAACTGAACTCAGTGGCTCAACAGCCCATGAGGGCAAAGGCCTACTGTGCCCATCTCAGTATACGTGACCATTGGGCGCCGAGGTGCATGAGTAGATGTCCCGATCAGGTGGTCAGTCTTGAAGCGAATCCCGCAGTATTTAGTCCCCAAGCAAGCTTGGTACTCATTTATCGACCCACTGAAGGGATGAAAGGCTGAGTCGACTTTGCTCAGCCAACACCTCCGAGGTGTTGGCGAAGCCCGAGGACAGAGCCCCGGACCTGTGACGTGGAAGCGCATCTTTAACTATTATCAGGTCAAATAGTCAGAAATAGTTATACACGTCTCAAATATTTCAAATCGTTGTTTTTATATTGAATGGAAATTTTTCACAAATTTCCAAATTCAAACTATCCAAAAAAGTAAATACGAATCACAATACATGAAACAATGGTAAGAAACACTTGCTCTCTGTTTAATCACACCTTCCTAATATTTTAGCCTTATTTATGAATAAAAATATTTTTTAATTAGTCGTTGAATAAAATTACTATATATGCAATTTTAATTCCAAATGATAATAAAACAGAACATATTCTGTAATATGCTTTAAGTACGAAGAAAAAAAAACATATCGACTTGCCGAATATATGCATATGAAAAGTAATATTATACTGAGTGAGTGAATATTAACGTCCCACTGTTCAGCTACACGAGGGCTTTTGGGGACGGTCCGCGTAATTTTGAACCATGGTCAAGTGACGCGGACGACACCTGAGCTGGCACCCCCCTCTCCTAACTACCACACCACACCAACGGGAGGACCTTTGAGCTCTCGACAGATTTTAAGTGCATCGCACCCCTACATGGCGGGTCTTCAGTGGTACTATGATCGAACTCATGACATGCTAGCCATGTTCCGATGCCTAGACCACTCGGCTACTGCGGCCAATATTATACTGAGATACATATTATAATAATATTATTAATAAAGTAATTTTAATTTTATTACTATTATAATATTATTACAATATTAATATTAATTATAATTAATTGCAGTCTCATGTTGTAAATACAAAAAAAATTTTGAATTTGATTAAAGAACATAAATGACCTATTTAGGGGGAAAAATGAATACAGAGCAATACCTTTATTTTTTATAATTTTTTGTTTGTTTGTTTTTTTTGTAAAAAAATGGATTTTTAATTTACTTACCCGTTAAAATAATGGGCCATTACCTCGGGACAAATCAAAGTGAATAAATAAAACACCTTACTTTCAACACGAATTGAGTCAATAATGAAGAACATTCTAAAACTTACCAACTTTTATCAACTCCGAAATCAGCAGAAAAATATATATATTTGATAAATCTAATTATTTCATATTAATTAGTTTCAAAAATCAACGAAAAATTATTTTTTAAAAACTATATATTCTCCAATTGTTTAACATGTGTTATATTCCTACCATAATCTGAACATATTTCTTAATACGAGTGGTTAAATATATTTCTAATTTCATAAATCACAATTAAAATGTTTATAAAAATATATGTGATGTACTTCTTTGTCCTGAATGAATAAAAAAAATCACATAATTTGAATATTTGTGTAAAACGAAATAAGGTTTGTACTTTTCGATTTATGTAACTTGCACGGACACATCTATGACTAAAAAAAAAGTTAGCAAAACAAATATCTCTCAGCAATACCAAATATATTAGTTACAGTATAATATTTCTCAGACAATATACAGATGGCCAACTTAAAACGATTGCAGTGTAACTCCCATAAAATACTGGTATATTGTTTGATATAAACTTGAAAGACCCCTAAATACACCCACATACAATCGATATAAGGAGAAGGTCAAAGTTTCAGAAATTCTAAACACAAGTGGTAAACCTCCAAGTAACTATCTCCCTCATCTAATATTCTCCAACAATCCAAGTAAAGGGTAATTCTCAAAGGAAACAAGGAATGGAACGAAATAATTTTTACCCGATAAAAAAATTCACAAGCAAATATTCATAGAGTTTTCTTAAAACGCTTCTGTTAAATTGACCACCTCCTCTAGTATATCAATACTGATAAATAAATATGATTTTATGGGTTTTGTAGAGAAAAAAAATAGGTTAATAATTTAATAAAAAGATAGCGTAATATAGGTTGCGGTCTTTTTACATTGAAAAAAGGTTGGTATCGTTTAGTGTAGAAGATATTGATAAAGTGATATTGAGAATTTGAAAAATTCTTGAATAATTTATTCATTTTGAAATATCCATTCGAATGAAACGTTAAATATTATTTCTTCAGAAATAAAAATTATTCTCAGAATAGACGTGAGTGGCCGTGGTAGCCTAATGATTAAGGTATCGGATCGTGGCTGGCATGTCATGAGTTCGAGCCCAGTACCACTAAAGACCTTCCATGTAGGGTTAAATCACGATGCACGTTAAATCTGTCGAGAGCTCAAACGACCTCCCGTTGATGTAGTTAGGAGAAGGGGGTGCCAGCTCAGGTATCGTCCTCTTCACTTGAGCATGGTTCAAAATTACGAGGTCCGTCAACAAAAGCCCTCGTGTATAGCTGAACAGTGCGACGTTAATATTCACTCACTCAGAATAGACGTGAATAAAAATTCAGCTAGATTTTGTTAGTAAATTGATACTACTAATAACAATCTACGACTTGTATTTTGGAATAATGTACTGATGATAATAGCAATGAAAAAATATAAACACAATCATTGTTCTAAGTAAATTTTTTAATAATTCATTCACATGGTTGGAGCTATTCCTTTATTAGAAAATTGACCTCTTAATTTTAAATCACAGACAAAAAATGTAGATAGCACATATCATGGAGCCTCAAGATAAATAATGTAGAAAGCACATATCCTAAAATCCGGTGTATAACCTGCACCTATACTTTCAAGTTACGTTTTTTAATTTTTAGGTACATTCGTCGTATAACGCGCACACACTCCTTTTTTTACGATGAAACCTAAAATGTACGTATGCAATGCTCTTACGTTTTGGAGTCATTTATTCCAGGCATTATCCCAGACTTTTGAAAAAAAACAATGTATTTCTAGAATTACAACCCCCTAAGTTCATAAGGTATATCATTTCTTTTAAATAAAAAGTATTTTGATATATGTAGAAGTCTAATTTTTTTAAGCTCATCTCTTTTATTATTTTTAAAACTACCATTTTAATACCCGCCGTATAACGCACACCCGTAAATTTCGATCTCATTTTTTTGTGTTGAAAGAGCGCGTTATACTCCGGATTTTACGGTATGATGCCTCACTCTCCATTTTTTTTCACGTCTAAGATATTTTAATTTGACTTGAATTAACATTACCTAAGGTTTATTGAAGATGAACATTATTTTGAAACTTGGTCAAGTTACAGAGACATCTCAACTCTCATCTCCCTCTTCCAACTTCTACGCCAACGACGTGAATAATTGGTTTTAAACTTGGATCTTGTTTAATTTGTTCTGCCTACCGCATTTTTGTGGGAATTTGAAAAAATTTCGTGTAACTTTAAATCATTTTCCCTAGTGCTTACACAGAAAAATTTTGTGGTTCTATGTTTATTAGGAGTGATTTTACAACTAAATATACCCATAAGGTCCGCTGGTGTCGTTTCGACAACAAGGTTATATATATAGGGCTATTATAAGTAGCTGTCGTTCACAACAAAATATAGTTCACCAAGTAGATACCATTAGTAAAGCAAACTTCCCAAAATCCTATCGCACATTTATTTGACCTTGAATGCAGTGTTATTGACTTCACAGTGGAAATGAATCAATTATACTAAAATTGCTGTGCCTAAGTGTTTCGTTACATTGGATTTGCTTATTTCTGCTCAGAAAAAAAATTCATTCCATTTTTGAACTTAGTGTAGAGCATACACCCTAAAACGATGGCTCGTAGAAAAGGTCTAAGCCCTGGTGAAATTTGCAATTTGTTGCGATAGCTTTCTGAGAATGAGTCGGAGAGGGGTTAGCTGTCTTGTTCTAATTTAGATTCCGGTGAAGACATAAGATTGAGTGAAAATGACTACGAAGAATCTGAAGAAAGTGCAGATAAAATTGATAAAATTCGAATAAATCCTGATATATATGTTGCTAGGGGTGGCCCAGATTGGATACTACATAACAGTAATGTTCCTGGCAGATTTGCGACTCGGAATCCAATTGTGACAAAGCAGTGGTCCTACAAACTTCGTGAAACATAATGTCAACGTCGGTTTTTATTATATAAAGGGTCATAATATACGATAATTACATAAAATAATATTAAAAAGTCTTAAAACTAAACCCTAGTGAATAGAAGTCCTGCAATTTAGTTAAAACAACTATTTTATATATTTTATATCGTGGTGTCAAAATGACTCTGGTGGACGCTTAAGAGTTATCGAAATGCCAGACATTCTAGTGTTAATCACTTATTTGATCAAACGCCTCTAAGCACGAGTTAATATACGAGTAGTGTACCATATAAACAATTGCAATAAAAATATATATGTGTGCTAAATGCAAAATAAAAAAGGGGAAAGAAAGACAAGTATTGGTTGACAAGGATGATGGAGTTGAAAAATAAATGCAACTTGTCCATTTTGAGGGAGTGGTTGTCTCTCATCCGTATTTACGAAAGACAGTAAACATAATTACTCGGTTACCTTGGAATTGTAAATCATTCATTGATCTTGTACATAAGCTTTATCGTAAAACCAGAGGTGTAAAGTTTTGTTTTCTTTGAATAAACACTACCCAAAAAGCTGCAAGAGGCTAATGGCTACAGAATTTGTCATTTTTAACCACTATCAATTAATACTTTGCTCTCCAAACTTCCCCACCACCCCATATGAGTAGTTAAGTTCAATCTCCTTTACGCTACCTCACTCCACATTATTAAACATAGGTCTTTGTGAATTAAGATTTGGATCTATTGGATTTCAACTAGAACTATGGATCCTGAACATGATTTTTCAACTATAATAGATTGCGATACAAATAAAAATAATACATAAGATAAAAATTAATCCAAAATCCCAAATGAAAATACTTGTTCACATTCATATGTAAACCCTCTTTCGCAACAAAAAAAAAAGAATTATTAATAAAATATTTCCAGTAGACACTTATTATAACGTCTTGAGGCTTAAAAAAATTAGCAATTCAATAAATAAAATGTTTCAATAATGAAAATTATTTTATCTAATTTTAACTATCGTAAATTGTTTTTATTTTACAAAACAGTAGCTTATAACAATCAGAAATCGCTCTTATTTTACAAAACAGTAGCTTATAACAATCAGAAGTTGTTTTTATTTTACAAAACAACAGTTTAAAATCATATAGTGAAAGCAGTTATATCATCAGATTTAATGTATATAAGAAACAGTGATAAAATCGATTCACTGAATTAAAAATTTTAAGCTCTGAGTATTGTAGGCAAACTAATTTCATTAAAAAGCTTTCTTAATTTTCAGCTCTTTTTTGAAAGTTTTACTTTCGCAACTATTTTATATTTTTATTTTGTTAGCATTTTCACATTATTTTAAAGATAAAAAAATATTTTCAAAGATCGGTAACACGATAAAGTTGAACTAAAATCTAATTAACTGCCTCCGGAAAAATACTCACTCGAGCCAAATTACTTGAAATTGCATAAAGTGCGAAGTGTCATATTTATAGTTTAAGTAGATTGTTCCCGATAAAGGACACAACACAGTAATCATATTATTTATAAAACTTCATTGTATCGCTAAACTGTGTGTACCATAAAATGAAACAAATTCTGCTTGTTTCCTCTTCATCGTGGATGTGTTAAATTTATGTTTATCGCTATAATAGTATTAAAAGGCAAGAATAAATTTAAATATATTTCTCTTGCTCTTGATTTCATTATATAGCATTTAAGTACAATATTTTAACTTGATAACTTTGTGCTTTGCCTTTTAAACTAGATTGTCTCTATGTAAAGATTCAGAAAAAAATGCGATTTATCGAAACTGAACTTTTTAACAGTAGAATTTCTATTTAAACATGAAATATAAACAAAAGTAAGAACGGATCGGAGAAATTCTCGTATTCATTTTTAAATCTATTAATCAACTATCATTCATTGTTATAAGAATTCTTAAATATTACTATAACTAAAACCGTTATTTATTTTTAATACAAATAAGCAAGCAATTATTAATAAATTTCTATGCTAAAAGCATTTTGTGAACGCTCTTGTTAAAATAATTGTAACTGTGAATGTCCCAACCAGCAGAAGAGCCCTCTAGCGACTACCCCTCTTCAGTAGAGACCAGGTAAAGGGAAAAAGTGAACGTTATGAAAAAATTATCCATGTTCTTTACCCATCATTTTTTATTAACGATACATGTTGTATTTGTATAATCTAACTTAAATTAATAAATAATTGATACACTAGTGGAAACTTCATTAAAACCAATTCCTAATTTACTACTAATAATTTAAGGCTGTTTTCGACAAATGTACGAAAGCTTGAACTTAACGTGAAACACATTTTTAGACAGAAAAATGTCTCAATTTTTATAAAAATGTGTAACATTGTATAACTCATGCATTTGTTTATAATATAGTGTTTTTAAAATTTCAAAATATTTCATAAATAATTAGTTTTTTCTTTTAACATGTAGCCCATTAGGATTACGGTATAGGTTAAAAAATGCGAAACACATTTTATAAAAGAAAAAATGGGTCAACTCGGATAAAAATAAGTAGTATGATAAAATAAATGATTATCTACAGGAAAGTGAAGCCAGAATAAAATATTAATGTTTGAATACCTTTATATATGAACAAATATTCCGAATTTGGCTCCTATGCTTTAACATTAACCGAAGACAGCCTTAATCTGCAATGCCTAACTCACTACGAGTTTGAATACCTGATATTCCTGCAAGAATGTTTTCTAGTTGATATAATCAGAAAAGAAATGACTTTATAACTATCTCAAAGGAAATAGATAGAAAAAACTATTTTAAGATTTTAAAATAGTTAACCGATAGCTAATAGTTCTTAAAATAGTCTTGTTTAACCGATTAGAAAAATAAATAGAATATATGTGTATAAGATAATGTCATTAAAATGCTAAGTATGTTTGATAAGAAAAATCTATTGAAGATTCAATAAATTTTAACAACATTAACACAAATAAAAGTTAATGAGTCATACATATTTCGAATATTTTCCTGCATTATTATTTTTAAATTCTCTCCCGATGAATAGTATAAATTGGAATATATCAATTTATAGAAATATATTTTTTATTTTAGTTTGGTAGTGGAATCGCAATATATAACTGAAAAATTAAAGATTGATCCTATTTTAAGGAAATATGAAAAGAAAACATTTTTTTCTATAAACTCCTAGTTTTAAAAAAAATTAATTTTAGTTTGGTACATATATAGAATATTTTCTATAATTTTCCAAGATATGTTTATAAATATAGCTTAATATACAATTTACATGCGCATAGTTTTACCATAATTTTTCAATTTTTTTTTATCTACATAGCTTTTTAAACAAGTATTTTTAATACGTATTTTCTATTACTTTACAAGGTATCTTATATTTCTGTTAAAAATAATATAATCATAAAATTACTTTACTCTAAACTATTGCGAAGTCCATTCATTTCTAATTACATTCATTCATTTTTAATAAAAGTATTAGAACTTTTTTAGCTTCTGCTGCTTGGCAAGTCCATTGAACGTGACAGTTGTATTTCATTCAAGTCATTTTCACAGAAAATGAAACCGAATTTTTTCTGATTCCGTGACTTATTCTGCAATTTACTCTAAGTTTTTTATGCATTTCTATCCTATTTGTATACAGTCTACGTGCTTCAGGAGCGTGTTTCAGAATCTCTTCTCGCACATATCTTGAATCTTTAAAAAAAGAATCCAGATTACGTGTTTGTTTCTATACAGAATTGAAAAAAAGAGAATCTTAAATAGAATTTCAAAAAATACTTTCAACAATATTCATTTTTGCTGGGTAAGATAGATAAACAATAAAACAAAAAGGTTTTTTTTTTCAATTTTATGCGTTGTACGTAATAGTCTTAAGATGTATTTAATTGAATAAATTGACTTCATTCTTGTAAAAAAACATAACTTTATGGAGAGAAAAACAACATTTGAATTAGATCTAACAAAAGTGTTTCATAGTCGGGGGGAAAAAACGCACAACTAGTGAAGCAAATCCACATTTTATAGTAGCCTATCTCAATCTTTTTAAATCAGTTACGGTTATAGTCAAAAGTACATTCATTGTGAAGTACATTCATTATAAAATCAAAAGATAAATAAAAAAATTTTAATGCGAACCCAGTGTCAGCACTGCTCTACTTTCATACCGCAAAATCAAGGGTATAATTTGTGACATTCAATTTGACATGATTTTGCACATTCAGTTGATGAACAATTTTTTTGTGGACTCTGAATATTTTTCATATGAGGAAAACGTTTTTACTTAGATATGTAGAACCAAACACGGAAAGCAGAGTACGTACATTTTTCTTTCAAACAATTAAATCTTTGCAGCAATGACATTCAATAATTTACAAAATAGCTGCAAATTTATCTTTTGAGTTATTTTTCAGATTTCTTGGTAATTCCGTAAATGTTCATTATTCTAAAGATGTTTGACAAATAAGTTCCATTACAAATTTATTAAAGCTTCTATCCACTCGAAAATTGACAAATTTGTAGAGTAATGCAGAATGCCACTGAGAATTGTACCACGTGCCATAGGTTGCCGACCCCTATGCTAGAGATTATGATGATTTAAAACAACAGAGCTTTCATAATTATGATTACAAAGAAAAAATTTTGAAACTTTACGTTCAAGAAAAACAGCTTTATGAATTAATTTCACTGTTTCCCTTATAGTGTCATCTGTTTGGCAAGTTTGAACACCTGATAGAAGAAAAACCCTGCCACAGTGCGTTTTAAGAGTTTTCCACAAACAATGCTTTGGTCATGGTGTCTTATGATTGGTTCTTCCATTGTTAATCCCTGTGAATTTTAAAAAGTACACCAATATATTTTCAATGTATGTGATCATTGGTCCTTTAAAATGCTATTTTCACAAATGTTTTATTTCGTAATTCTTCCATTAAGGTTGTTTTAATGCGCTAATCAATTTAAAAAATGGAGGAAAGTGGGTGTTGCAATTCAAACAATTTCAAAATATTTTCACAGTAACTGTAACAGCTGTTTTAAATCGTCACAATCTCAAAGGGGAATACCTTCAAATACAAGCGTATTAATGTTGAAAAAATTTAGTAAGCGGATATTTCTTACGTATTAAAACTATTTAAATGAATATTTCTATAAAAACAAATTTTCAAATACACTGCTGAACAGCCGAAATGCAAACCCATGAAGGTAACATCCAAATTGTGAGAAAATTTTCAGCTCGCGTATACCACAATGTGATATACATTTTGATTCGAACTCATATCATGGGTACCTGTAACTCTACCGACAAACGATGCATAAGGGGAGATATTGAAATTGTTTTTTCTTGTAATTGTTTTACATGAGCAGCTTCAGTATGCTTCGAAGAAGAAAACAAGTGTAATTCGAGTACATTTGTAAGTTCAACCAAGAAAGAATTTTTGCCTGCAAATAATGTTTATTATCCTTCCAAGAAATCAGTAATCATGTCAAACGTAACCAATTAACAGTGATGCAGATCTGTAATTGTTGAATGTAGGAGAGATTGACTGACACCCGACACTGATCGCAACAGCCTCGTCATATCACTACAGGTGATGAAAAGCATATTGTGCGCACAGCAGTGGTGGAGCTTTATGCTACTTCAGGAGCCATATCACAACAAATACGATCTGTTGCGCAAAAAATGCTGCCCACACGTGTCATTCGACATCATCTGTAGCACAGTAGAATCCCCACAAGACGTCCATTCCTGCTGTTATCGCTGTCCCAAACCTACAAGCGCTTGCATCTGCAATGATGCATTGAACTGTGGACCTAGGCGACTGAATGGCACGATATCTTTTTTAGAGATGAATCGCGTTTCTGTCTGAAACGCTATGATGGCCGGATAATAGTCTGAAGACAACGTGGAGAGGTTTCTTAACTCGCTTATACCTAACTTGCCTTATGTCTCGCATTTTTGTCCTGCATACGGGATTATGGTTTGATGATGGTATTGTATTTCTCTCCCACATCCCTAGTACGTACTGCCCTTACAATAATTACCTACTTCATTATAATGCCATTGAAAAGCTTCAAATTATCAAGAAAGTAGAAAAACTCCCAAATTACACAGAGATTTTTTTCTAACACATTTAAATCTGAAACTATGTAATAAAACAACAATTGTACATATGTATAAAATTACTTTAAAATATTTTTAAAAAGTACATATTATACAGTATAAATATGATACAGAAGTTAAAAGTCGTGTATGCATGTATTGAATGTATTCTTTTAACTTCTTTTACAGAAGTTAAAAGCATACATTCAATACATGCATACACAATCCTGCGCATCTCTTCACAATAGCGGGCCATCCCTTCTGAACACATGAATAGCAAGGCCACGTGGGAAAGCGAAAAATATGGACGACTGACAACAGGTGCTGTTGGTCTATTGTCCACTTGAAGAAGGAAAGCAATAAAAGTTCTTTTCGCCTGAGGAACCAACAAACACAAAGAAGGGGTAGCAGCCAAATGGTTATAGGGGAGACACACAAAGGGGCTACGTTACAGGGGAGACACACAGAGACAAAACAACGCAAAACTTGTAAGCTCCAACATGTTTGCTACAGGACTATACATGATAATGAATGTTCGAATTATCGAGAGTTTTATAAGATAACTTCGAATTATCAGGAGTTGTAGTTTGGCCAGCCACATATTTTACTTCGAAATATTGTGTGAAGCAAAAAGTATTGTTTTAGTTCGAAATATCAAGAGTTTTTCTAGGGACAGAGCATATTACTTCGAATTATCAAAAGGTTCGTGTTACCGAAGGTTTTAATTATGGACAGTTGACTGTACCTCTCTTATCAAATTTCCACGCGCGTATTACACAAAATAAGGACATTTTACCCAGATTCGTATTTGTAATATGCAGTAACCGAAATATTGCACTCGCTGATCAATTCTTCAATGAATGGAGCTGCTTATCATTACGCGGTGTTGATCTTACGACTTTTGACTATAGAGTGACATTATACAACATATAATTTATCGTAGAGGTCTTCAAACTGGATTCCCTAAAACTTTGACAGGGATACCGCAAGTGAGAACTGTCTGCTTAAAAAGCAAAAAATTTAGTAAAATTTTAGTTTTTTTAAGAAATTGGAAAAAATTTTAAAGATAGTTTGCTTATAAATATAAATAAAATATTCCATGGATTAAACTGAATCTTAAATTTTGGAAAAGTCACATTCTCCAAGCATGAATGGATAATTCAGAAGGCTTTCCAATGAAGGAGAAGGAACAACCTGTCGATATGTCAAGATATTTGACGTTAAAGTTTAAATTTAAGCAGCAACAGCTCGTAAATTTTTGGTTGACAATTTGCAGAATAGTTAGAAGTTTCCCACTCCGTTATAAATATTTCAATACTATTCTTAGCAATGTATTTAATTTTAAAATATTTTTCAACGGAAGTGGCAACTAAAACAAAATATAGAAACAAATTAACGCAGAATATAAAATGCGAATGCAGATAGCTTCAATATATCTATAATTCGATAGTTTGTGTAAAAAAATGCATATCCCAGTTATTAAAAACAATCTCTGACAATAAAGTTCGCTGAATGAAATTGGAACGGCCTATCTGGCAACACTGGCGAAACAAAAAGCTGCACATGCGTAGCGGCAGGTGTTGACCATCTGCCCCAACCGTTGTACAACTGAGCATCGTATGTGTTCCATGTAAGACTTGTTTTACAAAGTGCTTGTGTGTTCAGTGCTTCGGTTTTTAACTGAGAACAGGAAAATTAAAGAATGAAAGATCAATTAAAAGTTTTGTTTTAAGTTTGGCAAGACACCGAAAGAAACTTATGAGATGCTGGTATGTATTAATGAAGATCAAGCACTTTCCATGAAGTGTGTGTATGAGTGGTTCGCCCGTTTTTTAGAAGGCCTGGAAAGCGTTTCTGACAAAACCCGTAGCGGAAGACCGGCGACCTCCACTAGCGACGAAAACATTAAGTGAAGAAATTAATCACGGGATATCTTCGATTAACTGTACCCATGATAGCGGATGAACTGCAAATTAACCGTGAATCCATACAACAAATCGTTACCCAGTATTTAGGGATGAGAAAAACGTAGGAGATACGTAGGGTACGACCCCGGTACGCACAACAGTGTTCATATTTTTTTTGTTCACGACAATGCTCACCCTCACACAGCCAGTATCATCCAACAGTTCCTGGTAAAAATGGCGTGGTGCAAATTGAACACATCCATCCAGATCTCAATCCTTCCTATTCTCATGAATCAAATTCGCTTTCAAAGGAAAGAGATTCGTCGATATTCCTGACATCCAACGAAACGTGACGAGGCTTTAGTACTCCATCCCAAAATAGGACTTCTTGCACAAAGTTTCCAGGACATGTATAACAGATCTCAGCGGTACATAGTTATGGAAGGTGACTATTTTGAAGGACAGTAAGGTAACTTTCGTTAATATTTCCTCTACGTTAATGTTACAGGACTATTCAGCAAACTTTATTGTCAGAAGTTGTATAATGCAATGGTAGATGACACCTGAAGCACAAGTAAATGAGTAAATTACATTATTATATTAAAAAATTTAATAAAAAATGCATCATTTTTAGTTGTCTTTTCCTTAAGGTACTTATAACCTGTTAATCTACTTCAAATATTATTTTAAGATACATTTTTCTAAGGCATTTTGGTTGTGTTCCTTGCAAACACCTTAAAGTTTCAAGAGTTCCGTGAGTCGATAAAGTTTGGAGACCACACATTTACCTTAAAAATTTAATAAATATTCATCTATTATTTCTTTTCGATAATAATTAAGAATATTTTATTAAAAGCATTTCCATTGTTTAGAGGATTGCAGCTGAAAAATAATGAATACAGGAGGACCTCCATTGTATGAACGTCTATTTAGTGAACTTTTTCCTGGAACCAAGAATAAAAGAATATTAAAAGATAAATCTTTAACGAATTCCCCACATTACGAACTTTTTTTTTGGATTTGGCGACTTTGTTAAAATAAAAGTCCGATTGTATTGTAATTTAATTCAATTTCGCCAATTTTATGTGATGTTATGAAATAATATTTTTCCACCATAGTACTGCTATTTCCCGTGTTTGGATAAAGGAAATATTTTTTTACTTCTAATGGAGTGCGGACTCGTGTTTTACCATTGCATACCTAGTACATTCCCCGAAGCTGGTATCTCTTTAGTGCGGCACCATGTAAGCGGATACCAATCACCGCAGATAATTTTGAGGCCCGGTTTCCTCCCTAGAGGGAGACACCTGAGCTCTGACGATACAAACCTGTACTAAGACTTAATTTTGCCGAGAGCATCCAAGCCAAACAGACACTCCAGGGATCTTTTACATGGCGTATAATCATACGACATGGCCGCTGTTGGTTTTCTGCATCATAAAAATCCACCGACTTGGGCCGGGGTCGAACCCGCAACCTAAGGTCCAGAAGGCCAGTAATAAACCAACCACGCCGCCCAGCTGGCTAAAGGAAATATCGTTACCTCTATATACATGTACGTCGGAAACTGATGTTGTGCATAAAAATATTTCATTTAAAGAGATGATAAAGAAACATTTAAAGTCATTGGAATTGAAGTGGCGCGTTTAGCTTGAGGACAGAACCCGGGACCTTTGGATCCGAAACCGAGTAACTGAACCACTACACCAAAGTGATCACCATGGTCCGTAGGTTGTTACTGGCTTATATAGATCATATCACTACACACTCCCCTATCAGAGAGTTGGTGGTTAGGCGAACGAACGATATACTTGTTAATGGGAGCAGTCAGTTTTTTTGTGTTGGATGAGTTGCGTCATGTTTATCTGACGAATTTTTTCCTTGGTTGCTCTTTTTTTAGGGTAGATGGTGCCACGACAGATCAGTATAGGTTTCGCTTTTCTTAGTTAAGCTAGGGTCACCAATTGAAGTGGCGCGTTTAGCCTGAGGACAGAACCCGGGACCTTTGGATCCGAAACCGAGTAACTTAACCACTACACCAAAATGATCACCATTGTGCGGAGGTTGTTACTGGCTTATATAGATTATATCACTACAATATCCATTGCTAATTATAATACTAATATAGTTCCATATCAAATATCACAGAATGTAGCTAATAACACGATCTTAAAAGAAACGAAAACAGCGAAATTATTTGTCCCTTTTTCATTATCCCTCTCTATAGCTATCTTTCCATTTCATACATTTCAGTTTCCATGTTTATTTTCTATAAATAAGACATTGCTTTAAAGTATTTTTCTTTTTTCGTTTCATTTCAGAGCCTTACTAAGTCTTTTCCTCACTCACTCTCCGGATGAGGAACTTCCGAGAGCTGCTCGAATCCGACTTTTAAATTGGTTTTCTGGAGATCCATTCAACTGTGTCATCTCCAAAACAACCTTATTTCTACCAAAGGAACAGCAAATATATTTCACATACTGTACATTGTGCATTTTTCACAAGAAACTGCTTGCTTTGATTTCGATAAAAAGAAATACATTCGCAGATCCGAAATCTCCAGGATTGCAATAAGCATCTTTGTGATGTCTTGCTTTTGAAGAAAACTTTGGATAACAGGAATGAAAAATGTTTACTGAAAATCGGCGTTTCTTTTTCATGATCAATTAATGTAAGAAATTGGTATTTCATATCATTAAAAATAATAAATTATATAAAACCAGTTAAATTAGGAATTTTTTTAAGAGTTTCATCTAGAGAAATTATTGAATACTTTTGATTTCTTTCTACCGAGAATTGAACTCTAAGAAATTATATACTTCAAATTACATTTTTAATTTGTTTCGTTGAATTAATTAGGTTTCTTTAAGGTATAAAGCACGTATAAATGAACTTTTTTTAATATTTAGCGTCACATGAATTAGAATATACATCTTAAATTGTTTTAAAAATATATCTACAATATTACTACAGTAAAAAGATTATTCAAATGCAAACTTTTAAGCAAAGAAATGACAAAGGAATTAAATGTTTTGAAAACATTCTCCTTTTGTGAGAAATACTATTAATATTTTGTCTCTATATATCTAGAACTTCTCTACAGATCCTGAACTAAGATTTTTGAAAAATTCTCATTTTCAATGTTACTATCAATTAAAAATATTAACTAGATTTTAGTTAAAATTTCTCTACTTTGTGATGCATTAAAATATGAATAAATCTACTTCTGAGTCAAAAATCAAAAGTTCTGGTTCAGGCTCTGAAGAGAAGTATTAGCTATATACAGGCAAAATATTACCGATATTATTATAATAGAAGCATTTTTCATAAAAGATTGTTTTGCATACATGTCATTCATTTTTCGGCAAAAAAATTGCATTTACATAATTTTTGTCTGCAGTAATATTCTTAAAATAATTTTATATATTTATTCTAATTCACGCTGTTACACATAAATATCTCAAAAAAATTATTCATATGCTCTTTTAAAATCATGGTTCCGAACGTAGTCGGATATCTTAAGTCAGTATATGTACTGACAAAAATTTGCAGATCGAAAAATTAATCAATTTGAATTTGAAATGAGCTTATAGATAGTTATCTTCTCAAAAAAATCAACAAACACAATTATTACAAACCAGCATTTAATAACTAGAAATAAAAAATCTAAACAATAATCAAAATAGAAGTTTTTATAAAAAAGGATTCTAGAAAATTATAACAGCTCGCGTGTGAAAATAAATATGAATATATTTTTTCGAATCATTTCCAACATTTTATAACCAATATTTATGTAACAATGTACATAACACTGACAACAACTAAATCTCAATCAAGTCGTAACACTCCAGCCTAATTAGCCCCATTGGTTAAAATGTGTAGAATATGCATTTTCAATTGAAAATTTATCAATTATTGAAGATCTAGTTATATTAAATGTGTTGATTCATTATCACATTCTAATCAACTATATTTCTTTTAATTTTATTTTGTGATAAGTAATGCTGAATAGCGAAAGTAATGCTGTGATACGAATTAATATTTAAAGCAAAATTATGAAACTTGAAATTAGTGAATCTGAATTCCATATATTTCATTTTCAATACCTACCGATTCAAAAAGACAAATTATGCAGCAATACTGAGTTATTTTGGATTTTTTTAAGAAAAAAAAAAGAAATAAGTTAAAAACAAAACGATTTCCAATAAATCGATAATTTTAATATCAGAACTCTCGCAGATGTACTGATATATCTATAAGCAATTGCTATGCATGGAAGTCGAGCAAAAAAACAAAGCAGTCTGATTGATCTTATTTGCGAAAGTTTGGAACATTATTAGTTTTTTCCCAAAAGCACTTTAAGGCATACGTATATGTGATTTTGTCATTTTAATAATGGAATTAAACTAAAATAAAATAGCATTCATTTCATTTTTTTTAAAATTTCAGATTTTATTTAAATTAGTGAACCTTACGAGTTCAAGTTATGTGAGTGTGTACACAAGATGGATTTAAAAATCATTTTTTACAAAAACTATTAAAATTAGTGTAACTCGGAGATATTTATAATGAAGCTAGCTCAAATTTTAATGAAGTAAAATAGCAAAAAATGAATGATTTCACAACATACGGTAGACATAATAATGAAGACACTCGGAATCTGAATTATTACTTGAACTAATGTGTGCTACTCCGTCAGAAACCCTTTATAAACAGTGACGATTCGACGTGGAATAAATATACAAGGTGTCTGAAAAGTAAGACGACACTTTCAAAAATTAATTAAAATTAAACAAAGGATTTCACTAACGGTTTATTAAGTTCTATAAAAAAATAATTCATGTTTCTGTTTAATGAAATGGGAAATAGATGGTGCAATGTCCACATTTTACAACCTTCCAGTTTCAAAATAACTTCACCGCAAGGACAAACACGAGTTGTAGCATAGTTTACCAAATTTAAATCTGCAACACATGCAAAGCGTAAATAGGATACCAACAAACTGGAGTTCGGAAGTGAGAAAAAGTACCCAGGGCGATGGATGGAAAGAGGAATTTCAATGTCGTGGCCATCTAGACCAACATAACACTCTTTTGGGCTTCTCTTATTCTTAGACTTCTTGAACTCTTGGATGTAGGCATACGTCAAAAGCGTTGTTTACCAATCTTCAATTCGTGACACTGATGAAATGAAAAGTTAAATTATCGTGGCCATTCAGAGTGTCGGCCCTGCAATGCTTTACATGTTACAAATTGTGTAAATAGTGCAAATAAATTGTATTTCGATGTGTAATGCATTTATATTACTCTATGTTAAATTTATTGTAATATTCGCAAGCAACGCCATCCCTTGCGTTATACTGGTGATTCAATGGTAACTTGGCGAAATCTTGGCGCTAGAGTCAAGTTGGCATAATTTTTGGCGACCAATGTGGCGACATGGTGACAATTTTTGGCGAGTTCGGGACCCTATGGATTCTTATAGAAATTAGTGGAGAAATCCACAAATTTCACGATTTTTGACGCAAGCGGATTTTTCTCGCAGTTTCCGCCGGGTCTATAAATAGAGCGGTGCTCAGTGAAACGCGTCAGTCTTGTCTCAACCAGCAATTAGTGAGTATTGTTTTGACTAGCGATTAGTGAGTATTGTTTTGACTAGCGATTAGTGAGTATTGTTTTGACTAGCGATTAGTGAGTATTGTTTTGACTAGCGATTAGTGAGAATTCTTTTGACTAGCGATTAGTAAACTTGCCTTGACCGTGATTACCGATTAGCTCGGTTGTGCTTGTGAATAATCTTTTACATACGTGCATTTCAGACATTGATAATTGTGTCTGAATGCTGTTGAAGGCGTGAAAACCTTCTAAGATCTATTCTGTGAATATTGCTGCTGCATCCTGTATTTTAAGAATTGTTTTTGCGACAATAAATTTGCATCGCTCTTAAAGAACTAACTGTCTTGTACATTCTGACTGATTTGCATAAAATCCTCGATCCCCGATCAACGTAACAATATTATAGAATGCGACTAGAAATGTTTCGTCTGTACTCCATGAGTTGCGCGCAACTAATAGTGTGCACATTAAAATCATGCAATAAAGCTTTTAGTTGTGGCGTGCCAAACCAAACTACCAATATGATTCAACTTGCCACAGAGTAGGACATTTTTGAAATAATTCGATTCCCGCGATAACGTATACAGAGTTAGAAAATAGAGGTCAATAATGCAATAGATTTACAGCTTTATTACATATTAATTTTGCATCGTTTAAAAATATTCCTGAACATAAAAATAAACAGCAAAAAATAAACTATTTCTTAAACAAAAATATTTAAAAAATTTTAATTGTATATAATTATATATTTTCAAACATATTCATTAAA
The DNA here is from genome assembly GCA_019973975.1 of Trichonephila clavata. NCBI lineage: Eukaryota > Metazoa > Arthropoda > Arachnida > Araneae > Nephilidae > Trichonephila > Trichonephila clavata. Next base: position 239,405 of record BMAO01030263.1, read on the forward strand.
ATAAGAAATAGACAGCATAAAATATGAGAGATTTCCTTTTCCAATATAATAAATAAAAAGATAAATAAAAATTTTAATGCGAGCTTAGTCTTGCACCTTTATACTTTCATATCGCAAAATCAGGGTATAATGTGAGACTTTCAATAAGACACTATTCTGAGCATTCTGTTTACAATTTCTTTGTAGATTCAAAATATTTTTCATATGAAGATAGGTTTTGTACTTATATAAAACCAAAAGCAAAAAGTATATGCAATTTTTCACTTCAAACAATTAAACCTCTTCAGCAATGGCATTCAATAATTTACAAAATAGTTCTATTAGCTTTTTTTGTAATTTCGTAAATGTCCATAATTTTAAAGATGTTTGTCAAATAAAGTCCATTACAAATTTATCAAATTCCATCCTCCTAAAAAATTGACAAATTTGTAGAGCAGTGCAGAGTGCCGACTCCTGTAATAAAAACTTTGATATTTTCTTTATGGAACAAAAAACCCATAAATAATTCCTTTATTTTATTTTTTTGTAATTAATACTTGAAATTGTAATCATAATTTCGGACTCCTGGTATATAGAGATTCTTTGTATAAAACAATAGTACTTTATATCATTCCTTCTCTAAAACATCAAGCTAGATATAAAGATGAAGAAAATCGTCTCTTCATTTGTAGTACAAGATATTCTCATAAAAAAAATTAAGGTATCCGACTACTTGTGACAACTTTTTTTAGAGAAAAATGGAGATATGGGAATCTTCTTGAGGTTTAATTAGATTTGTTTAGTATATTTTTAGAAAAAAAATATGCTAAAATTAAGAAGAGAAAAAGAAATTATTACTATTAAAATAAGGAACAAATGGTAAAAATTTACAAAATATAACATAAACGAGGCCCATTGTATACCAAAAGTGTATGAACAAATTTTCAATCTTTCAATTCTGATGAGTTGCTATGTTATTTATTTTTGAAATGACCTTCAGGATAAGAGATATTTTAGCTTTTACAAAAACTACAGCACTTTATCCTAATTATATGAAATTGCTTAAAAGAACAATGATTATATTAACATAAGGGACTGCAAATTTTGTAATAAAACAGTGATTGAAAACTCTGAAGATTAAAACACTTCTACTGTTACACAGAACATACAGAAAAACTTCAGTTAATTATTTCCAAAAATTTTTTGAGCAATCGCTGTCCCCGTAACCATTTTCAAAGAAACAAATCGAGTAACACGCGTTTTATAGTATGAACACATCATGCTTAAAGTAATGGCATCTGCTTTTACTAAAACATTTGTAGTTTTGTTCTAGAGAACAGAAAATAATAAACTTGGTATTTTTATAAAGCTAATAAGATGGCCTAAAAAAATAAAATGATGAAAAAAAATTGTCAATTTTTGGCAAAATTCATAATTTTAGAGTAATCTGATACCTTAAACACAAATTCCCATACATAAATCGGATAAAACAGGGAGAATCACTTGCTTCAGCCTCTGGAAACATTCACTGCTCCTGAAGTACATTCAAAGAGATTGGGCTGTTATCCGATTCTTTAGAATGACTATTGGTCAAAAGAATGTAAAGAGCTAACACACCGCCTCTTTATGCTTTGCAATTGGCTCCAATCAATCAGGAAGGAAAGCTTCTGTGGAACGTCACCAAACACATCTTACTGTGATTGGAAACACAGTGAAAGATGATTCATCAAATCAAATTATGCTTTCCATTCGTCAGAGTTCCATTTCTGATATTCTCTGCAAACTACTCTTTCGATTTTGTTTTTTAAGAATTGTCGTAGTTAATGAAGATTTTGGTTTTATCTACATT